>OZ024914.1:11959736-12319736 GCA_964017125.1 Flabesymbios commensalis | reverse complement strand
TGATGCGTTAAAACTGAAATATGTAGATGGAAAATGACACATGTACAAATGATGACGTGAAGGTGGGGTGATTGGGCATGGTGGGTTACTGAGAATTTTTATATAAACTCGTGTTCTGGGCATGCCTAGGAGATTTACCCCTAGACGTACACTGCATTCTCGGCAAGAAAGTAGCAGTCAAAATTGTCAACCGAGAAAAACTCAGCGAATCTGTGCTAATCAAGGTAAGTGCTAGCACGTGTACTTGTCGTTACCTGTGACTGTTGTAAGTGAGTAGAAAAATTGTTGATTGACATGCTTAAGGTTAACCAGTTTTAGACCGAAACTTTGTGATGCGTTAAAACTGAAATATGTAGATGGAAAATGACACATGTACAAATGATGACGTGAAGGTGGGGTGATTGGGCATGGTGGGTTACTGAGAATTTTTATATAAACTCGTGTTCTGGGCATGCCTAGGAGATTTACCCCTAGACGTGCCATACCGCGGCCACACAGGCTATCACTGATCATGCTAATGCGAGATCTGCATTAGCTCCGCTGTTGAGCGGAGGAACAGAGGTACGCCGTTGACAATTTTCCCTAAGGATGAGGCTGTAGCTTCTCTTGGATGGTTGTTGTAGACTGGTTATGTACCATGCTATTCACCATGAAACAGACAAAATAACTCTCTTCTCTATCCAAGTGGGGACGAAGATTACCACTATAACAACCATCCCAGTAGGCGGTATGCCTACGGTATACACTTATACGTCCTTATGATCCTATAACGTAGAAATTTGGGTGTCAGAGCTGAAATTTGGCCTGAGTATCCTTGAATAGCCATGAACCAACATTGTTTCAACGTCGAGTGTTCGCTGTACTGTATTGTGTAATCGGGTTATTCCAAAGATCGAATAAGGTATTATAATGTGCAGATCTGATAGTGTGAACGTACAAAACTGCAGCACATCACATTATGTGGTGTCAGAGAGTGTAGTCACTCAATAAACTACTTTACCATGCTGGGTCAAACCAGTCCATTATTTTGAAAGGACTGTGTTTTAGTCTAAAAGGGTAACCACAAGCCAATTAACGGAGGTGACGTTGAAAAAATGCGGAAAAAGTGATTGGTCGATGCTAAAGGCGATTTTCAACCACCTGAAGTTGTGTCTCGCTACCGAGACCCACAACTTCCAACATGTGCAAGTACATGTTGTTGAAAATTACTCATATTTGTTTAATTGAGACCAAACATTTGCAAATCTTGATGTTTAAACACTCATTTCGTTTCAAATAACTACGATTTACTGATTAACACTTACAGTGCGGGGATCAACTTTAGTCGTCAAAATCTGACGTCTGTAGACGTCAGATTCTGACGTCTAAAGTCGATCCAGGCACTGTAAGAGTGAAAATGTTAATAGTAACCGTAGACCCATAACATAAGTATTCAAATGAATCAAGAAGAGCCAACTAAGATATTTATGATGATTTCCATGATGATTTCCATGGTTTATACAAACAAAATTCAGCGTTTTGAGTGTTAAAAAAAACCATTGTCGTACTAGCGATTTAAGGATTAACCCATGTAGCACTCAGTTTCCTACTCTCATTTTTATTCACCTTGAGATATGAATTACTGCGGCAATTCTCACCTCATGGTAAATAAAAGCGCTGACTTTATTTAACCATCTGGAGTGTGTAATGCCAAAAATATATTCCTGCTAATACGTTTATATATCAAATAACAACTCAGAACTATCATAATGTTGTGGGTTATTCTATTAATTTTGTATCCGATGTATTTTCTGTAAAATATGGCATGTTGTACAAAAAAGTGACCTGGATGTTTTTCTAATGAGCCAAAGCTATAAGTCTGTCGTCCTTTAAATGTGGCATCCTGCTATGAATGTCAGCGGATATAGCTGGGGTCAGTCACACGTACTCTCAGGTCAGTAAGTGATGAGACAGATTCTGACGTCTAAAATCATGCCCCCCGTACTGAAAGAATGAAAAAAATATACTGACCGTATAACCATAACATATGTATTCAAATGAAGCAGAAAGAGCTGGCTGAGACATTAATGATGATTTCAAATAAAAAAAGACCCTTTGGTCTCCACGGTTAATACAGAACTATTTCAGCGCTGAACTATTTTCATGTTGTAAGGGTTAAACGGTCCAAAGAAGCTATAGTTTGAGTCTGAGTTTGCGGTCACAGTGACCTAGGCATTTTGTGTACTCTGGTCTATAATACTGATGGAAAATTGCACCCGTTCGTGTCATGAGTTCGTGTGGAATTAAATTTATATTATTGTCATATGAGCTCGCGGACTGTCTCAGTCTGTTAAAAAAAAAAATCAGTACAAATGTCGGATTTAACATGTTTAATTTTATAGTAAATAAAAGCGCTGACTTTATTTACCCAAATGTAATAGGTATATTTATCAAATAACAACTCAGAACTATCATAATTTTGTGGGTTATTATATTAGTTTTGTACGCAATGTATTTTCTGTAAAATATGGCATGTTGTACAAAAATGTGATAAGTGACCTGAAATAGTTCAAAGGGTTAAAATGTTTTTATAATGAGCAAAACTATCAGTCTGTTGTCCTTTAAACGTGGCATCCTGCTATGAATGTCAGCGGATATAGAGCTCTGTGGTCAGTCACACGTACTCTCATAGGCTGATAGGGCGGGGGCCCTGGTGCAGAGGTTAATGCTGCCTGCTTTGACAGTCTGAGATCGCGGGTTCTAGCTCCACTCTGGCATTCAAGTTTCAAAGAAACAAAATGTTTCTGCCCTGCTCACTCGTAAATATTCAATATTGTGGGGAGCCTCCGTGACCCAGAAGTAGCGAGCTTGGCCTCATACCGCCAGGGTTCAAATTTCGAATTTTATGTCTGGAGGGTTACTGTCATCTCACCATCCTCAGGAGGTTCTCCTAGCCCGGTTAAGTCTATATGTGCACAAATATGACCTAAAACCCTATTCATTTCATTTCACACGTACTCTCAGTACGTCATGTCACGTACTTCAGATATCATCGTCTGTTAGGTCGGATACTGATATTTCGTGTTCAATTAAATTAATTTAAAAAGCTCAGAAATCACCTGATTTGGGCTTTCAGTCGTTCGTTTATCCCGAATAGACCAAATTAACCCTTTACACGCCAAGTTATGTTATTTCAATTTTCACCACTTGAAGTTATGTCTCGCTACCGTAACTTCCAACTTAAAAGTTTGGACTCCTTGGTTAATACCCAGACTATTTAGTGTACTTTGGTCTATAATACTGATGGAAAAGTGCACCAGTTCGTGCCCTGAGTTCGTGTAGATTAAAAAAATATATTGTCATTTGATAATCTCGCTGACTGTCATGTGTGTGTGAAATTATTTTTTATAATTAGTATTTAACATTTGACATTTGGACCTTAACCCTTAAAGCGCGGAAATATTTTTGTAAAAAACATGGAGACCAAACAGTTTTTATCCTCCGCCCGTAGGGGAAGGGGGATTTTAGTCACGCCAGGATTCTGTCCGGCGTCACGTTTTCTTGTGGGCGCAAAAACACAAAAACTACTTTCCAATTTTTTTTTGAAATTTCACATCACATTCCTAGCAACATGGGGATGTGCAAGTGATTTTTTAGTAATGCTACCAAAATTCAAAATGGCCGCCAGAGGTCAACTTTTAAAAAAATTGTGGGCGCAAAAACTCTTAAAATTTAAAGTCAGAAATTATACAAATTCTACTATCACATTCCCCATGATATGGATATGTGCAGGTGACTTTTTCAAGGTTTTACTGAAATTCAAAATGGCCGCCACAGATCATCTTTAATTTTTTTGGGGGCGTAAATTTGTTTGGTCATTTTTTTCAAATTTTAACATCACATTCCTAGCAACATGGGGATGTGCAAGTGATTTTATGTGGTTTTACTGAAATTTAAAATGGCCACCACAAATCGACCGCAAAAAGTCTAACCTAATTTATGGCGGGGGATCATATAGGACTTCAGTCCTCTTGTTTCAATTTGAAATCATCCTAAATGCCTTAGTTAGCTCTTTCCGCTTCATTTGAATACCTATGTTATGGGTCTACAGTCATTATAAATATTTTTTCTCTTGCAGTGCGGGAATCGACTTTAGACGTCAGAATCTGTAGTCTGACGTCTAAAGTTGATCTCCGCACTGTAAGGGTTAAAACGCTGAAATATTTTTTTTTTTTAATTTGAAATCATCATAAGTGTCTAAATTAGCTCTTTCCGCTTTAATAGAATACCATGTTATGGGTCTACGGCCATTATAAATATTTTATTCTTTCGATGCGGGGGGTCGTCTTTATACGTCAGAATCTGACGTCTACAGAGTTGGTCCCCGCGCTGATAACTAGATACTTTTAAAGGGCTGAATTAACATTTTCACTCACTGGACGCCACCCACAACTTTAAATAGGAATATATTACTTACATTTGTATTATATGAATCCAAATATATGAAATTCAATCCAGAAAATTAATGCTCATTCCTTCTGCAAATTTACTTGTTTAAAAGAGAAATAAAATGACTGAAAACTGCCTTAGACGTGATTAGTACTTCAAGGGTTAATACATGTATGACTTAGTGACAATGAGTACATGAGGTATATCACGTACACGTCTAACATTACAAAACCGTCTGTCCAAAATCAGACACAAAAACAGAGGTCAACACAGAGCTAATACCAGAGAATGGTGATCAACGATGAGCTAATACCAGACAATGGTGATCCAATGCTCGTCAACTTTTTCAGTACGGGGACCGTCTTTATACGTCAGAGTCTGACGTCTAACGACGTCAGATTCTGACGTTTAAAAACAGTCCCAGCACTGAAAGAATTAAAATATTTATAAATAACATATCTATTCAAATGAATCAGAAAGAGCTAACTATAAGATATTTTTGATGATTTCAAATTTTAAAAAACACCTTTTTTATTTGGTTTCCATGTTTCATAAATGCCAGAGAGCCAACCAGAACAGCCCGAGGGTGGGGGCCTGGTGCAGTAACTAAAGCTGCCTGCCTGGAATGTCGGAGATCGCGGATTCGTCTCCCGCTCTGGCATTCAGTTTTAAAGAGACAAAAGTTTCTTCCCCTCTCACTCGTAAATATTAAATATATTTTGAGGAGCCTTCGTGACCGAGAGGTGGCGTGTTCGGCTTCAGACCGCCAGGGCCTGAATTTCGAATCCTTTGTCTGGAGGGCAGTGCCAACTCATTGATCATACATGTACCATCGTCATGAGGTGTTGCTTCCCCAGTTTAGCCTATATGTGCAAAAAGGTGGCCTAAAATCCCATTTCATTCTTTTTT
Source organism: Flabesymbios commensalis (assembly GCA_964017125.1). Lineage (NCBI taxonomy): Eukaryota > Metazoa > Annelida > Polychaeta > Terebellida > Flabelligeridae > Flabesymbios > Flabesymbios commensalis. The sequence continues at coordinate 12,314,399 of OZ024914.1, read as the reverse complement.
GAACAGACCGTTTTCTCTCTAATCCCACCACGACTGAATTTTCTGATTTTAGTCAATTTATTTATATTTTATCTCACTTATGTTTTCATCCACTTGAAGTTGTGCTGGCTACCGCGATCCACAACTTCCAAGTGGGTGAACATTACGCGTATGTGTTAGCTTTAGGATTACACACTCGCAATAAAAAATATTTGATCAAATAATAAAACAGATTATACACGATTATAGCCGTGTCCACATGGACCAGGGAATGCCATGTAGCAGGCATGTGCCCATAACATATCTATGGCATATCTTATGACGGATAAATTCTGTAATGACTTTGTTATGTCACTAAAATATCTGTCTGTCTGTGTGGCTGTATACGTATTCACATGACACGGAAAGAGCTAACCAAGACATTTATGATTATTTTAAATTGAAAAATTCCTTTTGATCTCTTGGTTTATATGAGCATATTTAAACGCTGTAAGGGTCTATTTTGGTCTACCGTCCACTGCACTGGGCCAACATTAAAACAACACTGCATGGACGTGTGTTGTTTGTTGGTATGTACATGCATATAGCTGGACACATGTAGCTGGACACCCCCGGGGCGATTAGAGGGAGATGACCAGGGGAATTAGATGTTGATAGGACAGCTTCACCAGTGATGCCAGTAAGCGGCGGCCTGCAGGACACCAATCCTAGCAATCACGACACGTTAACCCAATGCTGGGCTAATGCTGGCTCAGCGTCGTAGACGGTGGGCCAACATTAGCCCAGCACTGGGTGAACGTCTTGTGTTTTCTGGGCATATTAGCTGAGGCGGTATGCCTGCGGGAGCCGCGGGGGTATGCCTCCTGTACGCTATGGCACGGTGTGCCTCCAGGACAGCGACAAACCAGATTGCGATTCAAATGCAGGCCAAGGTTAAACACATTATTGTGTGATGTGTTTGTCTTGTGATCAGATAACTTCATCTTAAATCTCCATCTCAGAGCAGTCTGATTTCTGTATAAATCACACTTTTACCATGTTTACCATGTTTACTATCCACGATGTTTGTCTCCCGATTGTAAACTTGAAAAACCTGAAAGTTATATTTTTATACCTCCGCTAGCCTGCGGCCGGAGACATATCATTTGTGTCGGGTTTTCCGTCCGTCCGTCTATCCGTCCGGATACATTTGTTATATAAGGATTGTTCGGATCATTTGTTTTTAATATGGCGAGCTGAGAGTGTGTTTTTAGCTTGGTATGGCCTTTGCAGCGGAATCATAATCTGATAATAAGCCATGCACTTTTTAGCCCGCCTTTTAATTTTAATTAAAAAAGGTGGGCTATTGCAATTGAAGTTCGGCGTCGTCGGCGTCGGCGTCGGCGTCGGCGTTAACATTTACTTGTGGGCGCGATAACTTGAAAAGTTTTTCATGTTTCCTTCCCAAATTTGTTTTGCATGTTACTAATGACCACTTCTCGGACAAGTTCAATAATGGCTGAAACAAAATTCAAAATGGCCGACTTATTGCGATTTTTCACCTTTTACGTCAATACTTTGACCTTGTGGGCGCGATAACTTGAAAAGTTTTTCACGTATCCTTTTCAAATTTGTTATGCATGTTACTAATGACCAGTTCTCGGCCAAGTTCAATAATGGCCGAAAAAAAAAAAAATGGCCGATTTATTGCGATTTTTCACATTTTACGTCAATAATTTGACCTTGTGGGCGCGAAAACTTGAAAAGTTTTCCACATATCCTCTTCAAATTGGTTATGCATATTACTAATAAGTAGTTCTTGGAGAAGTTCAATAATGGCCAAAAAAAAAAAAAAATGGCCGATTTATTGCGATTTTTCTCATTTTACGTCAATAATTTGACCCTGTGGGCGCGATAACTTGAAAAGTTTTTCACATATTCTCTTCAAATTTGGTATGTATGTTACTTATAAGTAGTTCTTGGACAAGTTCAATAATGGCTGAAAAAAAAAAAATGGCCGATTTATTGTGATTTTTCTCATTTTACGTCAATAATTTGACCTTGTGGGCGCGATAACTTGAAAAGTTTTTCACATATCCTCTTCAAATTTGTTATGCATGTTACTAATAAGTAGTTCTTGGACAAGTTCAATAATGGCTGAAAAAAAATTCAAAATGGCCGATTTATTGCGATTTTCTCATTTTACGTCAATAATTTGACCTTGTAGGCGCGATAACTTCAACATTTTCACAAGTATCCTCTTCAAGTTTGTTATGCATGTTACTAATAAGCAGTTCTTGGACAAGCTCAATAATGGCTGGTAAAAAAATCAAAATGGTCGACTTATTGCGATTTTTCACATTTATTTTACGTCCATAATTTGACCTTGTGGGCGCGATAACTTGAAAAGCGGCTGGTTTAACATACCATTTATATCTTGGGTTGTTATTTACGTGATGACATTTGTCTTTACTTTCTTTATCATAATTCGGTGGCGGGCTATTATCGAGTGTGCTCTTGTTTTAATTTGAAATAATTCTTGTTATCAGGGGTTATGGGGCTTTACCATCTATTCAGCGATCATTTGACACGGCTACAACAGAGGAATAGAGAACAACAGGCTAGGAAAGATTACACATTATCGCTATGCTGTTTGAATGTTGGGCCACCGTCTGCAATGCTGGCCCAACATTCAATCAACATTGTGTGAGAGTCGCGTATTTGGTTGAAGAGATTACGTGATTACGTCAATAACCTGACAACTGGACTCTCAGTATTGACCCAATATTGGTTTAATGTTGGTCCACCGTCTACGACGCTGTCCCAACAATAATCTAACAATGTGTTAACGTCACACGCAGACATTGAACTAATGTTGGTTTAAGGTTGGGCCGGCGTCACAGACGGTGGGCCAACTTTTATCCAGCATTGGCTCCATCTCTGTTATTGGGTTGGCAGCAAACACGAGTCACTGACCCATTGTTGGTTCAATGCTAGTCTGCCGTCTACGACGCTGGTCCAGCATTGAACCAGCAGAGGTTGAATATCTCGTGTTTATCATGTTTATTGGGTTGGCAATGTTCAACCTGGATAGAAAACCCCCCGGGCGCCCTCTGGTGGTCCTATGTTTGTTCCTGACAATTATGTCTTACAGTAAACATGATAAACTTGGCACATGTCTTATTATTTCACGAAATATTATATTTAAAAGTAAAGCGCAGGTGCAGGTTTATAGCCTGATATTATGAAGTCTGAAGAAAAGTCATATCATCCGACTTTACATTTTACCCCCTGGTCACTGGACCTGTTCATTCCTGTGCCATTTCAACTCCACGGAAATCATGCAGTCCGGCAGTCATTCCGGCGCATTGAATTTATCGTACATATTGCCATCTCTGTCAAGTTGTAGTTAATCAGCCCATCGTACACGTCACGTTCAATGGTGAGCTGGTCAGGCTTCTTTATGAATTTCGTAAAAATAAATACATCGGGAAATCTTGCTCATCTGGTATATTTAGGAAGTCTACAAGTGTAGCCTATCCCAGCAAACACGATATATTGAAACAATGTTATTTTAATGTTGTCCCAACGTCTTCAAAGCTGGCCCAACATTATAACAACGTTGTTTCAATGTATCGAGCTGTGTATCCAGTTGCTGCATGTTTGGCACACCCATCTTTATATACATGCGCTGTCACGCGGCCCTTCAGCCAGAGCCCTGAACCCCTTCACATCCAAACTCCACTGGGATTCAGGGAAGTATCAGATTATGACCTAATTCCCGAGAAATGAAGCCATCTTTTGATTGACGCATGTATAACCCTTACCACGCTGAACTATGTTTGTATAAACCATGGAGCTCAAAATAGAATGTGGATGATGCTGACTTGAAGTGGGTGATAATTGAAAAAAAATGTATTATTAGTAAAACAATTCCATGAATATTCGTTCTAAACCCCCTAATTGTATAAAATTAAGTCTTTCTTCAAAGATGCAAAATGTTGCTTTGACACATCATGATGGTTTAAACTGCTAAATTAAATAATTTAACTTTTCACCCGCGACCCACAAATTCAGGAGAGTGAAAATGACTCATTGTTGTTTAATTTGAAAACAAGTTCTTGCAAACCTTGATGTTTAAGCACACATTTCATTCCCAATATCCATCTGATTTGATCTCCCGATAAAACATTAAAAACGACTATAATCGTGATTAGCGGGTTGACGGTTAAATACATACGACACCGGCCCAGTACTGAGCCAATATTGAGCTAATATAGGATCAACGCCTCGTATTTGCCGGAAAGCTTGACTATGATTTTCTGTTTCCGCTATTCTTTTTATTTATTCTGTGAGTTTGCCCTACACTCTAAACTGACAAACGATACTGACATTGATTTGTTTACGCTACACTGCACTGCTATACACAGCGAGGAGGACCACTTCAGCGCTACGGTAATAAAATCGAAACTTGCATCCACATACCAACGTTTTGGATGCAAACTTGTCGTGTGTATAATCATAACTTGGCTAAATTGGTAAATAATTGACAAATATTCAATCAAATAAATTCAACAGGAACATACCAACATTTTTACCTCGTTCTGTGTATCTCCCATATTGGGAGTACGGTTACCGTACTCAGAGGTTTACCCGCTAAATTATCTTACTTAAATTTTCATCCACTTGAAGTTGTGTCTCGCTACCGCGATCCACAACTTCAAGTGGGTGAAAATTACTCATGTATTTATTTAATTTGAGAACAAACGTTTGCGAATCTTGATCATGTTGATGTTTAAACACACACTTCATGCCTAATAACAGTGATTCACTCGGCTAATACAACGGATTAAAAACGACTTTAGTCGTGATTATAGCGGTGGAGAGATTAAACTTCTACACATTGTAGCCCGCAGGTGAAGACGCTGACAGTGCCGAGTGGATCGAAAAAAAGGAATCCATGATCGCCTGGCAGACGCTAGTGCTGCGGATTGATTTGCGATGGCTTGCTCCTCACATGCAGACTTGGGTCTTTATGGTGAGTAAGCTTCAGTATTTGTCTCTGGTACCACACTGGACTGTGCGGTTTATCAACCTGACAAATAGGGCTAGTATTTTTACGTATCGTCATCCATCCACAGCAGAAATACACAAATGAACACGGTCCATGTTTAGTACTGATTTATAATCACATATTACAATACAACATGTCCATTTCATATTGAAATGGTCACATCTGCCACATTACAATTTACACTTACCTTAGCACTCCAAGTGTTAATATGAACACAAGGTTACCTTGTGTTCATATTAACCCTTTGAGTGATAATCACGTATATAGCCGTTTTTAATTTGCTCTTTCTGTACCGAAAAATGTCCTGGTGTTGAAACTCATGCCACCCCCCCCCCCGCCACACACACACACACACACACGGTACACCCCTTGCGGTTCGTAGACTGAGAAGTATTGTGTCGTGACGATGGATACGGGATGTGCCGGGGTGGATCCAAAAAATGAGGGTATTCTATCGAAAAAATCTCTATTTTTAAATTTAGAGTGTCAAATACCGATAGTTTGGCAAATTTAAAAGATTTTGAGGCAATTTTGTTTTGGGGGGAGGTGGTGTCTGTGTTTTTCCTGATTTTTTTTAGGGAGATCGCCCCAGTAAACTGCGATTTTTTGTCTATTTTGAAAGATGTTGGGGCGATATATTTTTTGGTCCCGACCATGCTCCCCTCGCCCCCCCCCCCCGTTCCCGATCCAAACAGTGGTGTGCAATGCCATCCCCAGCTGATGGTGTAGCACGTCATGTAATGATTACACATGTAGTACATTTATAGTTGGCTGTCAGCCATAACAGAGACGTTTCAACAACCCATGCAGGTCATGGAAGTGACTGATTGATTTACGTTTCACTTTGTGTTGCGTGCGGGGGATTTTGAAGCTGCTGCCCTAGATCTTATACATGTGATTGGTCGAGATGGCCATCTCGACCAATCACATGTATAATATCTATATCACCCGTTTCCTGTGGCTGCACTGCCGACCACATTGCACTAAAACAGAAGCTTGGACGGGGAGGATATACAACAATGAACTATATTCTCGAATTGATGAGACATTACCACTTGAAACATTGAACTGTTTCAAAATGATCATTGTTTATCATGGTTACGCTCAGTGAACGACCACGGTATATCAGCATTAAATTTCACAGTGAACCCCAAATCTCCGACCGTGAGGGGTAAATCCCCTAGGCATGCCCATAACTCCTTGTTGGGTGAGTGAAGAAAAACAGAGAAATTCCTCAATTCCCAGCGAACAGTTAACTGAGCGTCCCTGCCGATTTCTGTACGGGAATGAAGGTGACCTGCTACTAGAAAATAACCAAGTATGATATATATTTCAAATAAAAACTTTAAAATGCTTAAATACTACAAAGAATTTTGCTGAAATAATTTGATGGTAACATAGATGTTTTCCCTTCAACATATTTAACAGTGTTTAATGCAATATGTCTGACGTGAGACGTAATCTGCACTGGGATCTCAAACCGATACATTCATCAAAACAGCTTTAGTGTGTTAGACCGCTGTCATGGACAGAGTGGATTACATGACCTCTTAAACAAGCTCAAGGGCGATAGGTCATAACCCGATAAGGTGCCTGGACATGCAATCACAGGTTTACATCAAACTTTCTAATATTATTGAGCCGTGGTCCAAACCACTTCTCTTAACCCTTTAACCGCCAAATTCTTCAATTTGAATTTTCACCCACTTGAAGTTGTGTCTCGCCGTCGCGATCCACAACTTCAAGTGAGTGAAAATTATTCAGATTAGAAAAAATGTAGGTAAAAAAATTCAAATCTTGCTGATTAATGTCACTTTTTATCTTTAACAAGCTTAAAAGGTGCTAATATAAAATGTAAAAAAACGAATATGGACGGCACCGGCGGTTAAAGGGTTAAATCGCATCTTTTTACAAACCTGTGTGACATAGCTGTCATTTAGAAGTGATCTGTTTCATTGACTGATTAACATGATTAATCTGACTCATCATTCACAATTAGTCGTATTTCACACGCAATTTATATAAAGTTAAGTCAAGGAGACCTAATGACTGTAATGAACACACTTTCTTTGAAGACTTTAAACCGTGTATAATTGTTTTATTTGGGTGATTAAAAAGTCATTTAGTATTTGTAGTACTTTGGAATCATACATCTTTTGGGCTTTCTCTGCTGATATCATCACCAGAAATCCATCACGATTTATGACCTCATGTGAATTAAAAGTGAACTTTCTGATCTTAGCAAATGAATCACGTTTCTGATCATTGTGCAACTGTTTGGTGCATGTCGACCTGAAGAAACCGCTATATATGTTTGAACCCTCTGACCCATCGCTTTTATGTCACAAGAAGAGGTGTTGCTAGGCAACCCCACAGCAAACACTAGAAATATGAAACATGGACGCTTGGTTGGTTTAATGTTGGTCCATCGTCTGCGACGCTGGACCAACATTAAACCAGCCAAGTGTCTATGTTTTGTGGAGAGGGATGTTCGTGCTTTTATCTCGTGCCTGCGCCGCTCTTCATCTCTTGCTCTTAGATGTGTAAGGATCGTCAGATTGGGAGCCATCATGGATTGGATTTAGTGAGGCGGCACTGATTTATCATGCATTCGTAATAAACTACACGGAAACTGGACATTGTGTCTGAGATCCAGTGTTCCATGCACAGGACTGTTGACTGGAGTCCTACCAAGGAATTTAGCATTTACCCTCTCAACATCTAGTGTTTAGCTAATTTACCAGCTTACCCTCTCGACATTTTGGTGTTTAACATTTACCATCTCAACAATCAGGTGTTTAGCTATTTACCCTTGCAACATTCTGGTGTTTATTATTTACCCAGGCAGTGAGTCTCAACTTTCCGGGTTTTAGCATTTACCCTGTCAACATTTAGGTGTTTCTTCTCATTTTCATTCACTGTAATGAGGAAATATGGGATGCAAATTATCAGTGCATGCATAGAAATCTGATAAAGTGGGTTTTATTACATTGATTTCTTTAAATAACCAAGTGTGATATATCAAACATCCTTATATAAAGATAGCTTTGCTAGTCCTGTAGATATACGTACATGTATGCTATCATATTTAGTACAGGACAGGTCTTGACCCTTTCAGCGCCGGGACCGTCTTTAGACGTCAGAATCTGACGCATATAGACGTCTAATTCTGACGTCGATAAAAAAATGCAATGCATGTAGACCCATCTGACGCATATAGACGTCTAATTCTGACGTCGATAAAAAAATGCAATGCATGTAGACCCATAACATATAGGTATTCAAATGACGCGGAAAGAGCTAACTAAGACATTTATGATGATTTCAAATCAAAAAGAACACATCGTTTATACAGAAATATTTCAGCGTTGTGTTGGTTAATGTCCCCTGCTAGGCTTAGTGACACACGTATTGTGTGCTGGGCCGTCTATACAGGAGAGACTGCTACCTGATCGCTGCTACTACTGGTCTATTTTGATCCTTGTTCTGCCAGTATGCTGGTTACAGCGCCAGAGAAGCCGGGCCACCGCGGAGAAAACTAAGCACATTGTCCTCCACTTAATACATTGTCCTGCTCCCTGCATTATGCCAGCCCCCCGTCTGCCAGTGCCAGCCACCCTGTGGTCTATGTCCCTATAATCTGCCAGAAATCACCAGACAGATAAATATCCTATCAATGATTTCATTCTCCGTTTATATCAAATGAATCCATATAACCGCATAAATTCAGCTATACTCACTAGCGCCATCTATTATCTGTCTATGCTATCGTTTTATCATTCATTAAATAAGTGAACGGTATCTGGAAAAACTGCTTTATTTCTTTTTTTTCAGGTCATTGAAATGAGGAAATGTGTATTGCAAGACAAGATCTAGAGGGATATTTTCAATATATTACATAGGTTTAACTTTTCTAAAATAGAGTGTTATGCGTCATATCTCAATATATTATTGTAGTTTTACCATTTCCTATAAAGATAGTTATGCGTGATATTACTCTTAAAATCAATGCATATCTGATGGTTTTGCATTATTCGCATTTAACACAATTACGTGCATGCTATGTGAGGACCGCTGTATATGCCATCTTATTTCACCAGGCTGTGTATTGTCCCCTTGCGAACCGTGGTCGTATGTTCTACTTTGTAAAGGGCAGATAATGTCAGTCTCATTTTAACTATTGTGCTGCGCGGGCCGTATATATAGGTTTCAAACAAGTTTCGAGGCAAATAAAATGAGCTTGAATTTTTTTTTTTTATGAAATATTTTGTGTTAGATGCTTATTTATTCAAATCAATCGTAAATATAATTATTTGTCGTCATTTGAAGCTGGAAATTGGGTTAGTAATTTCAGCTTCAAATTGATGAAAGATAGAAACAAACATTATTTGCGGGAATTGATTCATCATATAATAGTAGAGTGAGTACTCAGTAGCCTACATTGCTGACGTGCCGGTCATGGTGTCTTCTGTCTGCAGGCGTTTCTGACAGGAGATATCAGTAATGCTGAACACGCGGTCTGCAACTGACCCTGAACCCAACAGTAACACAACACCCGGAGCTCTAACACCCCCGCCCCTCCCCCGGCCCCCCAGGCTGACAATCCTCACCCCACGGCACCGCAATCCTCACCCCACGGCACCACAACCACTCTCTGGCAGGCAGCCTTTTTTGGCAGAGTGGCGAGGCACTCAGGTGCTTCTGCTGTTGGCATTGTGGAGGGCTCTCCACGCACGGTGTATGGGGTGCGCCACAGACACCCACAACCCGTACGCAATGTTTGATCAGCCTGAATTTATTTCCCATTGCCATTGATTGTTCTGGATCTGTGGGCTCGTATTCTGGGCCTCCTCTCATCCCCCGCCCGTCCCACCGCCGAGTGTTGTGTTTTGTTCAATTAGACCTCTTTCTGTGAAGCCATATGAATAGCGTCTGTACATTTCTAGCACGTTGGCCCCTCCAGTGTGTCTAGTATTACCACTAGTACACTCCTGGGCGGCCAGAATCCCTTCCTATTAGCTCTTTAGGTTAAAGCTGCGTTTGCCTGTATGACATCCATATGTCATCTGTATGTCATATGTATGTCATATGTTTGCCATTTATATTATGCCATCCATATGTCATCCGTATATCATCTGTATGTCATCTGTATGTCATCTGTATGCCATCCATATTATGCCATCCATATGTCATCCATATGCCATATAGACAGGGATATATCCTAACCAATCTAATAAACATGTCTGTCAAACTTTTCTCAACGGTTTCTATTGTATTTTTTCCCGTAGATTTCAAATCTGCCAGATACCATTCGAGATTTTGCATATTTAATCAGCTAATTTGCATATTTCCAAAATGGCCGCCAAAAAAAAATAATCGGCTATGAATACAGTCCCGACAATCCTAGAAATGTGTTTTTTGGCCCTAAGTTCGGGTTTTGAGATCCCATAATGCCATTTTGACGACAATAATATTTTTGGGGTCATTGGAAGGTCATAGGTCACGTGACCATTGAAATCCAATATCCCACCTTTACGTTTTAGCAAAAAGTGCACAAATTGACTTGTGGGCATAAGATGATGATTTGAATGCCTGATAATATGTATTTAATTTCAGAGAGGTACATCTCATACACAAGACTATATTTATTAATACAAGATGGCCGCCATAATTTAAAATGGCCGCCAGCCGAACCTAAAATCAAGATATTTTAGCTTCTAGATATAATTTTTAAGCAATCTTAGTGGGTAGATTAAGGTTTTTTGGATCAAGGAATGCAATGCCAAACATCATTATACTGTCAAATGAATTTTCAGAGGTTTTTGAAGTCTTTTGGATCTCTATAGTTTGATATTTTTGCAAAATTGTGTGATCCATCTACGCTATCATAGTTATGTTTGAATGAGTTTATCATCCGCAAACTGTTCTGAATTCACATACTAGCATGATATAAAGTTAAACCATATACATTACATGTCTATGAAAGCGATAAAAGTGGTAAAAATAAACATATCATTTACATTATAATACGGCATTGTTATGTTGTAGAGTATGTAAAACTACTACCCAGGGGTTAACATCATATTTTCTGAAAAACTGACAGTCTGACACGGTGTGTTGTAAAAGGTTGGGCACCTGAAATGATATCTACATATATTTGGGATCACAACCTAGGTGCACAACCTTGCAAATCGACTTCTGGAAATTGACAGGAGGCCAATAATGACGGCAATTACCGAAAAACAATTATTTGTCAATATCTCGGTCAATATTTAAGGATCAATATAAGGCCAACCGTGAAGTGTTTTTATGTCTTCTTAACAAGATAACTACACAAAGCCATGCATTGATAGTGTGAAAATAATGTTTTGCACTAGATATTAGTAAACACGTATGATAAAAAAACCTTTGATGTGATAGCAATGGTTTATTTATTAGCCTAAACTTACATAAAACAACAATTAGGAGCGCTGAAAATAATACTGTCGAAGGAACTCTTTGCAGGAAGCATCATGCACACAACTACATTGTATATCGATTATAAGATTATTGAAAGTGGATGTGCTTAAAAGAATACTAAAAAAGTATATGATGCAGTTATGCTATTTAATTATAAAGATTATGTGTTGTGTTGTGCAAAACTGCATTTGCTTGGGGATCACCGACAGCCACATCATACATAGCAGGGATTTCCCTTTTCTCACAGTAGCAGTTCTTGTTGCAACCCTTCTTGCGGGGATGCAATTTGTGAATCATATGTGGTGGCGACGGTAGGTTTCTACATGTAGATTGAACAGGAATAAGCATTTTGTACAACCCATCCATAGTCCTAAGGCTTGAGGATGGCTTCGCTGCATGCTTTATATGCTGTTCAAAATCAGCAAAGTCTTGCAGTGTAGTTATATCATTCAGCGAACTTTACATGCCAGTAGAGAATGGATAGCCGATGGTATCTCGTCCGCTGATAATGTGAATAAATGACAGTGCCCTAAAGTTTGCATGACCCATTGCAGCGGCGAAATTCTGTCTTGAGATGAACGACCAATCACCAAATATACAATGCAATGTATGTGACTGTAATTAGTAAACCCTGTTTTATCCACCACCTAAGTAGAATTTAGTTGAACAAATGGAAGGATCACTTTGTTCCTCCTGGTGCCATGTCTAACATAGGAAAGCAAGAAAGCGAGTCTTGTTGGAAAACTATTGAAAACCTCTTGGATCGCTCCCTGCTAGCTATTTTGCTATGTCCAGCAGAGCTTCTGGTCTTGATGTGAAAGAAATGGTGTCCACAGCTGCCATTACTTTGAGGATCATAATTATAGGAAGCTCTTGTCACATTACATTGTCTTAACATTAATAACTTTATTGGTGATCATGAATGTAGCAATATGCCTCCGTTATCGTTCACAGAAAACGGAAAAAGCATGATAGCTGATGATGCCATGGTGCTCACATTGCAATAACGGTAGATGTGTATGACCAGGCAAAGTAACTTCTTATGAGCACATAATCCAACTTCGAAGGCTGTGATATAGTTATATACTTAAATTCATCAAATTTTATAATAACAAATCACTGATGAAATTCCTGCCACCTTCTTGCTTTCGAACAGCATCTAAAGCGAGCAGCATTGGCAACAGCAGCACTTGAAAAGTCAGCTTACATCGCCAAGCTTACCTGCAAGCTTGAGGAGGACTAAGGACTGTTTGAATAAAATGATAAACTGATCCCAGGTAAATCTACAAGCCCACCACATATGACACACACAATTTCACGTGGCTGCAAGAAGGGTTGCAACAAAAACTGTTCGAATAAGAGAAGAAAAATCCCCTGCTATATAGAATGTGACTGTCAGAGATATCAAAGCAAAGGTAGCCGTGCACAACACATTGAGACCTTAATCGAAAATGATCTTGATAATTGAATAACAATTGTCTTTCATCCACTATAAAACTCTTTTTTTATCTTTTGTTAACCACACCCAAATTTAATGATCCTCTAACATGTCTAATATATAGCTAGTCCCTGCAAACAGTGGTTATTTTGACATTATTATATTCAGTGTTATTCAATTGTGTTGTGTGCAACTTCAGGCTGACTACTAGTTGTCGTAGAATAATGCTTAACGTCGCTCGTCACTAATGGTCATTTAAGTGATATTGTAGTACGATAAAAAAACAGTGCAGTCCATTGATGTCCATCCATTGACGACCGATGTACAGATGATGACGTGAGGGAGGGGTGATAGGGTTTGATGGGTTACTTACTGACCGATGTTCTGGGCATTTCTGGGGAATTTACCCTCAGAGATGCCCAGACGATCGAAGACTTGGGTTTTGATATGCAATTTATTGCTGAAACACCGAGGCTTTAGCACAGCTCCGCTATCCTCCGGTCGGATAGTCCTCAGAGTCACAATAGTTGAGGGTAACTCCATTCATCCCACGTGAGAGACCTAATGTCAAACACTATTGACTGTAGTTTAGGCTCTAGCATGGCCAACATCAGTACCTGTACTGATGCGGGAGCTGCATTGGTACCAATATTGAGTGGAGGAAACAGGCTGCCCCGCTAGCAATCCACCACAATATTATAGCCAGCCACTTGTAGGCTGCATTTTTCCTTGGATAAGTGTTGTAGACTAGTGATTCTGTACCATGCGGTGCAACATGCAGCAGACGGGACAGATCCCTAATGGCCCTCCCCAGGTAGGTGCGAAAAGTACCACTACTAGCAACCATCCCAGTACCACTTAGACTGACTTTGTTATAAAGTGATCATAATACCAAATGCTATATCACTGCAAGGGCTAATACTTATTTAATATCAAGTTTATGATCAATAAACATTATCATTGTTATGACACCGAATGCACATGATGCTTTCTTATCAAAAGTGATCATAATATGCCTATACAGTGTGAAACGTTATTTCCAAAGTAGAGTACTGGTATACATATTTACAAGACATAATATCACTCCAGGACTGGTTTTATGTTGATCTTTCATCCTGAAAATATTGGTCTAGACAACTTTAAAAGCAAATTATCTTAAATATTGACCGATATATTGACAAATTCAAGTTTTTCGGTAATGGCTGCCATTATTGGTTTCCTGCCAGTTCCCAGTAGCCGATTTGCAAAGTTGTGCACCTAAGTTGTGATCCTAAATATATGTAGATATCATTTCAGGTGCCCAAACTTTTACAACACGCCGTGTCAGTTTTCCATAAAATATGATGTTAACCCCCTGGGTAGTAGTTCTACGTACTCTACAAAATAACAGTGCCGTATTATAATGTAAATGATATATCTATTTACCACTTTTATCGCTGTCATATACATGTGATGTAGGCCTATATGGTTTTACTTTATATCATGCTAGCATGTGAATTCAGAACAGTGTGCGGATGATAACCTCATTTTGGGAGGAAGTTATTCAAATATAACTATGATATAACACAATTTTGCCAAAATATCAAACTATAGAGATCAAAAAGACATCAAAAACCTTTAAAAAATCATTTGACAGCAAAATGATATCCGACGTTGTATTCATTGATCCGAAAAAAAAACAATCTTGGCACTAATATCACCTAAATATGATATCTAGAAGCTAAGATATCTTTATTTTAGGTTCGGCTGACGGCCATTTTGAATTATGGCGGCCATCTTGTATTAATAAATATAGTCTTGTGTATGAGATGTAACTACCTGAAATTGAATACATATTATCATGCATTCAAATCATTATTTTATCCTGAAAAAGTCAATTTGTGCACTTTTTTGCTAAAACGTAAAGATTGGATATTGGATTTTAATGGTCACGTGACCTATGACCTTCCAATGACCCCAAAAATATTATTGTCGTCAAAATGGCATTATGGGATCTTAAAACCCGAACTCAGGGCCAAAAAACACATTTCTAAAATTGTCAGGACTGAATTCATAGCCGATTACTTTTTTCTGGCGGCCATTTTGGAAAAATGCAAATTAGCTAATTAAATATGCAAAATCTCGAATGGTATCTGGCAGATTTGAAATCTACGGGAAAAAATACAATAGAAACCGTTGAGAAAAGTTTGACAGACATGTTTATTAGATTGGTTAGGATATATCCCTGTCTAATATGTATGCAATCTGTATGTCATCCGTATGTCATCCATATGCCATCTGTATGCAATCTGTATGTCATCCGTATGTCATCCATATGCCATATGTATGCAATCTGTATGTCATCCGTATGTCATCCATATGCCATCTGTAAGCAATCTGTATGGCATCCGTATGTCATCCATATGCCATCTGTATGCAATCTGTATGTCATCCTTATGTCATCCATATGCCATATGTATGCAATCTGTATGTCATCCGTATGTCATCCATATGCCATATGTATGCAATCTGTATGTCATCCGTATGTCATCCATATGCCATCTGTATGTCAATCCGTATGTCATATGTATGCTCTATGATATCCACCCAGCAAGCACAAGGCATTCACCATATATCGGTTTAATGCTGGGCCAGCGTCGTAGACGGTGGACCAATATTAAACCAATATTGTGTGAATGCTTCGTGCTTTGGGTACTACACTGAAATAAGAAAAATGGTGAGTTCTTATATAGCGCACATACTGAGTGTGAAATATTTAGGCATTGCACATATAAGAAAAAAATAGTTAGCTAATCATTTAATTTGAAGTAGGCCTACATTTGCAACCAGCACCCTTGTATGCTGTGCATAAATATAGTACTTGTATGAATTAGAATCCCCCTGGAGCTGTTGGATGTCATGTGCTACGCAATATTACTAACACACATCCCGCGGTGTACATGGTGTAGGCCTACATGACATAATCACCTTTTAACCCTTGTCCTGCTGACGTACCAGTTCATTGATGGAATGACTAAAAGCTCGCACAATCAGTGTTTATTCCAGGTGTGACTTGGGGGAGGTCCCCTCACTCAGGATTCCTGTGGGGGGAGCTTGTACCCTGTGTACCGTAATTATATCAAATATGCCATCAATATAAATACTGGGTTAAATATAGCCCTAGAATCGAAGGGGTTTACTATACTCCAGATTAAACGCTCTGAAACCCCCCCCCCCCCCCCCCACACACACACACACACACATTCATGGAATAAACCCTGACAATAAATTATTCGATCAACTCAGCATCTCGCACAAACTATTTGATCATTTTTTGTGGTATTTTATCTACGAATACCCGATGCTGATTTAATGCTGGACCAGCATCGCAGACTGTGGACCAACATTAAACCAGCATCGGATGGTGTGCTACGCAGCATTGCGAGAACACCTATCTTGCTCTATGGCTGTTATGTCCCTTTACCTGCAGCTGGCCATTACACCAATCAGTGTCATACTGTGTCTGCCTTTTTTCACATGTAATGGACCTATATAACCCTTACTACGCTGACGTGTTTTTGTATAAACCATGGAGACATAATTTGTTTTCAATTTGAAATCATCATAACTGATCTAGTTAGCTTCTTCTGCTTCATTTAAATACCTACGTTATGGGTCTACGGCCATTATAATTTGTTTAATTCAGTGCAGGGATCGTTTTCAGACGTCAGAATCTGACGTCTACATACGTCAGTTTCTGACGTCTAAAAATGGTCCCCGCGCAGAAAGATTTAAGTACATTTATAAGTGATACCATTTTTGTCCCATTCGCAGAAACCTCAGCTGTCGACTGGTGTCATCGCTTTCATAGTGTCATCGTATTCCTATGCGTAACATAAACATATTATCAGATTGATTTCGACCAAGCGACATACTAGTAGTCAGCGTCTATCCCCTTTCTGCTAAGAGAAATACAGAGGTCAAAGGAATAGGGCGAGAAATTGGTTATCAACCAATCAGCATGTTATTAGTACAGGTATTAGTACTAATACATGTATTGATCTGTGAATAGCAATCATCTTCTTGGGTATCGCTGTGGCGACGTTGCTTCGTCATCGACGTTAATTCAACGTCACAACCACGTCGTGTGGCCGGTGGTATGTAGGCATACTATACGGTTTACGCTGGTGCTGGTTTTGATATGTATCACGCTATATCTACATTGCTACCTCAATTTTTTATAAGAGTTCATTACGGTATGCACCATCATATTATCATCAAAAGTTGTTAAGCGAATGATTCTAGTACGAACATTATTATTTTCGGCTTGACTTTAATCACACTTATATGTAATTATTCTATGCGTTTTTGGCACAAAATATGATGTATTTTTTAAACTTGTGAAGTCACTTAAATAAACATGCAGTCCGAAAAATGACGTTAAAAAATTTTCAGACCAAGTCTATAATATTCTACCTCCGACCAATCGTGGTTCAGCCTGTCACATGACGAGACCGCCCAATCATCGCCGTCATTTTGTTGTTATTTAAATTAGGGGGTAGAATACTAGACTTAGACCACCTTTTACTTTCGCTGCTCGTTAATTATCCGTTTTTGTTGCCGCACAGTTTGAACAACAAGCAGATGCGATTCGGTTTGGTTGTAGCTCAAGACTCAGAGGTTCTGGGTTCGTATGTTTTGTATGTTTGTCGGCGTGGTGTACATTGCTCCGATTACCGAACAGCGAAACGACATATAATAAGTATATGCTTGGAAGTGTTCTGCTATAGGCCTACGTATTTTTAAAAGACATAGAATATTTTGAAAAAAATAATCGAATAAAGGACATCAGATTAAGGATGGTCTGATCTTTTTTGACTGATTATACACGTATTTTATAAAATGAGCACATTTTAAATTTAATTGGCACCTTTCCTAAATTAATTATTTAATAATGCATCACAGCATATTTCCTCAATTTCAATGGCATTTAGTTTGAAACTATATAGCATTTTAATCTGAAAACGTATATACGGGCCTGACAACACCTTCATTTGAGTTATTAATTATTTTCCTCGTTTTTTCATATAAAATCAGCACACCTTTGGTTTGAAACCTGTCTGTAAGCATACAGTACCTTCAACCAAGGATACCAGGTTGAACCATGGGATTATACGCACCAGTATATAGTTTTCTGGTTGAACCATTGTAGGCCTACAGCTCACCCCCTATATTATACGGGGTGAGCTGTAGGTATACAAGGGTTCCTATGGATCTGTTGTACGAACAAGGATCCTCGGGATGTCTGATACCGTGCGGATCCGGGAAGAGAGTCTAGTAGGTGTGATCTGTATGGATTGGGTCAAATGAGTGCTCATCGCTTGTCTGCTGGTCACAGAGCATTGTGAATGATTGGCTGGGGTGACCGCTCCGTCTAGAACCAGTCCATAAACAAGCCTGGCCCACCTTTATGCAGTCCGTGCTATATTCTCCAGCAGGCCTTCTACAGGAACCCCCTGTATCGATCGCCAAGCCCTGCACACAGCACACAGCTGGACGTTGTTATAATTATCTACCTTCCTGGTTTATATGCCTGCTGACCGTCGCTTGGTCAGTGTCTGAACAATTGGCACGCACATGTCAGCAGAGTCTGCCGTTTGACTTTGACAGTCATCACATGAAATCAGCGGGATATGTCTATACACTAGAAAGTATATGTCATGCTGAGACCCAGCCCAGTGAAAACCACACGAAAATTATGCACGCATTACCTGTCCATTTGTGTAATCCCTTAATGAAGTGATTGAAAGTTAAATTTATTATCGTTAAAATCATGTTTATTAGCCATAGTTATTACATACTATCAGCTGTGAATTGCTATCGCAATTCACAGCTGATAGTTTGCAATAATTATAATTCTGCCCCTAGCGTGTAATAGGTGCTCCACGTAGCGTGTATCTAGGACACAGCCAGAGGCCATGTAGACATCCAGTGGCTCATACTACATGCCTCATTGTCAGAATCCACCCATATCCCATATTAGCTTACAAATATAGGTTGCATAATAACCAACTAGTACAATAGAAATCCGGTGTCATCTTCCATTAATTATTATCAGTGTGTCGTCCATTATTTGACACACACAGTCTTGCTGGAGAATGTATACATAAATTGATAATTATCGTCTATGTATTATAATCACTGTTTACCATGTTTACAGAGAACAAAAATGTCTAGAGGCGTATACCTCCTGAAGCAATCAGATGACTGTATAATTTCCGATGATATTGTCCTCGATGGCAGACACACAATTATTGGTATTATATTATTATAAATGTTATATGATCCCACTGGAGATGAAATATGTATCTACCTTATATTGTCAAGTGAGAGGACAGGTGAAATATTATTGAAATTTAATATAATTCAATGTAGTTCAATCTTGCTTCACCCTGTCAGCGCAGGGACCATCTTTATCAGATTCTGACGTACCTTTTTACGTCATAATCTGTTTTTTATAAAAATATTTCAGCATTGTAAGTGTTAAAAAAAGACTGAAGTGTATGTCTACACTCATTTCAATAATTTTGTTGCTGAAGACAAACTGTAAAATTTTGTCTATTCCAATTTGTGAAATTTACTGCTCTTTTCAAGCGTCTGGTAAATGGTAGTTGATTGCTTTTGGAAAGTGACAAATTATGAGAGATTGTGATTGTTTATGAGAGGTAGAGAGTAATTAAACGAGAGTATGCAACACCTAGGATTGATTTTGACTTGCAGTCATTTGCAATTGCTCTTTTTGACAGCTAGTCTTCATAGACTGTTTTTTCAAGAAATGTGGTTGCTCTTGTCAAATTAATAGATTTGACAGACCATAATAACCTTGAAAGGTGTTTGTTCTTCTAAAAGATCAACTTGACAGACAGAGGCATGAGAGGTAGTTGTTATTGTCAAATGAATAAATTTGCTTGCGGTTCATGAAAGGTGGTTGCTCTTTTCTATTGATCCAGTGATTGTCCTTGTAAATTTGAAGTTGTTATTTACTCTTGTCAAGAGATTTATTTTACAGACCTACATCGTCCATAAAAGGTGGTTGTTGCTGACAGGTTGTTGCTTGACATAATTTTGTTTATTCTCTGACCAGCAAACAATAGATGTCATGCAATTGTTTAGTTGATATTGGGCAACCTTTCGAGCCCAACATTAGTTAATGTTGGTTGAAGGATAATCTTTTATTTTAAATGTTTTAATCACATTAGATTGAACAACTCCGCCCATTTAGCTAACTAAGACATTTATGATGATTTCAAATTGAAGAAAACACTTCGGTCGACATGGTTTATACATAATATTTCAGCGTTTTAAGGCTTAACCCATAGGCATCACAGGCCCACTACAGTCCACCTGTATGTGACATCAGGTCTTGTGGTTTAGCTATGGAGCTGTTTGACCTATTGACCAGCAGTTGACAATGGCATTGCTTACTGACACAACACAATCACACCACATCCCATTACCATTTGTCATCATATATGTTGTTTTAGTGCGATATGGAAGGACTGCATAAGATAATCTCACATTTGCAAACTAGGCATAAATATTATGGTAATATTGGAATTCTAACCTAGCGTTAGTTTCAAAGTGTAGCATTAATATGACATTAGAATAAGGCAGTGTATACAACTTAATCATATCAACTGGTCAAAATGGGCCAGAAACTGATCGTTTACATCAACCATCATCTGACTCACCTGGAAATGTACAATGAGAAACTGGGTAGTGTTTAAAAGGGACAATCAATTTCAACTATGAATCTTATAAAATAATGCAATCTACTGTCATAATGTTGATATTGTAATAGCTCTTTTATTGTGTATTTATTGTAACAAAGAGTTTTATTTTAGTATAGCATAAAGTAAACACATATCTATTAACCCTTTCAGTGCATGGACCGTCTTTCTACTTTAGAATCTGACATGTACAGATGATCCCCGCACTGAACGAATAAAAAATATTTTAATTGCCTCTAAGACTCATAACATAGGTATTCAAATGAAGCAGAAGTAGCAAACCAAGACATTTGTGATGATTTTAAATTGAAAAAAACCCTTTGGACGTCATCAATTATACAAAAATATTTCAGCATTGTAAAAGTTAAGATATATCAATCTCTGATAGTAACCAGTTATGATCCAGATGGTTGATTTGAAACCATTTTGTCATTACTGTATCATGATTATGAGAGATTGAGAAGCAAAATGACTTTCAGTTTTTCCTCTAATTGATTGATGTGTTTTGTTAATTTTCAGGTGGAGCGAGAAATAGCCATTATGAAATTGATCGAGCATCCCCACGTCCTCGGTCTTTATGATGTGTACGAGAATAAAAAGTATCTGTGAGTATTATCTACACCCAGCAAACACAAGACGTTGAACCAATGCTTGGTTAATGTCGGCTCACAGTCTTCGACATAGGACCAACATTAACCCAGCATTGGGTCAATGTCTCTTGTTTGCTGGGCAGTGTCTGGATAGTCACTGTCCTCCACTGGCCAAGTGATGTGGTATGAATGCCTTATCTACATCTGTGGTACTGATTCAGTGTTGATGCAACATTGTGTACTAGATGGGCACTTCTTTGTCTCTCTTCTTAAAAAAAACCATTAGGTTTATTTATGTACCGGTATTTATTATCATGTCCACTGAATTATCAATTATTCTGTTTATAATGTATAATATATTTCTTTACTGTATATATTACTGCCCATTTTGATGTATTCCTGTACAATTTAAAAAGGCTATAGGCCTATCAACAAACAATCAATCAATCTGAGAAGTTAAGCAGTCAAACAATTGCTTCACCACTTGAAGGGCTAAAATAAATAGTTTGAATTTTCAATCACTTCAAGTTGTGTCTCGATGCCCCGACTCATAACTTCAAGTGATTGAAAATCACCCATATTTGTTTAATTAGAAACTAAATATGTGTAACTCTTGCTTTTAAACACTCCTTTCATCCCCAATAAAAGTGATTTAACTCTTTGAGTCCCACGAGCTGCTCACAGTGGCTTTTTTATGAAGTCACAAATGGACTGAGAGTCGCTCACAGGACATCACACTGTCACAAAAACCACCAAAACTGAAAAGTATTCTGTACTAGCAGTCAGATTTATGCAAAAGTATTTTGGAATGAAAGAGTTACCTGCTAATAAAACAGATTTAATTTGTTGTACTTAGTGCTTAATGGGTTAAACAATGTCTTAACATTTTTAGTACTGTTTTGTCCGATTTGGAATCTGCAAAAATGATATTAGGATGAACATGGTCGGCACTTAAATTGGCTTGAACTAGCTAAAATAGTTCTATGGATATAAGATTATGTACACTATATGATCGTTAAAAACTACTCTAATAAGCGCCCATCCCAAGATCCCCCTTTAACATGTTTTATCTCAAGGGGGGTATTCCAATTAATGTCCCGGTGTTTATTAGAATAAATACAGTAGTTACATGTAGTTGTTAAAGCACCAAGCTCTACTCAATTCAGGTTGAATCATTTTTTCTCTGCACTTTTTTCAATCTAAATAACAGCTCTAATCAACTAAAATCTTGTCATTGATAATTAACATCAAAATGTATTCAAAAGCTTTGATCACCTAATTGTTACATCTGTTTAATTTCTACAGATACCTCATTCTTGAACATGTATCTGGAGGAGAATTGTTTGACTACTTGGTCAAGAAAGGCAGACTCACCCCAAAAGAAGCACGACGGTTTTTCCGACAAATCATTTCTGCACTGGATTTCTGTCACAGCCATTCCATATGGTAATATAATGTGTCTACATGCCTACTCGTATCCGTACTGGTACTGATTTACAAAACACATGGCATTAGATATAATTTTATATTTGTTGATTTTTTAAAATTTGATGTGAATTCAAATCTAGAGTGGCTTATAGCTTTAGTATCTGGTCATTATTTAGTTAACAGCAAAATTATTATGTGTAGAAATATTATTTTACCTGTGGTCATTTCTTTTTGGCCAAGATGCCTTTACCTTTTTGCAATTTTTTTTCATGCCTTTTAATTGAGCTCAGGAATATGATATGTGCAATATTTGAAACAAATGCAAGACGCTACTATGGATGAAGTCTGATTTGTAAGGGGTTAAAGGGGTTGAGTATTCAATTAAAAAATGATTCAAGTAGATTGTTCAGATTTTCCAAACATTTTCAGGGCAATTTAGGTAGGTATGTGCATCAAACAAAGTTAAAGATAGAATAGATATACATTTGTATTTGCATCTCTGCTTCTAGATAGCTCAAATATTGGTCCATTTCAAATTAAGATTTTGGTAATGTAATGGTATACATGTTTATAATTACTTTATCTATAATTTATTCAGCCATCGCGACCTGAAGCCTGAAAATCTGTTGCTGGACGACAAGAATAATATTCGGGTAGCTGATTTTGGCATGGCCTCTCTGCAGGTTGAAGGTTCCATGCTAGAAACCAGCTGCGGGTATGTAATAAATGCTTTGTTACACTGTCATTCAACCATTTCAGTGCGGGGACCGACTTTTGACATTAGAATTCAGACGTCTAAGTTGATCCCCACACTGAAAGTGTAAAATATTTATATTGACTGTATACCCATAACATAGGTATTCAAATGAAGCGGAAAAAGCTGACTAAGGCATTTGTGATGATTTAAAAAAGAAATAACCCTTTGGTTTCTTGGTTTATTTATAAATATTTCAGCGCTTTAAGGGTTAACCCCTGTCCTGCTGAATTGGCAGTTTCTAGGGTGCTATTAATAATTCATTTGAAGCTGGAATTCCTAATCAATTTCCAACTGCAAATTTTGGAAAAAATTAATCAGAAAAAATAGACATCCCCCGTTTTGAATTATCTGATTTACTGAACATTCATCGCTATTTTATCAATTTAAGTGACATTTTATTTCATTTAATCCTTACAGCCCTGAAATATTTTTGTACAAGCCATAGAGAACAAAGGGTTTTTTCAATTTGAAATCGTCATAAATGTCTTAGTTAGCTCGTACTGCTTCATTTGAATACCTATATTATGGGTCTACGGCCATTATAAATTCCTAATTTGTTCAGTAGGTGGGATAGACTTCAGATTCTGACATCTAAAGTCAGTCCCTGCAGTGAAAGGGTTAAAACTTGCTTGAAAATGTTATCCTGTGCCGGCAAGTTCTCATGACCAGCCGGAAGGGCAATATACCTTGCTGGTAGGAGCAGTCGATGCCACTATGTACAGCAGAATAAGGGTCTGTCTGGCATACAAATCTCATTGAATCTTTTACCTTCTGAATCATGGCACACAACAATGAGCTCTGACCTGTCAGTGTCTAGATATAGATTAATCTAAGCACTGAGAATTCATAATCAGCTCTCAACCCTGCAATCATTATACATTTCCCCAATTTTTTTTTAATGTTGGTCCAGCCTCATAGACGGTGGGCCAACATTAAAACGACATTGGCTCAGTGTCTCAATTTGCAGGGAAGCTAAGAGCCACTGTATAATCTTACCACCGTGTCTGATGTTGACTTGCCAGCTGCTATGTACCTTATACAATGTATATTGGCAGACAACAAATAATAGACTTTCTGTTCATCATGGATGCATGCATTCTCACGCATCCATTTTGTTAAGTTAAATATTGACTAATTTGTATCCATAGGATGACCGCTACTACATTTTCTTACAATTTCACTTGAACTTTACAAGGCTGATTTGTTTTTGTATAAACCATGGAGACCAAAATTTTTTTTTCAATTTGAATTCATCATAAATGTCTTTGTTTGCTCTTTCCAATTCATATGATTTGTTATGGGTTTACGGCCATTATAAATATTTATTTTCTTTCAGTGCGGAGACAGTCCTTATACGTCTGACGGTCCCCCGGTCCCCGCACTGGAAGAATTATAATATTTATAATGGCCATAGTCCCATAACATAAGTATTCAAATTAAGCAGAAAGAGCTAACCAAGACATTTATGATGATCTTAAATTGAAAAAAAGTCTCTTTTGGTTTATACAAAAATATTTCAGCTTGATAAGGGTTAATCCCCTGAACCACATTATCATATATACCGGTAGATTGTATGTGTGGCCTGATTTAACCCTTCAACCACATCTTAATATCGTCCCCTGGGAGTTAGAAGGTGCTAAACTGCCACTTTGTAAAGTGGCAGTTTAGCACCTTCTGACTCCAAGGGGACGATATACAGCGATTTCCTAGCTACTATGATTTGTACTTGATTTGACTGTGTCTGGTGTACGGCAGGTCACCGCACTATGCTTGTCCAGAGGTTATACGGGTAAGAGTCTGTGTGTCTATAAATGTCATATGGTTTTCTTACTGTACATTATTTGACAATGTCCCTGCCTGCATATTCTCCATTTCAATGTCTCCACACAAAACGTGAACTTTTTATTAATGAAACTTGATTTTATTTGTTGACATTAGGTTTCAGTTTTTCTTATCGTAATATGTCTTGATTTTTTTATGTGAAGCTCGGTGTATATGATGCATGCTACTAAAGTCCTGAAAAAACGTTAATTCAAATCCTCACATTTGTATCGCAAAATTTATTGACATATATATCAGGCCTCGACATTCAGGATTCTTCAGTAATAAACTGTACCTGTCCAAATAAAAACTGTACCGGGTACTTGTCCATCCAGGCAAGTCAATTATATGGTCGACTTGTCTAAGTTATCATTTTGCATGCCACGGACATGTGAATTATCGTTTTACATGGGCAGGATATCTCAACAATCCCTAATTTCGATCCTTTTTGTGATGTCATGCTATGATGTCATAGCTCTGGTTGATATCTACAGTCCAACATTATCAGTTACCTTCACATGAAAATGTATCAGATTTGGGATAGGCCCAATTATAAATTCAAGACCCAATCTGACATGCTTTTTTCAAGTCCTTGGCTTTACATGCAGTCTCCAAATATAAGAACTATAGCTATTTAGAAATAACTTTTGATAGGGCTTCTGGTAAGGAAAATGTAGTAGCTTACCTCCACCTTTTATATAATTTATAATTCTGAACTAAGATCTAGTTAATCCCAAAAAAATCCCAGACTGTATATGTAAGTACATTTTGTGCTATCATACTTTATTGTATTATTGGTATCCTGATTTTTTTATGTGAATGGTGTTTAGATGTTGTTTTAAAACTTTTTGTAAGCTGCACTGCAGAAATTCAGGACATTGAAAGTACTATTTTATAAAATGTGAGAAGGTTGGGTTACGCCGTTGTCTATTGACTTCCATAAATTTTGTTTACATATCATTCTGCTTGTAAACTGATATTTGTACAAGTAATAAAGTAGATCTTTATATACAACATTGTCAGTATCTTCTGAAATACAGCTATTGAATATAGGTCAATGTCCAATACTTTATTAGCAGAGAAAACATGAACATTCAGAATTTGTGGTGATATTATGAAGTTTATGTATCTCTTTTGATAACCCAAACTTTTCACTGGATTGAAACCTGCTAAAACTGATTTAAATCCTTTAAGTAATATTTCTTGGACATTTCGAGTTTAAAGTGCAATTTTTAAGCTAAACAAAGGGTGTGATAATTTAGCTACTGTATTGTACGAAAAAGTATGCATGATGATGTTTTTGAGGTCCAGTTGTTTATTATGCACATGATTTTCCGTGGATAGGAGCACTAAGTCCCCAATTTTCATCACATATTCTCCTATAAATGTTTGCATGTTAGAGCTTCTTAACATGCAAGTAATTTATTTGTATCTAATAATCTATATTATATGTTCTGTATTTATTAATAATAGTAGTTATCATGTCAGTGTTTTCAAATAAAAAATTGTTTTCTTAATGTAGCAAATATGTAACTCTTTTATTTTTCACCTAAAATATATTTTAAACAATTAGGAAATAAATACTTCAAATTCAGATAGATTATTTGCTTTGAACTGCATGAATACAGAAGGACATGAATCAACACAATGGAAAAGTAAACGATTGATATTGTTAAATAGTTGAAACGGCACTGAAATGCAGTTAATGCATTTTATTTAAAAAAAACTCTTTGGTGAATACAATTTTGCATATAAATTCACCTTTGTGGTGCTGATTCGTTACTGCTATTTTTTATTTATTAAAAGCTGGAATTATTAACGCAATTTCTAGCTTGTCCTGCTAAGCCTGTATATACACGGTTTCAAGCATGTTTAGATCAATGGAAATACATGTATCACTAAATTTGATAACATATTTTTTAGTAGATGTTCAGTTAATTCAATATTGGAGATTTATATTTTTCCTAAATATCAACATTTTTCGTCAGTTGAACTGTTGAAGATGGAAATTGCATTAGCAATTCCATCTTTGAAAGACAAAAAATACAAGAAAACAATCAGCAGGACAAGGGTTAAAACGTGATTGAAACTGTATGTATACAGCCTTAGCAGTACAAGAGTTAAAATACAAGTGCATTTTTATTTTTTTTTCAATAGAGATTTTCATCTCATAATCTACAATTTGAAATTAACTCGTTCTTGCTTATCATTTTGTTTCAGGGAGAGAAGTATGATGGTAGAAAGGCGGATGTGTGGAGCTGCGGCGTTATACTGTATGCTTTACTTGTGGTAAGTGGGTGCTGAGTTATAGGCCCTACTATGTGCTTTGTACACTTCCAGGGAGGGATATGCCCTGAAAAATTTCAACTTGATGCCATTATTGACTTCAAATTGTGTAATATCTGGCAAACAGTGCTAGTTAGGTAGACCATTACTATAAATGAAAATCTGAGACTTCAGGGAAGGATGCACCCTGAAAAAACTTTATCAAATTCATAATGGCCGACTATTATTTAATTAATGTTGCTGATATCTAGCAAACAGTGCTAGATAGCTGGACCATTATTATAAAGGAAAATATGTGGTTTCAAGGAGGGATGTGACCTGAAAAATTTAAATTAGAGCAAATTCAAAATGGCTGACAATCGGCCATGATTTACTTTACTATGCCTGACATCTGGCAAACCATGCCAGATAGCTAGACCATTACTATGAGACAAAATGTGAGACTTCATGGAAGAATGCATCATGAAAAATTTCAACTCGATCAATTACGAAATGGCCGTCTATCAGCCATTATTGACTTAAATAAGAGTAATATCTTGTAAGCTATGCTAGATAAATAGACCATTACTATAAAACAAAATGTGAGCCTTCAGGGAAGGATGTGCCCTGAAAAATACTCTTGTTACTCTTGGTCACCTGACATTTTCTTTTGTTTGACAGGGTGCCTTACCATTTGATGACGACAATCTTAGAAACCTGTTAGAGAAAGTCAAGCGTGGTGTATTTCACATTCCACATTTTGTGCCGCCTGATTGCCAAAACTTACTGCGAGGAATGATAGAGGTGGATACAGGGAAACGCCTGGATGTAAGTTACACTCAATATAGATTTTAACCCTTTAAGTGCCGGTACCAAATATATTCAGTTTTTTATTTTTTACTACAACATACTACCTTTTAAACATGCTAATGATAAAAATGTGACATCAAGTAGCAATATTTGAAAAGAGTTGACCTCCATTTTGTGAAATCTGAATAATTTTCACTGACTTGAAGTTGTGGATCGCGTCAGCGAGACACAACTTCAGGTGGGTGAAAATTGCAATTTAATAATTTGGCAGTTAAAGAGTTAGCCATTAGTACACTGATGTCGACTACAGTAGACATTCTGTGTTCCTATTAGCACCTGGATGACCCTGATAACCAGTTGGTAAAAAAAAATATTCTTTCAATCTTGAAACACTGATATATGTCGGGACTTAAATTTCACAAATACGTGTAACACAAATTTTCAGTCACTTAAAGTTGTGGATCGCTGTAGCGAGACACAACTTCAGGTGGCTGAAAATTTAAATTTCTTTGCTCAGTGCTCTAAGGGTTAATGACAAATTTTCTCATTATTTATTCATCAAATTGTTCTTTTAAGCTCTGATTTTTCATAACTGTATATAGAAATGTATTGAATATTTGTTTATCTTTAGTGTGATACATTATATAATTTCAATGTAATAAATCCTATTTATACACACATATTGTAAATGTTGATTAATTATTCTTTATAACATATTCCAGCTTGAACAGATTCTAAGGCATCAATGGGTTGTGGCGTGAGTATTACTGTTATTCCACTGTTACATGTAAATACAATATAAGAGATTTAATACTACTAAACAGTTCTCGAATCTGCACTTAGATTCAGTGAACATCCGGTACTGGTTGGAGGTAAATCTTTTCTGAGGCTCCAGCCATGGATGTAAAGATCCTGAATTTTCTCCTTACCTCTTAGGAACTGAGATGATTATTATTATCCTAGATCTGGACAATATAATTTTACTGTTTGTGCAAAAAACGTACAACATCACAGAAAATATTACAGTGGACTGAAAACCCTTTTGCACATCGTGCTGAAAGTTGAAATTTGATACGGAGATGCAATTGTGCTAATTATAAGCATGATTGAACTTGAATAATTTTAATGGTCATTCTCGCAGTTTGTAGGTCATACTATTATATGAATAACTTTTATATCCTTTAATATTGCTATGGAGAAGTACATGTACCTTAGGAAAGTACATATCATTGGTTTGTGCTAGTCCTAACCTTTAATGTGCTAAATTAAATACTGTAGATCTGGTAATATTCACAATTTTTTTTTTCGTGGGGAGAACAAATTTAAGAATTTCAAAATTTCGTCAAATAATTATTATAATAGCGCTACCTATCATCTAAACTGATAATTAGCGAATTCTAGACGTCGGTAAAGTTCCAAAATCACAAATTTTCTAAAATCTAAACAAGCAAAAATTACCAGATCTACAGTATGTCAATTTTTCAGCCACTTGAAGTTGTGTCTTGCTACAGTGATATTTGTTTAATTTAATACCAAACATTTGCAAATCTTGTGTGTTTAAACGCTCACTTCATTCCAAAAACAGTGATTTGATTGGCTGATAAAATGGATTAAAGCGACTATGGTCGTGATTAACGCTTAAAGGGTCATTATTCACTGCATATTTCCAACTAAATAAAAAGAACAATGACTTCGCTCTTTTTTCATGGTCAAGGGCAAGGCATTGCACATATAATTAGAGTCTCTTGTTCTCACTCAACTGAAAACTACCATGTGGGAATATCTTATAGGGCTTGGATATTTGTTGCTGAGATTTACAATACTGATTAAAATCTGATTAAAATTTGTAAACAGCTTATACAATATTTTAAAAAAGGATATACAGTATTTGCACAATTATATTATTATATTATTGACAGATAATCATTATTATGGCATAACAGGAGTTATTTGTAATTAATTATTTGTCTTTCAATCTTTTTTTTAGTATGGTTTTGTCCACCCCAGTGAAGTACATGTATAAGCATCTTTAATAGCCACTGATTAACTTTATCTTCAAAATGATTTTACTGCAATATGTTTTTTACTGAATTAACAATTCATTTTTAGAAACTGTTTCATTTAATTAATTTTTCAAACAAAAAGCTTGTGATTTCTTTTACATTTTATATTCCGCTGTGTTCCATCATTTTTTTCTCTCCATGGGGGTGGGGGGTAGATTTTTGCAAACTGATATGTTTGTGAAATTAGTAATTGTAGGATTGTTTTTGAATGTATACATACATGTATCATATTTGACAGGCAGCATCTGTGGAATGGAAAACTTTTGTTTTGAAGGGTTGAGAAAATCAGCCTACCTCTAATACATTACTATAGCCTAATAGTGAGAAATTTGTGGTTGTCAATCACATTTATAGATGATATGTCATTAACAAAATTTTTGCAAATTATTATATTAGAATCATGGTGCAGGTCCGCATTTGTTTGGTATGCTTTATTTCAGAAATAGATGTAGGCCTATTGTATTGTAATAGATCAGTTCTATACTGTCACAGTAGAGATGCTTATGGTCTCTCTGACTGCAGTGTGGTCTACATGCATGTCAACTGGCGGCATGTGAACCAACAGCAGTACCCATTACTTATTCTACACCAGTCTGGTAGTAAAAAAAACAAAAAATAATCTTGATCGTAAAACACTTCTCTTCTGATAACTATGTCAGGTCTATTTGCGCTATATTGAAGCATTCTAAGTTTAAACGAGACCATATAAATCTATAGATTGATCTAGTAGATTACGAGAGCACCCTGGATCAGCTTAACTACTAGATCCGTCTTTACTATTCTATATTCATTTGAAGCTGGAATGACTGACAAAATTTGCAGCTCCAAATCGAAGAAGAAGAAATAAATATCAGATGTATAAATATTAATAATGAAGTGGTCATAGCAGTGCTATATTATATAAATTATTAATATGCTTGGAAAATGAAACTGTATTACTATATTATGGGTTTTGGTGGGGGAAGATTTAACATTATCTGGATATTGAGCTGTATAATATCTTTCTATTTTCTGTTCGTTGAGTTGTAGATGTTGTTTGGTTTGTATGTGAGTGGTGTGTATGTATTTACAGGGGCAATAAACAGGAGATTGAACAAGAGCTACCTATGATGCAGGTGGTGCAGGTACTAACGCTAATATCCATGTCATCACGAGTATACTGTACACTCGCCTTGACAGTCATTCTTGGATTATTCCATCAATCATTGCTTTTTTGTCTTGTGTCACATACTATAAATCCACGCCATCGTTCCACTTGGTCATGCAACATACAGAAGGAATAAAGCTTTATTGGTGTGTTTGGCTCCTTTTTCAGCTGGTTGCAGAATGTTGAAAGTTACCACAAATCTCCTGAAGTTACAACAAATCTCCTGATGCTGATTGATTTTTTTTACTTGAATTCAACACAGCAAGTATATTTAATCTTCAAGTATCAAAAACATTTTTTGGGACTAGTTTGGCTCCTAATTTTGTGCCTGCTCACTTGTGAGTTAGATTTTTTCACTCTTTTGAAACTGGAATTGCTAGAGCAATTTTTCCATTGAATTATTTAGCTACGCAGTTAACCCTTGTACTGCTAGGCCCGTATATATACGTCTTTCAAGACAGATTTAAACCTTATAAAATGACACTGAAAATGAAAAAATTGATCATGATAAACATTTTTCGTCATTTAAAGCCAGAAATTGCGGGAGATTATTTATGTTGCTGTGTTGAACATGTTGTATGCTGATGCATGGCGACCTCACCTGACACCAAATGACGCTCACCTACATGGCGACCTCACCTGACACCAAATGACGCTCACCTACTTGATTGACACTCTTTACTTTAGGTTTAATCACCACACCTTCTAAACGGGGCAGCCTTTTTTGTCAGGTTTAATCACCGCACCTTCTGATCGAGTCGGCCTTGATTTTATCATTGTAGGGACCAGGGCAATTTGGAGACGGAGCTGCCCATGTCACAAGCTGTACAGGTATCAGCACACCCCCTCCCTAACTAAATCTTATGCTGCCTGAACCGGAACTGTATAATTGCATTTTTAAGCAAATTTCCGATAGAATAAATTCAACTCAAATTGCTACAACATTTTTGTGGTAGATGCTTATTTAATAGAATAATTACATTTTGAAGACGCTTATTTTTGCATAAATATAATTGTTTTTCGTCATTTGGAGCTGGAATTTGCGTTAGCAATTCCAGCTTCAAATGAATGAAAAATAATCCCAACAATTCGGCAGCATTAGGGTTGAACATTTACCTGGTAGTGACTCATATATTGCGTCATTAGACATTTAAAAAAAAAGATATTTCTGAAATTATGTCACTAACGTAAATGAGGTTGTTCCAAGCTTTCGGTTTATTATACCAGGGGTATCACACTTTCAGATTTTTTTATTGTTTAATTTTATTCATTCTGAGATGAGAATTGTGGTAATTCACACTTGGCAGTGAATGAAAATATGCTTAAATTGTCGGTAAGGGGTAAATAATCCACTCTAACACTGATGTTTGTGACAAGATATGTTCTCCTGGAGTTCAAATGATGTATTCTTCACTTTATAAAGTGGCAGATACCCAGCAAACAGGAGACATTGATCCATTGTAGGCTTAACCCTTGAAACGATAAACTTAACCTTTTCACTACCATACATGACGGAAATTTCCGTCGTCATTCGTCAATGAACGTAACCATAAAATGACGCAAATTTTCGTCAAATATATACTACATTTATGTATTTTTCGTCATTTGAAGCTGGAAATTGCGTTAGCAATTCCAGCTTCAAATGACGAGAAATAGAACTCCTACACCAGTATATCTGGATCCTGGCATGCACCCCGGCCTGGAAGTCAAAGGGTTAATAATTTAAATTTTCATCCACTTGAAGTTGTGTATCGCTACCGCGACCCACAACTTCTGTTGGGGTTGAGACAAAGCATATGGAAATCTGGTTGTTTAAACACACATTTCGTTCCCGATAACTGCAAATTAAACGGCTAATAAAACGAATTTAAAACGACAATAGTTGCACTTAGCGTTTTAAGGCTTAATGTACGACACTGACCCAACATGAAAGCCTACGATGGATCAAACCCTCCAGTTTGCTGTGTACCTTTCAACTCTAAGGGTAAGACATATTCTTCACTCACACTGGTGTTGGTATAGACGATTGCCCATCGCTATGCCAACACCAGTTACAGCCATGGTCGAATTTCACTCCAAGTTACAATGTCAACACTTTCAAAATTTAATCACAGATCTTTTGTGATAATTTTTATGATATCCATCACAATAACTGTATGATCAGATCTGGAATATCTGTAATGCATTCAAATTAGCAGTATGGTATTGAATCCTACGAGTGAAGTACATTGATTATGAGCCTGAGGAATGAACAGTATAATGTTAAATGTGTCTAATGTGCTGTCTTAACTGCCATCCAAAACAAAGAGAAATTAGGTGTCTCGAGGTGTTTAAGGCTCAAAATTACCAGTTAATCCATGCAAGTGTTGAATATAAGTATAAAAATGAAGATAAATTGACCATGGCTGTATGAGAATATGTTAACGTATGTGATGAGAATGTCCTATTTTGTGGATGTTACTGACCTGCTTTGTCTTTGCGCACATCTGCATGTGATCATTGCACTTCTAGTTGACTTTCTCGCTGGTGTCACATTAACCACTTAGGTACCTGTGCATCAGATGCTACATTTATAGGCCATATTTTGGATAGACTATTAACCAATAAAAATTTGGAATTTCACTTTCATGTATGTATTTCACTAAAAGAATTGTATATAATTTGAAGATTTCTCTGTACTGTTGGTTGAGAATTGATGTAGCAATTTCTCACAGTACATGCAAATTTGACAACATTTTCTGATGGGTATTATGGAACCCTAAGTTGTCCCAAATTAGTCTTTATGACATTGGAAGCTAAAATTACTGATGCAATTTTCAAATTTTGCATGGAAGAAAGAAATGAAAATGTGATCTCTAAATCTCTGAATAACTGTGTGAGAGTTATTTTTATAAGTTGGACCTAATACATTCTTGATTAAAACTGTGTATATTGGTGTATATTGGTAGGATAAGGGACATCGCAAAACTCCAGAAAGCCTGTAGAAAACAAATGTAGCATTCCGTATTGGTTTAATAATGTACCCACAATCCACTTTTTAACCACACTACATACGAAGCAGAAATATCAAATGATCCCTTTTAACCTCTTAGAGCTCTGAATATTAAATTTCAATTTCTATGTCACTCAAATTTGATTTTCAAGACTTCAATCCACAAGTTTAAAATGTGATTTTAGAAATTTTACTTCACAAAATTGACTTTATAAAAATACTCTGCATATGAAAACAGCAAAAATGACAGCTCCTTGACATTTTATTGATGGATAATGAGTTATAAACGGCACATCTGTAAATTCTCATACATTAGCTGATGGTTATTCTCTTCACAGTCAACATTCTGGATTTGTATATATAGTTACAAACATCTAACCCACCACTCATCAATATGTAATGCTATATGTATTTTGCAAACTTTTACGCCCTGCTGTTCACTGATTCTGACTTAATCTTGTTGATCATCTTGATCTCTTTACACTTGGACCTCAGTGCCCTAAGGGTCACTATTAATGTGACTGGACATTTAGGTCTGAATGTCATGTCATGCTCTCTCTGCTATTTGTGATTGGGTTGTGATTAGTGTTTTTCTCAAGTTGACATCTTGTTTTTCTTGGTGATTCTCGTGTGTGGCAGTGCTGTTTTGTGATTCTGTGTACAATCCCGGCACAGATATTAACGATGCTCACAAACTAATCCTATCTCTGTCTTCCCCCCGATTAACTTTATTACCATCTTTGAATTGTTCTTTTTTATCCTGATTACTCCTGATAAATAGACATGTTATTATTGTGATGTACAGTGAGACAATTATAGAGGCACTGTAATGTGAAATGTACACCTGGTTACACATAATCAATTAAATTGTAAAATTGATATTAATTTATATTTATTGAATAGAAACATTCTATCTAGACATTCTAGTTGTAATTAATTAAGAAAAGAAGTACACTTTTATTCATCTTATTCTATCACCTAATAAATGATTTCTTTAACATTCTAGCTGTAAATAATTAAAAGGGGAAGTACATCTTATTCTATAGCCTAATACATAAATGATTTCTTTGGTATATTGTTTATCACTGTTCTGTATGATTCTCTCCATATTACTGAGTTTCTACATGTATATTGTTATATTACTGAGCGTCTACATGTATATTGTTTGATAGACGTCTGTGATACCCACCCAGACCGACCTTGACCCTGATGTGTTGACCACTATGAATTCTCTGCAGTGCTTTAAGGACAAGGATCAGTTAAAAGGAGAACTACTCAGTGACAAGTAAGCCATTTAACCCTTTTTCTGCAAGCTATCTTATTTTAATTTCTGAATTTTCTGTCCCACTACCACGACCAGCAACTCCGAGCGGGTGAAAATTAGTCATAACTGTTTAATTTGACAACAAACATTTGCAAATCTTGATTTTCAAACACACATTTTATCCCCAATACCAGTAATTTTATTGCCTAATGAATCAGATCAACCCTTCAACCGCCAAAATATTCAATTTTCAATTATTTTATATTGCTGTTTTATGTCACGTTTTATCTTAAACATGTTTAGAAGGTGTGGTCCTTCATGTATGATAAGAAAAATGAAAAACCGAATATAATCGAGACCAGCGGTTAAAGGGTTAAAAAGATTACAGTTGTACTTAGCAAATAAATCTTGCACGCTCTATAAAGTAATTAGGCGACTAAAATAATCTTATTCTTAGGAATAATCTTATCCTATCTTTTTCCTATTCTCATTAAAAAAGCTACAATTTATCCTAAAAAAATTAGTGGAAATAAGAGGATGTTTGGATGACCATTGATACCATTTAATATTCTTAGGGAGATTGGCCCCAAGTCCCAAATATAAGAGCTAGCAGGTAAATTTTATCAATTATTTCTAATAAAGCCTGACTCGATTGGCATTAATCAGGATTAATAGTCTGTACAGCTCATTTAGGATGATCTGAATCTCAATTGACCAATCAATCAATCAATCAATCAATCAATCAATCAATCAATCAATCAATCAATCAATCAATCAATCAATCAATCATTCAATAAAACTTCTATATCGCCTCAGCGGACCAATCTGCTAATCAGGTGTGAAAAATAAATTGGTAATAGTAATCTGAACCGTAATTACTAGTTTGTGTTCTTGTTTGACAGACTAGTCTACTTTAAAATCAGCCATCTGCACTTCTGGTGTGTCATTCTTGTTTAGCCCGATTTAAACTTGGTTTTTATAGGCTATGCCGCATGGCATTAGTATTGAATTTATGTTACATTAAATAGCAAATTGTTTAATATACACATTTTATTTGCTTTTCTACAAAATTAAAGTTTTGTTCACTTCTATATATGAAGGACTCAGCTGCATTGCGATGCAACTGATAGTCTTTGAGATTCAATGTTTGTTTGGGGCGGGTAATCTGTACAAAATTTATTTAGGAATCAGAATTCAGATTGGTTTCAATTTATGTCTCCCAAAATCACAAGAGGCCTAACATTTAATGTAAGTGACCCCATGTGGTTGACACATTTAGATGCCTGACTGTCCATCTGTTGATGTATGGAAATGGCTTAATTTTCTCCTCAAATATCACAAATAGTGCTAACTTTCTTATACAATAACAATTTCTCTTGAACTAGATATAATTTTTTTGTCAATATCATTTTTCAAT
Source organism: Flabesymbios commensalis (assembly GCA_964017125.1). NCBI lineage: Eukaryota > Metazoa > Annelida > Polychaeta > Terebellida > Flabelligeridae > Flabesymbios > Flabesymbios commensalis. The sequence goes on along the minus strand of OZ024914.1, from coordinate 12,277,147 downwards.
TTGATGCAAATGTTACTTAGCATTTTTAATGCGGGATCGAATTTCGACACTAGATTTTGACGTCAAAGGTTGATCCCCTCACTGAAATAATTATTGTGGCCGTAGGCATATGAAACAGGTCTTAAAGTGAAGAAGAAAGGGCTGAATTAACCCTTAAAGGGCTGAATTAATTTGTAAAAAACGTCGCAACCAAAAGTTTTTTTTTCAATTGGAAATCATCATAAATGTCTTTGTTAGCTCTTTCTGGTTCATTGTTATGTTATGGGTCTACGGGTCTACGGCCATTATAAATATTTGTACTCTTACAGTGCAGGGATGGACTTTAGTCATCAGAATCTGACGTCTACAGTCATCAGATTCTGTAGACTAAAGTCTTATCCCCGCACTGTAAGATTTAAGCCACTTCTGACGTCTTCAAAGTCTTCTCTGCAGTATTTATCAAAATATTTAATTGATAAAGAGATCACTCCACTGTTTTTTTTCAGGCACAACACAGAAAAGGTAGTGTATTTTTTGCTGCTGGACCGTAAGGTACGCAACCCTAGCCAAGAGGACGACGAAGACATCCGCTCTAAGAGCGAGTCATCAGGTCAGACGATAGGTAAACAAACATCAAGTGGTCAAAAGTATTTGAGCATTTGTTACTTTTTATTTCTCTTTTATTGTATATGGTCTTAACCCTTATAGCGCTAAATTAAATAATTTAAATTTTCACCCACATAAAGTTGTGTCTTGCTACCATGACACACAACTTCAGTGGGTTGAAAATTAGTCATAACTGTTTAAATTGAGACCAAACATTTACAAATCTTGATGTTTAAGCACTCATTCCATTCCTAATAACTGTCAGTGATTTGACTGTCTATGGTCATGCTTGGCGATGTGAGGGTTGAAACATAAGAGGTTATAAACCATTTCTTGAAGTTAATGAAATCAACATGAATAATAAGGTTGTCAGTATCTAGATCAAATCAATCCATTTATTTTTCAATTTCATGTATATCGTAATACTGTCTATCTTGTGATATTCATTGTTTATACTTTCACAAATTTGTGATTTTTGTTTGCACCACATGGCATAGCCTACATTGGCAACACCACACACAATTTGTTATATTCTATTATTTTCACATAATTTTAATATGCGTGTTGTTTTTGTGGCTATACTTCTTCTGTTGTGTTTTTCAGCAGATCCACCACGGAAACGGATAGATTCTGTCAAACTGAATGGCAAACCAAGGTGAGATTTACATGGCACAAAATGTAGAAATATTCCCCTTTATTGATGGTAATAAATACCAATATTGTATTTTTACTGAAATTTTTTTGTAAGTAATTAAATTTGATACAATTTAAATTACCTCCAACACTTTGTTCTATAAAATAATTATGTTTTATCCTTTTTCAAACTGATTTGTCAGCTAGTATTTTTCTTTCACTTAAAGCTGGAATTTCTAGCTTCAATTAATGATTTTGTTCGTCTAAACAAATTGACTTATTATATGAACTGATTTGGTGAGTTTTTGTGGCATTGTATTTAGTTTGAAACTTGAAATCACAAATCTAACAAGACAAGTGCTAGATTGTTTTCTAATAATGTACAGCCAGCTATGTGCATTATGACGACCTATGGATTCCTGATGCTAATCTTATTTTATTTTTCAGGTTATCATTAGGCAATTTAAGTGAAGGTTCACCCGTGGCCCCTCGACGTGCGCTAGCTATACAACAAATGTGAGTATATATGGAGGATAAAAATGACGGTGTGGCATTAATTTTAGTGTTCTAACCTGTCTGTAGGGTGAGGCTTAATTGTTTACAAAAAATCCCTGATGCAATTGACAGATTTCATGCATTTTCCTGCACGATTACAGGTGAAACATATGTGAAAATAAAAATAAAAAATAAAACTCAATGTGAATCAACTTACAAAGGGATTTTATAAACTCTTAAATAGACTACACGTACCTACAGGTAATATTATTTGCTTTAATTAGTCTATTTTCAGTGCTTTGATTTTTGGCAACATTCTATGTTTATCTACTTTTATGGGATGATAGTTGACAGGCTTTTTGTCCACTCTGCAAAATTATACGTATTAATATTTTCTACACACTGTTCAGGATACATTACCCCATATTTTATGGATGATATAATTGCCTGCGACTGATTAACTCTCCAAATATTATGGACGCCAACCTAATGGGGTATAGTATACAGTAGCCATGTTTCTGTCTGCTTTTCAGTCGTAAAAACAGTATAAAGGAGAGTGGTGTTAGCCCGACGCCATCACCGGTCAGTAGTCCTCGACCGAGTCCTCGTACACCTCTCCCGAGTCGCCCTATTGGTGGTACAGACAGCCCGTTTGGTACACCTCCAGGATCACCAGCCGTACAAAGTGCAGCATGGAGAACTCGTCTACATACCATCAAAAACAGCTTGATGGGATCACCACGCTTCCACAGAAGAAAACTACAAGGTCTGTATGTCAGTCTCAGTGTGGTGTTAAACCTGACAGTGCGGAGATAGACTTTAGACGTCAGAATCTGATGTCTAAAATCGATCACCGCGGTGCAAGAACTAAAATATTTGCAATGGCCGTAGACGCATAACATAGGTATTCAAATGAATGAGAAAGCGCTGACTAAGACATTTATGATGCTTTCAAATTGAAAAAACCCTTTAGTCTCCATGGTTTAGAAAAAAAATTATCAGCACTTAAAGGGATGAACAGTAAAACTGCAAGAACTGTATATCAGGCTCAGCTTGATGTTAAACAGTAAAATTTTAAGGTCAATATATATAAGGAGCAGTATGGTTTCTAATAGTAAGGTATCTGTCATTTCATGACGATAGTCTTTTTATTGTTTTTTATTAGTACCTTTTAGTAACTTTTCAAAGTGGAGTAATTGTCAATTATTAGATGTTGGACATGTTATACATGTTGTATATGGTGTCAGTGAAATAGAACTTCAAGCAAGGGAAATTTTCAACAAGACCACTTGCACATAAAGGAATAAATCAGGATCTAGTTTACTGAAGTAGAATTTACCATTTTGTCCTACTTGGATATTATTATTTGTCAAATTTTATATCTCTGCTACGCTAATGTTGATGAATGTATTGTAATAGAGAATTAATTTATTCCAGTTCCCACCAGTGAAGATATCTCTTGCACTCCTGATTCCTCTCCAGAGTAAGTAGAAAAAACTCTTCTGCTGTTGTCGCAAGAGTTCTATCTACCTTAGACCGTCGATGTTACTACACAGCAATATCACCCCGCGCCCGTAGGAAATCATCTAACCCTTCATGTCCAATGATCAACTAAATATATGCCCTATTAATCAATTTATTGCTCTCATTAGTCGAAAAATATATAAAAAAAAATTATTTTGCATAGCGCTAATTAAACATGTTTTAAAATACAATCGTATTAAATTGTTCAGGGTATGTAATAAGAAGATACGCCATGATTAATTATACCAATAATATTGTCTATAGCACACTAAATGTCAAGTGCTATTCAGTTGTGTGTTGGCTAGTAGACAAGAGCGGCGCCGTCATAATTACGCTATACACAGCCTGTCAGTCAACAGTACACCCCTCTCCAGACATGAGACGCGCCGTCACTGACCAGCAAACACAAGACGTTGACCCAATGTTGTTTTAATGTTGGCCCACTGTTTTCGAAGTCGGCCCGCAATAAAACAACATTGGGTCAATGGCTCATGTTTACTGGGTGACTATACAACTGGCACGAGACGTTGATGCAGGGTTGGCCAACATACGAACACCATCGCGTCGGGACATAACTAATCCCCCAGTCACTTTAATCTGGTAATACAATACACTGCCTTAATGAGCCGTCCACGCGTGTTTATTCACACGTAGCGAGCGTCCTATATGAGCGTGGTCCGGCCACATATACCCAGCAGACACAGACGTTGATTTAATGGTGGATTAACGTTGGTCTAGCATCGTAGACGGTGGACCAACGTTAAACTAACATTGATTTAACGTATTGTGTCTGCTGGGACATGGACGGTACAAACATCTTAGTGTGGGCATAATGCTCCTCGTAATCAGTGATATTAGAACAGGCATTGAAATGTTGCCGCAGCCGCGTGCTTTGATCCACAATGACTACCGGTCAGTGGTGGGTAAATGTCATTAGCCCGACATTAAACCGGCCGCCGCACCCGCAAATTTTACAGCAAAAACTCATTCCTGTGACCAGCGACTTTCTGTCACCAACGACTTTTTTTGTCTGGCAGAAGCAAGGTCGTTGGTGACAGGATCTACTGTAGCACCTCTTTTGCGTAGCCACACCCTTCTGCAGACTGAAAATTACCATTCAAGTGGTGCCCGATGAGAAGAGGTGACCAATCAAACTGGTGACTGGCCAATACAAATTATACATCTTTTCAAACAAGCCCTTTTCTAATCTTATTTTTAAATTCATTTGTAGAGAACACATACACAGTGTCTTGATGATATTTTAATTCTCTTTTTAATTTTAGTTTGACGAAGAAGTCTTGGTTTGGAGCGTTAATGGGCACGGAGCGTGAGGAGCATCACTATCTGATGATAAAAGACAAACCACTGAGCCAGATTAAAGGAGACCTGGTTCATGCATTCCTTTGTGTAAGTACTTAACCCTCTCATCTGACGTCTGAAAGAATTAAAATATTTTTAATGGCCGTAGACCCATAACATAGGTATTCAAATGTAGCGGAAAGCGCTAACTAAGACATTGATAATGATTTCATATTTTAAAAAACCTTTCGTTTTCATGGATTATAAGAAAAAATCAGCTTTATAAGGGTTAATAAAATATTATATTGTATGTGTTATGAGGGAAATATGCGTCCCGACTTGAGAAAATCATACTCCGAGGGATAGACGCAAATTGTTCAAGAAGGGCTTCAATTGAACACACTGAACCAGTGAATTCTGGCTTTTACTATTATTATCACAATCTTGTTTTAAAAATCCCATATATAGATTTGACTAGTAGGCCTTAAATGACAGGTCATAAATAAACCCAACAAAATGTTGTTGCTATTTTTTTTTTATTGTCTGTGTTTCAAAAACAATTACACTCCCTCTGCTGAATAATGTGTGTTTATGTCCAGCCAAGATTTGGAAGTATGTAATCCATACTATCATTCAAGTGGTAACATAATTTTGGATATTTTTTAAAAATTACTGTTGATTTACTTTGAAATGGTTGAAACGTGAAGCTCCGACTTGACAACTTTATGGCTTTTGCTAGTATAAAATAAGCACATTTATGACGTAGAAATATGAAGCCACACGGGATCAAGACATGTCACATGCAAATGAGTGATCATTTATTTGTTTCTACAGAGCGCTCCAAATTGGGGTTGAGTGAGAAATAAAAAGTAATTAATGGTAATATGAAGGGGTTTCCCTTCAAATCAATTCTATTTCATCATGTATTTAAATTCAACAGCTTCAACAAGTCCATTTTGCTTTGTACTTATGTCTGATGTATGTTAATGTAATTAAATAGAGCCAAATTTATGGCCCTTTTGCAGATGACATTTTTCTGGGTTTATTTTTTAATGCGAGGTCAAAAATGAATAGCGGCATGTTTATTCATAACCTCGAATTCATTAAAATAACCACCTTTATATCAAGTACCACTGCTTCACCTCATAAACGTCCCATTCACGGCATATTTGTGACGATTTAAGCGCCAGAGTTGTGTTTCAATAGGCAACAGTGCCATTGATACTAATACTATGTATACCCAGTAAAAAATTACTGAATGTTTTATTATCTGTTGGTATCATCAGTGAGGTCCTTTTAAATAGTGCACGATTCATATAAGATATTATCTTCTGCACTCTCTTTTAGCACAATTATAGCCACATTTTTGACAATTGACCGAGAAGAATTTTTTTTCCATATAGAATCCCAACGTTTTATTATTTCTATATGAATCATTTCACATACATTGTAGGCTAATGCAATAAATGTTTAATTGTATATGCATTAGTGGTTAGCACAACCACAGGGCATTTCACTGGACGTATGCGTACACAGTATGTCATCACTCCAGTCACTAACATATGGCCTTTAAAAAAAATTACCCTTTCAGTTTATTTAACTTTACTCTGTTAACGTAGATCACTTGTCATATACATTCAAGTTATTTTTGGATTTAACCCTTCTTATGTATGTGTTACAGACCCCCGACTTGAGTCACAATGTTATATCACCGATGTCATTCCGCGCTGAGTACCGTCGCTCAGGAAGCTCCTCCGTGTTCAGCAGAAACGTCAAGTTCCAAGTGGACATCACCGCAGCCAATAATGATGGCAGCGGGGACGCCACGTGCTTACACTGTCTAACATTCACTCTTTTATCAGGTGACACCACTATGTAACATAAATTACTGCTTTAATTTTTTTGTTTTAATGTAACCGTAAGAATGAAGAAAACCAAATAATTAGATTCAACATAGCTTCAGGGCGAGGAAATAGAAATTTAATAATCAACATTACAAATGTCTGTTATGAAATGAGCAAAGGTGAATAGAACTATTGTAAAAAATCCTTTTATTGTAAATTTTATACATTAGACCTCAGAATATGACGTCTGTAGACATCAGATTCTGAAGTCTAAAAGTTGATCCTCGCACTTTAAGAGTAAAACTATTAATAATGGCCGCAGACCCATAAGATAGGTATTCAAATGAAGCGGAAAAAGCTAAATAAGACGTTTATGATGATTTCAAATTGAAAAAAACTGCTGTTTTGGTTTGTATCAAAATATGTCAGCATTTAACCCTTTCAAGCCTGAATTTACCATAGTCATCTTCATCTACTACAAGCCGCGAATTGCTGTCGCAATTCTCGACTTGTAGTAGATGAAGATGACTTGAAGTAGGTGGAAATTAAAGAAAATTGCCATAAATTGGTAAACCAGTTTTATGGAAATTTCTGTTCTAAAGCCCTTGGTTGTAGGGATGTTTTCAGGGATGTAAAATGATGCTTTATTGCATCATGAGGGTTTAAAGGGTTAAGGGTTAAGAAGCTAACGTCTAATGTGTGTTTGCGCACTAAAAATATTAACATATTCCTAATAGTCATACAACTATAAAACAGGTATTCAATTATATAGGCAAGAACTAACTGAGTCATTTAAGACATTTTTGACTTGAAGAATCCTTTTCTCGGTTTATCAAAATATTATTGCAATGTAAAATTTAATTTGATTATTCCTGTCTTCTAGCTGTCCTAATATCTTTTGTTCCAGGTCCGTCACGGAGGTTCAAACGTATATGTGAGCTTTTGCAGTCACTACTGCAGTCTTCAACACGAGGCAATGCCACATCAGTGCTGGCCGGCCGCCGCATTAGTGCAGATATGGTCAGCGACAGCTCTTCCTCTTCGTACAGCTCAATGGATCGTGTGTCACCCACACCGCCAGAAGATGTGAGTGCCAATATTAACCGACGCATCCCTAACTTCTCCAAGAAACATGCCTCCACCTCAAGCTGGGGATCCCTGCCACCCATACATAGCCTGAAGTGATAGATCACTCGGGTGTGTGACGCTAAGAACTATTAAATCAATCCCTAGCACGCGAAGTGTCAAATGTGTCACTCTCTGTGTGACGCGTACGACACCCTGGCTGTTAGGGGACGAAATCTACATTTCTACACTTTGTGTGTTTTGAAATTTTACTGTATTTGCACACCAAAATACTTTCACCCGTAGCTACCTCATCTTTAGATTTAACTTAATCATGACGCTCATATGCTCTAGTCCTGCCCTTCACCCCAACTGGCTGGTGTTTTATTGTACGAGTACATCTGCATTGTTGGTTCTCTCTTATATCTCAAATCGTGAGGCAAAAACAAGCAGATAAAATGGACATTTCACTGTCAGACATTAATGACTTGCCATTATGACAAGAAATGAGAAATTTATATATTTTTCACATTTCAGGAATAAAAAAATAGAATTTTTTACCAAGACCAGGTGAATATTAGCATATAAAGAGCATGTTGTCGCCAGCCTATAGTTTGCTATTTATGTGCAGCAACACAAAACAGAAATGTCCACTTCTGTTTAATAGTCTCGTTTTCAGCAACATTGATTTGGTGAATTAAATTTGTGTGATGCGCTCGCTGCTTTTGTTGTTTGACACTAATTGAGAACTGCTTATTATGTTGAAGCTCTGTTTTTTTAGGATAAATATTATTGAAAAGTCCTGCAACTTGATAAATATAAATTCAAGCTAAATAAATACCTGTGGAATGTCCAAACCTTTGGTGGGCTTTAAATTCTCACAAATCGTTTTCAAATGTCCTTTGGTGGGATCTTCTTTGAAATTATGTCAAGCATTTGTAAAAGAAATATTAGATGTTTTAAAAATGAAGCTGAATGATTTTTAGCTACAGTATTTCTAATGTAATCCCAGGTTCTTTTTAAGAGTAGATCCATGGTTATGACAACATAGAATTCCTCTCGGGTATTAAATAATTTGTAATGACCATGTTTATAAACAACTGGCTACTTTTTGCTGCTTACGATCCATATCTCAAAGGGATCGTTCTGAAAACCCAACCAGAGAACTGTGAGTCAAACATAATAGCAGCCTTTGTTGTTGTTGTGAAAACAGTCTTTTTTTACTCTTTGATTCATATCAATGTTTAGAATAGAACGATGTCAGTGGTGATGTGAAGTAATACACTGCATGTCTACCTCAAACATTTTCAACATAATTATCTACTTTTTTATGCATCAATATATTTAGTACCTGTATGCCAAGTAGTAGCAAGATTGCCCATTGGCCCAGTCTAGACATTCATAATTATGGTTTAATTTATTTTTATTTTATGTTAAGAGATACATAGACTTAGGAATATAGTAAAGCATGTAGGCTTCAAAAAAATCTACCCGGGTATTTTAATGGCCGTACCTTTGCAATCTCCACATCATAAGAATACAACAAATTCAAATACCCCATCTGAGCAGGCTTTCTTAGTTCTTCACATACCCGGTAATCAGTATGATTTGTCTTTCTGACTTTAAATAAAAGTAATCTCGTAAATAAATATACAACATATCTAAATGATGAACTTACAAGATTTCGTTCTGTTTATTACATTTTGATATCTTTTCACCCTTACAGTGCGGAGGCTGACTTTAGTTGTCAGAATTTGACATCTGTAGACGTCCGATTCTGACGTCTAATGTCGATCCCTGCACTGTAAGAGTAAAAATATTTATAGTGGTCAAAGATCTATAACATAGGTATTCAAATGAAACGGAAAGAGCTAACTAAGACATTTATGATGATTTTCAATTGAAAAAAACCCTTTGGTCTCCATGGTTTATACAAAAGTAATTCAGCGTTTTAAGGGTGTAAAAGAGTATGTTTTTCATTCACTGTGAGGTGGGAATTGCAGTAAAAATTCACATGTAAGAGTGAATTAAAAAGTGAGGAAAATATATTATATATAAAGGCCTAATATTGCATTAGTTGTTCTTCTAACCCTTTAAGCCCTCACGATGCATTAATCCTTTCAAGCCTGAATTTACCATTGTCATCTTCATCCACTACAAGCCGCGAATTGTAGTGAATGAAGATGACTTAAAGTGGGTGACCAATGAAAAAAAAGCTGTGTTATTTTTTGAAACAGTTTCACGAAAATTGTCGCTCTAAAACTACTACTTGTAGGAAATTTAGTAATTTTTCAGAGATGCAAGATGATGCTTTGATGCATCGTGAGGGCCTAAAGGGTTAAAGCATCATTTTTCATCTCTGAAAAATGACTTGTTTTCATACACATATAGGTTTTAGAACGAAAATTTTCCTGGAATTGTTCAAATAATAACAATACTTTTAATTCGTATCCCACCCACTTCAAGTCATCTTCATCCACCACAAGTCGAGAATTGCGACAGCAAGTCGCGGCTTGTAGAGGATGGAGATTACAATGGTAAATTCAGACTTGAAAGGGTTGATATCCTTACAGCTCTGACTACATCATAGTCACAGCTGAGCTAACAATAGCAGAACTATTATTGGAACGGATATTTTTGGATTGTTTGAAGTCTAAATATCAAGGGAATATGAGATCATAGAGATGATTGAATCTGATTAGCTCTGTATAATATTTGATCCTAATTTGATCTTTGAACTTTTTTTCTTATGTATAAGGGGATTGAGAAATGTTTTGATGCTCTATGTTGCAGACATTTTCCTTGTAGCCAGGTTAGCAACTATTTATAGTAATGGCGTTCTGGGTTTTTATTACTTTTTTATATTCAGTTGTGTTTTAATATACCTTTTTCTGAATTTGCTCGCAATATTTTTGAAACTTTTTTGTAGGTCATTTATAGGTCCCACCATTCAATGACTAGATCACACCACATTTATCTGTGAGGGAACATAGATATAAGTTACAAATATATTTACTGATATTACATAATATCACTTGGTGAATTTGATCTATCAAAAGAAGGACCCAATAAAAAACGATAATCATTACCAATTCTACTGACAACAATAATAAACGATTAATATGAAGCTTAGACTGTAGAAATATAATATGTGTGCTTCAGGTATCAAACCCTTTCAGAGTTATAGAATTGTTATTGTACTTCTGATCTCCTTAAAATGGAAAACTGCATTTGGAAGACAGCAGAACTTTGATATTCTTTAGCTAGGTAATCTGAACAAGAGCACCATTTATACCTGATTAAGGCGAAGCACATAGAAAGGCATAAAATATTTTCAAGCAAAGAATATTAACCCTTACAGTGCGGGGATCCACTTTAGCCGACAGAATCTGACGTCTGTAGGCGTCCCATTCTGACGACTAAAGTCGATCCCGCACTGTAAGAGTGAAAATATTTCTAATGGCCGTAGACCCATAACATAGGTATTCAAATGAATCAGAAAGAGCTAACTAAGACATTTATTATGATTTAAAATTGAAAAAAACACTTTTGGCATCCAAGGTTTTCATAAAAAAATTCAGCGCTTTAATGGTTAATGTACAGCAAAGTGCAAATGTGTAAAAAGCTGACATTCATACTTTAACCCTTGTCTGTCTGAACTGTTTGCTCCCTTTTTTGTTTGAAGCTGAAATAACTGACGCAATATAATCCCCTTAAAACAAAAGGTCTTTCCCCACCCTGTGATGTCATTACACTTCTCGTTTTTAGCTTGTACACAATAAGCGGAGCGTGGATGTGAGATTGTAGAGTCACACTAATATACGAACCAACCCCCGCTTATCTGGGTATAATAATAACCTTGTTGACAGATAACATTTTGAATATTGAAGGCTCTGGTTACTTTTTGTACTTCATTATCTTACTTTCCAGCTAATAATCATATTTAGAAGTAATTTAATCTGGTTGAGGGATACTATTTTTACCGATCAGGTTCTGTATGGATGGCACACTTCAGCGCAAGGAATCTTTATAAATAAGTATACTAGTATTTAAAGCTATCGTTTGAATAATGTGTGATCAGTAATGTATCTTCAAATCATCTAGACATCATAGTAGCAGTAAATCACAATTATAGGCTACTTAACCTTTTCACTACCATACATGACGAAATTTCCGTCGTCATACGTCAATGAACGTAACCATAAAATGACACAAATTTTCGTCAAATATATACTACATTTATGTATTTTTCGTCATTTGAAGCTGGAAATTGCGTTAGCAATTCCAGCTTCAAATGACGAAAAATAGAACTCCTACACCAGTATATCTGGATCCTGGCATGCACTCCGGCCTGGAAGTCAAAAGGGTTAACAAAGTTAGAAATATTTCTGCCTTTTTTATTTTTGTACTTGAAACATGACAGATGTAAAGGTTTACCAGGATATTCCGATCTTTGAGATTTTTTATTTGGTTTATTTTGAAATGCTCAATTAACAATTACCTTTACCTACTCTAAATGCTGATGCTGACTCATTCTCACAACTGTTACTGCACATTTCCATGCTTGTCATGTGACTCTATTTCTTACACTACCAGTACTGTATATTTTGTTCGATCATACTGGTTGCTGATATTAATTGTGACGTGTTTTCTGTTTGTGTTTCAGGTGTTTGACAGTCGTAAATCTCCTCGTCACATCTCCCACATCACACATCAATCACATCAGTCCTGTATGGTGAACGGCCGTAAAGCCTCCAAGACCTCTCTAGACAGTGTACCCGACACAAAGGTCTGATACTCAATGTGTCTGCACCGTCTCACAAAGCCAAGTGTTGATAGATCAGCAGTAGTGGATGCATTATGAGCGTCACAAGTAATGACCACAGCTTTACCATATGGATATAATGACGTGCTGTGAGAGTGAGCTCCGAGTGCTGCGAGGTAGAGTGAATTCATGCATTATATGTGATGTACAAGGATACAGAAAATACCAACAAGCAATCATAAGCAGTGATAGCACACTAAGCCCCTCTGTCATTGTAAATGATCAGGGCATTTGGAGAAGTAGAACGCTCGGGCCATTAACCATTTAAGTCCTCACAATGCATTAAAGCATCATTTTACATCCCTGTAAACAGACTTAATTTTTCAACAACTAAGGGTTTTATAATGATAATTTCCATTAAACTGGTTTACCAATTCATGGCAATTTTCTTTATTTTTTAAATTACATCAAATCATCTTCATTCACTACAAGTCGTGAATTGTGATAGCACTTGGCGGCTTGTAGTGGATGAAGATGGCAATGTTAAATTCAGGCTTGAAAGGGTCAAATTCAGGCTTGAAAGGGTCAAGGACCTACAATGTCAAGCAATCATTGCATAAATGATTAATGCAGAATATGATTGTGGCAGCATCTCCATTCGTTCTTCAGTACGCACTATTTGTGGTATATCCTGCAGACTTCTGTGGCAAGGTTGTTTACCCATCAAATGTGATGCTGCTCCAACGTTGTCCTATCGTTTGACCAGCAGGCAATGAGCCAGCGTGTTTGTGAGTATATTTGTGATGATATTCTATAGTGCGAGGAGAAAAAATCTTCTGATATGCTGATTGATCAACACATCACGAGAAAAAATCACGGGTCGTGTGAGACCCACCTGCAGTGGCTGATAAAATGTCAGCCAGTCCTGTGTTCTAGTCATTGTCTCCTTGTACCATTGTAGATGATAATAATGGATAAAAGTGACACAATCAATATATCTGTCGACTTGTGACGTCATGCGAACATGTCATACGTAACTATGGAATATAGTTACTGGTGATGACATGTTGATCTAGATATTCTAATGATATAAACAAAACTTATTTACTAGCGGTATTGAATTACGTCTGGAATATGTGTACAGAACTAAATTGGAATATTCAGTTATTTCACAATTCTGTGAATCAACAGCAATCCTTTCTCTGGATTGGTGATAATTATAGTGGCCGGAAATACGGAACCTGTTTCTGCTGTGATGTATCATTAATATGTGTGAAATGTTTTCAGAGGAATGCTTGTTCAGGTTGAAAGTGATAACTAAGAATCAATAATATGGGGTAAATTTTATACCAGACAATATTTCTCTCTCTGTGTGTTGTTGCTATGCTATGCCATGTCATATCTCTACATGATATCTAAAGCTCAACTAATTTGCTCCAAACAGCATATCCTTGAAAAAAATATAATTTTCAGAACAAACCTGACACTGTATATGATGTATAATTTATATCTGTACTAGATAAAATTATGATTAAGATACTTTAAAATTTCTACAAGTTTTCCTTGATTATGCAATATTTAGCTGCAATTATCACATAGAAAAAAATGCAGATTTGTAACTAGACTATATCGACATAAAACTACTTATATGTTACTTCTGATCCACATCAAAGTATTAAGATAATCAATATTCTGATTATTTATAATTTGATGTGGATCACTATTTGAAAAGTACTCAAGCACACAGAGAGACGAGAATGTCTACTTGTCACTTGAATGTGTCTGTGTGCGTCTGCTGGATTCTACTGAGATCTGATAACCTTGTAAAAGAAACCACAGCAGAAACTGGTGTACATTACCATGACTGGTTAACCCTTACAGCGCCGGAACCGACTTTAGTCGCCAGAATCTGACGTCTGTAGACGTCAGATTCTGACGACTAAAGTCGATCCTAGCACTATAAGAGTGAAAATATTTATAATGGCCGTAGACCCATAACATAGGTATTCAAATGAATCAGAAAGAGATAACTAAGACAGTTATGATGATTTCAAATTGAAAAAACCCTTTGGTCTCCAAGGTTTTTTTAAAAAAATTCAGCTCTTCAAGGTTTAATACAGCAATATATCATATTGTACCTGAAGGCACACTATTATGACTGGTTTAACCCATTGCCTGCTAATCACGAAAATAGTTGTGTTTAATCTGTTCTATTCGCTGATTAAATTGCTGTATTTGGGAATGAATGACTGTTTGAATATCAAGACTTTTTACTATTTTGTCTTGAATTAAGCAAATATGAGTGATTTTCAACCACTTGAGGTTGTGGATCGCGACAGAGTCTACAGCAAGGAATCATTGTGTACATGATGCCGCAACAGGGGCAGACAAGCATGACGGGTTTCTGCGCTCTTATTCCTGCATTTTAACAATGAAAATAAGGACTACTTGTGTTTTAACAGCACATGAAATTCACTTTTTTCTTGTCTTTTCTGAGAAATAGCCCTGCTAACTTCCTGGATAAGGTGAAAATCAAATTGCTTATATGTAAATTTAATCCACAGAAATCTTCTGCACGCTGTGACTTTTTTCATTCAAATGAGCGGAAAAACCTGTCATGTTGATGTCTGGTAAATGACTAGCTGTTTAATTAGAAATATACACAAAATATCTCTATACATTTACGATACCATTTAAGAAGAATAGATTTGACTGATCATATATATCCCAGTGAATATGAGAACAACAACTGCTTATAATGCAAAGACTATAGATTATAGATCTACATTCATCACTCCTTTTATAATACAAGAAATTAATGTGTATGTGAACTCCAGGTGTGCATTGATTCTAAGCAGATTGCACCTGGTGCCCCCCTGAAGTTTCAGGTGCCATTATTCTATACAATGCCCTTCCCCAGCCCCCAAAAAGGAGGAAACTGTTCAGGCTATGACAGAGTTTTTATTTTATTATCACTTTGTCCATATATATCCCAAGTGGCCGGATAACTAAATTCTTTACAGTATTAAAAGCTGTACCTGTGGGTATCTGGCAAGATGTATATGAATTCCAGGCCCCTGTTTTACCAACCTGCTCAGCCAAGTAAAGATTGGTTTGACACTTGTTGATATTTAGGACAAAATTTTGACTTAAGTCGGTTGTTGAAACTGTGTGTGCAGTGATGCAGAACGGATTGCACCAGCTGCACCCCTGAATCTCTAGGAGCCATTATACTATATAAATAGAGGCTGAAATCCAAATATGTCATTCTGGGGATAAAATAAATAATAATGAGGTTTTGATACAAAAAATAATCAAATATCAGTAACACCCATGTCTTAAAAAAAAATTCTTTGGCATATTTTCCTGAGAATGTAAATTCTCTTCGTAAATGTGGAGTACAAGTGAAAGCATTCTGCACAATGACGTCCACTGACGTCCAATTAGTTAAGATGAATTGACTGTAATAAAATTGTACATAGATTTTTTACAAAAATCGTTATAGCACCTCACGCTTATGCGTGATCATGATATAGTTATTTGTAGTGATCAGTAACTTATATTTATAATTTTGAGGTGATCAATAATTCTCATGGCGGGCCGCACTGTACTGAATTCTTGAAAAGCCATCATTTTTTACCTCTGTACATGGTAAATGATGACTGTCAATATCATACAGTTCCTGCGATTGAATGCTAAATCTCAGAGTTACTGAGATGAGCAATTTTTCCACCACCTTAGTTCTATTGAATCCCAGGGAATTTGCCCATCTTGCCTCTCTTGTCTTCTACAATAAAACAATATTATAATCTTCTACAGATCATGTGAGTATATTAGTGAAATATAAAGCCCTCGGCCAGGAGTAAATAATTAGGTGTTTGGCAAATATTGGAGTAGTGGTGTATTTTTCCACACTGCCAATTACATAAGCAATGTGTCTATTTATTTTACGTGATGCATACATTTCTTAGCAGGAATTATGGAATTAGAATTTTTATTCTCTAGAAGTTGTGTTTCGCTATCACGACCCACAACTTCACATGTGACAGGGGAATTCCTTAGCAAGTTAACCCATTATTAAATTAACATTTTTACTCACCTGAAGTTGTGTCTCGCTATCGCGAACCACAACTTCAAGTGGGTGATAATTACTAAAATATAAATAATTCGAATCAAAACATCAGCGAATCTTTAAAATTCAATGCCATTTTCTCAAAATTACGTCTCTTACATGGTGAAACCCCAAGCACAGAGGAGGCTTCTGTCTCTCACATAGTGAAACCCCAAGCACAGAGGAAGCTGTAATTGTTTTATCATTACTAAAAATATTATTAGAATCACATATCAATTATTTGTTTCTGGATGTAAAGTACATTTTTTATTTTGTCAGTTTATCAGCATTTTTTATTTGTCAGACAGTCATCCACATCCCACTGTCAATTTTGCTGCTATATTTGTTACAGATCTCTCAGACATTTGTTATCTGTTTTTCAATAGGATATCAAAGTACATATGTGATTTATTTACATTTATTTACCCAGCCAAGCCTTGACTAAAGCAGTAGAATAAGGCTCGGCTAGCAGGCTAGGGTAGATACTCCTTGTACTTCCCAGACCTGTAACCAGCTTTATATTGTACTAAGACTAAAAATATGACACAACTGGGTTTGATTAGTGAAACTGGGATGAACCATAAATTATTGAATTAGCTAGGTAATGTGAAGAGTATTAAAATAGGATAATGCATAATATATTGTACATGTACTTATTTTGTAAACGTTATTGCTATTATTTTTAATAACATCACTTGCAAACAGCGCTAGGTATTTTTGTATGTGAGGTGACACATTTATTCTAGTCAACAGACAATTATTTACAATGATCTCATTAGTTTG
Organism: Flabesymbios commensalis; assembly: GCA_964017125.1. Classification (NCBI taxonomy): domain Eukaryota; kingdom Metazoa; phylum Annelida; class Polychaeta; order Terebellida; family Flabelligeridae; genus Flabesymbios; species Flabesymbios commensalis. Next base: position 12,260,043 of record OZ024914.1, on the reverse strand, counting down.
TATGTCTTTCCTGACAAAATGTCAGTGATTTTTATGCTTTTGCAATAGCTTTTAATATTATTGTTTTTGGTTTAGTGTTTCTAAGCTGGTGAAACGAATTATTGCAAGATATCATCAGGTTAATATACAGTATCAATATATGGACGACATCTAGGGATGTAACAATGACATATTAGCAGTAACAATTACTATCACAAGTTTATAATAGAATATCTAAAAGTGGATGTATGTTTTGTCTGTGATATAAATTTATTTGCTAAAAGGTGTGTCCACCTGCATTAGTCTAAAGACCTATTTATTTTACAGATTAATCTATCCCAAAATAAGACATCACCTGAATTAGAAAACGTTAAGCAGCAATCATGACTATAATCATTCTAAATTATTTTTCTTAACACACCTGAAATATCAGGTCAATCAACAACAACGACAAATCGTAGGTCTGAAATTTAACAAATATCACTCATTTTAAATATATAGATTGGTGCTTCAAAGGTGTGTATCTATGCTTTCAATAGACAAAGTGTGTAATGAAATATGATTAAATAATTTTATAAATGAAAAAATTGCTACTTTTTATCAGAATAACTGTTTGTTTTACATCTAAAGAGTCTCAGTAAAAAATAGGAAATAATAGTGTTTAGCAGTTAAAATATTAGTACACATAATAATACTGCATGTAGTAACAATCTGAGAAATGACAGAGGGCAAAATTTCCAATGGATCTAGTAGTTGTGTGTGCATGTCCGATGATTGCATTTGAAATCAATTCACTATATTTTTTAACATTATTGTTTTATTTTGGAAACCTTAAGAGTTTAAAGTACAAACTGGAGAGATAAATTGCTTTTATCGAATTGAGGTGACAAATAAATTCTAGTGTTTGACGTGATGATTCCTTTTTGATTATTGCGTGATGGCAATTCAGTACAAGAATGGGGAATGCTGTGTATGCCACATAATAATATACTGTATATGTATAGAGTAGTGGTATACAGCTTGAGTTTACATTGAATCTTCACCAACTTACGACTGATACACAATCCTTGCAGGTTCTGCATCAAGTGTTGATCGCGTCAAGTCATTCTGCTATCATTACATCATCATATATTGCTGTACATACTTAGCTTGTTCCATCAATTAGTGTGTAGGCAGTCATCCAGTCAAGCTTACTGGAACCCCTAGCTGCTTATCTTAGTCGTTCTCTTGTCACCACTCATTCCTTTATATATGCAGTCTGCATGGGCAAATTACCTACAAAGGTTTTATTTTAATTGATACCAAGGTCTGACCACTGCAATGACTTACTGTCTGAATTTTGTCAATAGGGAAATCAATACTGAGTTAGGAATGTCTAACTCTATTGTGAAATTAGGTAATCCTGACATTACATACTTTGAAATACATATGTAACATCTGGTATGCTGGATGATAATGTTTGTTATCACGTTAAATTTCTCTGTGTTTTATCAAAATAGTGCAAGAGCAGCATCGATAAACTAAATCTGTTAAAATTGATTTTAAGAATGCTTCACTCTAACAAATGTGACCCACCTGCATGTAATCACTCGCATCGCTCATTAAAGTGTCGGAATGCCAAAAATAATACAAGCTAACAATACAAATCAGTTTTATTTAAATGATATATAATATAGTTAGCTACATGGCAATATTTTTATGTTTGTTAAATCAATCTTTTTTGTGTTTTTTCATGTCTTTTTCATTTTTTAATTAATAAAGACATTAAAATAGGTGAATAAACTTTTAATTTTATGACCTTCTCTTCTGTTCTAACAATTGTATTTTAAATTGTTTGATTTTCCATAACAGTTTTACTTTGGTTTGAAGAGAGATAACTACTAACTGTATGAATCACTTAAATGGTCAATTTGTTCACAATATTTTATCAATTAATTTTCTCATGAATGAGCGATGCGACAGATTTTATGCGGGTGATGCACAAATGTTTACATTGCATATTATTCAATGGATGAGGACCAGTTCTATTTTGAGGAGTGTTGCGGTGAGCTTTTAGTGGCCATCGGGCCTGTTTTGTGAATGACTGTATGATGATTTAATATGAGATGCACTCCCCTGTAGGCTGTGACAGAGGGCTACAGACTTATTCCTCTGTCCACACTCCACACACACACATCAGCCCTGAAACCGTATGCACAGCTGACAGCTTTGATGTGTGTCTTCAGTGTATGTTTGTCTGTCCATCAATTACTACAGTCAATAAACTGAAGTTCTTAACAACCGACTTGTGTGTTTTTTGTCTTCGAAACTTATAAACAATTGTACCAGATCACACTTTTGCGCTTTGCCACTTGTCATTTAACCCTTTCAAGCCTGAATTTACAATTGCCATCTTCATCCACTACAAACCGCGAATTGCTGCCGCAATTCTCGACTTGTAGTGGATGAAAATGACTTAAAGTGGGTGGAAAATTAAAGAAAATTACCATGTATTGGTAAACCAGTTTAACGGAAATTTTCGTTCTAAAACCATTGGTTGTAGGAAAATTAACTCTGTTTTCAGGGATGTAAAATGATGCTTCAATGCATCGTGAGGGCTTAAAGGGTTAATTATAACAACATAAAATCTTTAACCCTTGAAGCGCTAAGTTATTGAATTGAATTTTACCCATTTCAAGTTGTGTCTTCAAGTGCGTAACATGAATTAGGCCCATATACTGTACACTTTAAAGTGACTGCTTATGTTGAGAACTTGTCAATTTGGACAATTTAATTTATATAAATCGATATAACCTATAGGCCTACTGATCTTAAATAAAATACAAAACAATTAAAGCTCTGGAAAAGATTAAACTACTTTCATTTCTAAGACGTATGTTGTCATGTATACAAGACTGTCTGCAGTATGCAACACTTGAAACCATAAATACCCGACATCTCAGACAGCATGATCAAAGTAACCATCAATAGCCGTCTCCCTTAATTGGTATGGGAAGGCGATAATAGGTGGGGGGGGGGGGGGCTCACAACACTGATTGTTTGCTCAACGCTGGGCCGACGGCATCAACTTCTGGCCAAGTGCTATGCTAGCATTCAACCATCCTTTAAGTGAACACATTATGCTTGGATTTTTCCTGGATTCTTCTAAATATTGGTAAAAAATGTTTTGAAAAATAAAAAAAAATTGAAACTTCACAACAAAATTTGAAACCAAAATTGATGTTGACAAATTTTCAACATACAAGCAGTTCCTTTAAAACGTCGATAATATTGTTGTCTTTTTACAGTAATAGAATATATAGTACTAATCGTGAGTTACTACCTGTACGTTATTGACGACCGTCACAAAGATATCCAAGAAATTGTACATCTTGGAGATTCCGAAGGTGACCGTGTCGTCTCAGGTGCCAGGCAATAACTGACCGGTATCAGCGTGTCCAGAGCCAAGCTGAGAGAGGTCATGTGACCTGTCGAAATAGGTCACTGGTACAAGGTACCACATACTAAAAATCCCTACACTCTACCCTATTTTATTTGAAATTTGAAAGAGTTGGTGATATATACGTTATATTTCTAGGAAGCATATTGAAAAAGAATATTAGGCCCCCAATTATTTGTATTTATTATTCAGTGTGACTACAAGGGCTCGTAAAGAAAGCATGGGTTTTGTATGGAGAATGTCCCCTTGAATCAATTCTAATTAGATTATTTTCTGTTCTAGCCAAAAATATATTTAACAGAATGAAGAACCGAATACACAAGTATGATATAGTAGGGAGCGATAGGCCCTATATACTGAATGAGATATTTCTCAGGAAGAGCACAAACACAAAAGTTAGGTACGAAAAATATTATTAGAATAAACTTATTTTATTATAAATTTATTTGTGAAAAACGGAAAACCGTGGGAATAAACCTCGGTGAAAAAACCCTTCCGCGACGCGACTTTAATTTCAACCTTATTGATAATTTACCCAAATATAGGCCTATTGGTAGCCCTATATAGGCCTTTTTTATCGCAAAACGTGACCTAACATTGGTCAGTCATCAGGCCTAGGCTTACACTCCATAATATATGACGTGAATAAAAAGATTGCAGAAATGGGTAAATGTGGACTACGGCAATAAAAACACACTTGATGGTATATTAGGCTTATATTTTATTACACATAACATATTGGCTGATAAGCACACGAGCAGCGGTCGTTCAAGAGTTAAGACGGTCATCGCGATGAGTTAAACGATCGACAAACGTATTCAACATGTTAAACGTATCTGCACTAGTCCAGTCTCAATTCACGCAGAGCGCAGCTCAAGTGCCTAAAATCACATGACAGAGTGAAGATGGTTAAACCTGTGTTGAAACAAGAACGTTTTATCCGTTCTTGTTTGAAATAACAGTTAATATAACATCTCATAAAATCTCATGTAAATCAATGTGCACATGAGAAACAAAGCACAGACATTATGCAGTATATCAGTCAACAAAACTTACAGTGCAGGCAAACAACACTAATTAAATGCAGCCTTGGTCTACATACTTCAAAGTAGAGAACGAAACAAAAGTGTTACCACGTGGTCAACAATCACTGTTATCCGACTATGTTATAACCAATGTTCAGCGTTCACTAAAATAACAGTTAGGTTAATAAAGATATAAAACACAAGCATCAAATAAAATACAAAATATCAAATATATATCAGCAGTCACCGAAAGGTTTGACCAAGAAACCAGAGAACACGAGGCGACGAGTCAACGGCGAGACAATGCTGGCCCACCGCTGATGACGTTGGGACAACATTGAACCAACACGTGTCAACTGGGAAACGTGCAGCCAGTATAAAAACTGGACAAAGCAGTCATTGTACACTAAAGTCAAAGAACTGGGTGACACTTTCGGCACAAGGGCACATACAAACATATCTCAGACTGGATAGGAAACGTCAGTCAAACATAGGCTACAAATCATTTCAATACAATATAATAATATACATGTAATACAATAATTAGAAATATACGTTATTCACGGGAATAGAAGTTACGTTTACGTCCTTCTCCCGATGTAATACATTTCACACGAAACAAAGCATCATACAGTCATTAGCAAGTTACAGCTGCATAGGAATTATGAAACAAATAATTGTTAAACAAATTAAAAACAAGTAATAGGCGTATGTACGTAGGAATATGTTATTCTGCCGTGATTGACCATGCAGTCCTGACTACCGGCCGCGACAGGTGTGAACACAAATGACATGTGGTTTTGGCCACCAAACCAGAAAAAACTTACCAGGAAGCACGAGACACAAACCCAATATCGCTATAATGTTGGGCCACAGTCTGTGACGCTGAACAAACAACTGCAATTCAATTCATTTCAAACAACTATAAGCCGAAAAATCGACCTGGCAAATTTGGCACACAAACTTTCCAATTCCAAATGATTAGCCTATGTATAATAAATTACATATTTAAGCAGATATGTGCGTAGGAACGCGACACATGCCTGTAGGCCTATAGAACACTAAAAGTACAGAGGATTAAAAATAGGACAATCTTTAGCGCTTGAAAGCACACACTTCTAGCACTAGAGGATTGGAAATATTAATATTAAAACAATTACAATAGACCGTCACAAAGATATCCACGAAATTGTACATCTTGGAGATCCCGAAGGTGACCGTGTCGTCTCAGTGCCAGGCAATAACTGACCGGTATCAGCGTGTCCAGAGCCAAGCTGAGAGAGGTCATGTGACCTGTCGAGATAGGTCACTGGTACAAGGTACCACATACTAAAAATCCCTACAATATAAATCGAAATATGTTTAAAACACAGATGAATAATAAAAAGGATTTCAAGTGTTGGTAGATATATGTTGAAATGCCATAATCATGATAATAAAATAATATATGGCAAAGCAGCTGTGTTGAAGGTTAGATTTGTCTCTTATATGCTTCCATAAGAATGTTTAGGTCATTATGGGTTTGTTTCTCTGTTTTAGATGAGCGCGCGCATTAGATTAATATAAAGTCACGCATTCGCACGCATTAGAAACATGGCAATTTCAGGAAAAAAACCCAGTTTATTTAAGGAGATAAAAAAACGTTGCTCAAGCTATGTTTTTACCTTTTTTTTACCATCGTCAGCATTATTTTTTTTTAACAATTGGTCTAATGTTTTGTTTTGTCATCCAAAATAAGTTCACAAGAAATTTGAGCTAATTTTATTTTTGTTCGCCCTCATTATCTTTTCTAGAGTGTTTTTTCGCCCTCCCTTATTAGATTGTGGATGTTTTTCTCATCTAAAACAGAGAAAAAACATAGTTGCCTTAGCATACTTAACAAAGCGATAACAAATACACACATAGACCACTACATACACTGTATGGCGTACATTTAAAGGTTACAGCATTTACAATTATGGTTGATCTATCATAGAAATAACAGAACATGTATTGTGGATCCAAACCTCAGGACCCTGGCATCAGTGCTTCATCCATGAGTTATATCGAGCCAAGCCCTACAATATTATAATAAATTCAATCCCTGTATCATCCTAATATAAAAATAATAATATGTAAACCTACACTCTTCTACTATATAATCTGATATATTGTTGTGACATTTTTTGAACAATAATGGCTGCCAATTGATGCTAAATTACCCAAATACACAATTAGCCTGATCATGCCTCAATTCAGAGAGCTAACAAGCCTGTCTCAATTATTTTCATCTGGTTTGACATTTGTCAGAGTATAGGCATGGTGTATATATATATTAGCTTACATGACATTAGTCCGCGAAATAAATGCCCTATTGAGGGAGGTAGTTATCCCCTAATTATTAAATGCCAGACTGGGGAAGGGCTGCGGTCCGGTTTGGGGACAGTCGGCAATTTCCAGTAAACGTAAGACGTTCTCCCAATGTTGTTTAATGATGGGCCAGCGTCTAAGACGGTTGGCCAACATTAAAACAACAAAGGGCCAATGTTGTGTATTTGCCAGCAGCCGGCAGCTATTGTGGTGTTTTAGAGCGGCATAAATTCCGGTGTGGTATAGGGGTCTACCCTGAACCAGTCTCCCATCTCAGCTTCACGCCGCCGGCCACCATGGACAAACTTGGACAACTGTGGCTGCTCGTCCTTGGACTCAGCTTGTTTCGTCCAAATATGACCATGAACATAAGTAAGTGTATTGTGTAGATAAACCTATTTTTCTAAGTATAAATGTTGTGTGATTTGACAGATTGATCACTGATGTGGACGAAGTAGTATGTCTGTACTTTTATAAGCATTTCTGTACTCTAATGTTAAAGCTACACAATCAGGCCAAAAAGCATCCAAAAGCAAACATTTTATTTTCGTTTCTTGATAATTTATGTCCATAATTACAGAAATACATCGTATGTATTTCTGATAATATGTGAATATGTCTATATGCCCCATTTATCAGTTATTGTCGTATTTCTTATTTTAGACATGCATGTCCGAAAATAGCTTTCGTCCTTATTTCTCTTTCAACTGGTAAGCGCGCAACACAAAATAAAAAAAAACGCAATTCTAGTCTATGAACATGTTATAATATTATGGGCATATCAAGGAGTCAAAATGGCAAGATTGTGTCGCTTTAGGAGCAGATAACGCGAAACATTACCCGAATGTTGTTTTAATATTGGTCCACCGTCCCCGACGCTGGTCCAACATTAAAACACAATTGGCTCAACGCCTCGTGTTTGCTGGGCTAAGTCTGTGCTACTTATGTGACTTACATTTAACCTTTTAAGCGCGGGGATCATCTTTAGACGTCAGATTCTGACGTCTAAAGCCGATCTCCGCGCTGAAAGAATTACAAAAATTATAATGACCGTAGACCCGTAACATAGGTATTCAAATGAAGTAGAAAGAGATAACTAAGACATTTATGATGATTTCAAATTGAAAAAACCCTTTGGTCTCCATGAGGGTTGTGAGGGTTAACAACCTCAAACATCAAAAAAATGTTCACAATTCAAACTAAGTTACCCCACAATAGGATCCCTCTGCGATATTTTACATAAGGCATTACTTTATGTGCATGTGTGTACATTTTCAAGGTGATTCGAAAATAATAAAAGTTTATTTTCTATTAAAAAAAGTGAATCGAAATGAAATAATGCCATCATACTGCATATTACTTCATGTTTTAAATTCTACTTTCTTTTTGTTTCAGGGGATTTTACCGGTGGTATGTATCATCCTTTTCTAGGCATTATTTATTTATTTAGGTTCCCATTTAAGTTCACACTTGTTTATCAAAAACATATCCCATTTTTTGAAAGTTATAACAATAATTATGCCACGTGTATATCCCAAAAAAATAAAAAATAAAACAGGATATATTACCCGATAGTTCTAATTTAGTAAGTTATCCACAAAATATAATTCTCGAAATCTTATGTATTTTGCATTGACTCAGAGATAGCCTACCCAATCAAAAAAATATAATTAATAAGGTTTTAATTTAATGCATTAGTGAGCTAATATCATTAAATGAAGATTTCGTTTACTATTATTAAATAGTTTGAATTAAATGAATGCTTGTTGGTACATTTTAGCCCACTAGAAACGTCAATCAATCAATCAATCAATCAATCAATCAATCAATCAATCAATCAATCAATCAATCAATCAATCAATCAATCAATCAATCAATCAATCAATCAATCAATCAATCAATCAATCAATCAATCAATCAATCAATCAATCAATCAATCAATCAATCAATCAATCAATCAATCAATCAATCAATCAATCAATCAATCAATCAATCAATCAATCAATCAATTAATCAATCAATCAATCAATCAATCAATTAATCAATCAATGAGACTTCTATTGCTCCTAATTCTTCGGAGGACCAAGCTCAGAGGTGCACAGATCCTTAGGATCATTAAGTGTCATAATAGCTCGTCAATACGGAGCCGAACCGCCGAAGAGATAAAGCGGGAAAGCCAGATGAAATAGATGAAATTTAAGTAATTTCCAAAAGTTAAAATTGTTTTTGGCTTTTCGTATGGGCACAGGCAGAGCGTTCCACAAGATCGGGCCGGGCCGGGCCGGCTATGGTGAAAGCTCTTGACCCAGTTTTAGTTTGTATACGGGGAGCAAAAAATCTATTTAAGATAGATATTTCGAACAACTGAAACGAGGGCCTTGATTACCACTCCAGCAAGGCGGTTCTGAAATCGTAATTTTAACGATATCCTGTTGTGGGATGTTGTGATGTTTGTTAGCCGTTTTTTAAATAACAGTTATTGAGAATGAAATGTATGTTTAGACATCAAGATTGGCAAATGTTTGGTCTGAAATTAAACAAATAAGAGTAATTGTCACCCACTTGAAGTTGTGGATCGCGGTAGCGATACACAACTTCAAGTGGGTGAAAATTTAGTTTTCTAATGTAGCGCCTTAAGAGTTACGGATTTCTGTAAATAACTAATTATGTCATTTTTTGTGAAGTTGGCCCTGACTGTGTGTGGGTGATGCAGTGCGATCAAGCGCTGTATGGCTTCAACGACAAGACCCTCAGAAATGTAGACCTGCAAGAGTGTAAGCAAGCCTGCGAAGCGGAGACAGAATTTGCCTGTTTGTCCATCGACTACCTGGATAAAGGCAGCTGTTACCTGAGCAGAGAGAATGCTGTGACTCAGTCTGCAGACATGGGCTCCTACCCCGGATGTAATCACTATGACCTGGTGTGTGACGAGGAGGACTTGATGAATGTGGCATTCCAAGAAGTAGAGGGCACAGGTTAGCATTGTAGAAAATGAGAAAAAATATTGTATAATACGGGTCTAAGATTCGATACACTTTAAACCTTTAACCACCAAATCAAATTAAAGGAATTTTCACCCTTTTGAGTGAATATTCACATTTGAGAAAATGAAAGTCAACGATTTAGACATTTTGTTGATGTTATCTTTAACATGTTTAAAAACTGGTATTTAATGTGCTAATGAAGATAAAATATAAAATATATAGCCGGGACCGGCGATCACAGCCCTGGTTAAACAATATATCTAAGTTCTTCTTTGGAAAGAAAAATGCAGTAGCTTACACACAACCCAGGAGGTTCTCTTTGGGTACATGGGAAGCATTTATACTTCTTTCCAGGGAACCTTTTGTGAAACTCTATTTTGCAGGGGATAAATTAAGATTAGACTGTGCAGCTAAGTGTTACAACTGCGACTATATTAGCTGGGTCATATCCGTGAAGTCCAGGATTCGTTTTCGGGTCGCCGAATTATTGGCCGCACTTATTAAAAATGGCGGCCAACACGAAAGATTAAATTTAGAAAAGCTCTGGCTAATCACATTTTTGTGATGAAAAAACAAACACAAAATGTGTTTTCTGGTCAAGGAATTTATTTCTGCATGAAATTTTACATCCTGACTTTCCTTGATACACACAAATCGATTTCGGTACAGTTTTATTTGTGATTAATCTAGGATATGAATATGAGCGTATTCGGTGTAAATGTGTGAGGGTACCATAATAACAGAGCCAAGTACAATATTCCACTAGCTTGAACACGTGTCCCACGGATCTTTTGGTTATTTACTACTTAGAAAGACAATGTTTTATGTCATATTATTTTACGAGTTTTCTCAGAATTAGGCCTACTTATTTGCCTAATCCATGCTATTAAAATACACTATTGATATTCGCAGAAAATATATACAATTAAGTAGGCCTGATAGACAAACTCTGCCAACACGAAAAACAATAATATCATTTTAAACACGGTCTTAATTAGTAGTAGATAACCAACAGACCCGTGGAGCACGTGTTCATGCTAGTGTAATACTGGTATTGTAATTGACTCTGTTATTATGGTATATCCTCATGTTATATATACCTGATGCGAATTAAACGTATCGTGAGAAATATCTAAACCACTTATGTATTGGTAATAAACATTAGTGCACCAAGGCAAACTTTTTATGTAGAATTTTAACTTTAAACAGCGGTCTGTACAATTAGTTTAGCTTTGAAATGATTTTTAATTATGTGCTAGCCTTTTTTAAATGGATTGATATTGTGACATAAAGCTTTTCTGGTCAAGATAGCAGAAGTCACAATAGCAATTGGACATAATTCAGGAAAAAAGTATTACGCATGCAAAAAGACATTTATCATTTATCAAGATATTACGATAACAGCAATTGACCAATTTGGTCTTTTTGTCTTAATAACACATTTAGCAGTTACATAAGCATTTTAGTTTGATTGCATTTGACTAAAAGTAGGTGGTGGACTAGTAGTCCCTTCAATTATAACTGTATATTAAAGTTCAGGACTCTCTAGATTGCGAGAACGGTTTCCCGTTATTTAATTTTGTAGGTTTTTTTCTTATACAAATTTAGAGTATGCAAAATGTTTGGATACTCTCGTTGTTAGGCTTACTATGCATTGTATTTTAAGATTGTGGTTTCACTCGAGCATGCAAGATGGCGTTGTTTGCATACAACACAAAAACCCTCAGAGACCAATCACTGGATGACTGTAAAATGGCGTGCATTGAGGAGCAGGATTTTGGCTGCCTGTCTTTTGACTACAATCCAGGCAGTCAGAGATGTTACCTGAGTGAGGAGAGCTCTCAAACACGACCCCAAGAGCTCGGTCCTCACGGCCAGGCTGACTACTACGAGAAAAGATGCGGTTCTGATACTGCAAGTGGAGATTATTGTAAGTATTAATATACAATCAAGAGATGTGCAGTCAAGACAAATAATCACCTTTGAGTACAAAAATATGTGTACAAATGTTTATTTTTTATTTCAAAGATATTAAAAAATGACGATAAAAATAGAAAAAATAAACAATAATTATTTTTTCATTTAAAATGATATTTAAAAATAATTATAAAATTAGAGCGAAATGTTTTAAGTTATAGAAGAAAATTCGAATAATTTGTATTATTTTAAAATATTTTTAGTAGCAGTTTAAACACCCGTTTTATAAAGTCAACCATAACTTTAGTCTGCAAAGTTTTAATATATCTTGATTTCAACGTGACACAAGATAAAATAAGACTAAAATAATTTCAGGATGGTCTCCAAATGAGCCCCTTCTCGTTATCTTAAATTTTCACCCAATTATAGTTGTATCTCTCGACCAAGAGCCTCAAAAGTTAGTTATAAATGCATGGGTGAAAATACGTATATCTGTTTAATTGGAGATCAAACTTATGGAAATCTAGATGATTAAGCCCTCATTTAATTTCCAATAACAGTTATTTGATCGGCTACCATGACGAGTTAAAAGCGATTATAGTCATGCATAGCGCTAGGCCACTATGTTTGTTCTCTGTTTTCTCTGGTTTAGAGTGCGCGCATTAGATTAAGGCCGCACATTACCAAAAAACATGTTTTTTTCTGCCTAGTGCGCATTGGATTGTTGCCGATTTCCAAAAAAATACAAGTTAATTTTAGGAAATTTCGAAAAGACCCCTAGTTCCTTCAGGAGATAAAAAACATTTATCCAGCTATGTTTTTTTGCTTGTTTTTTGGGTTGCCCTCACTAACTTTTTTTTCAATAAGTCAAAAAGTTTTCTTATTTCGTCGCCCGCATTAAATTGTCGAGAAATTTGTCCAATGTTTTTTTTATTGGTCACCCTCAATAATAATTTCCAGAAATTAGTTCAATTTTTTTTTTTTTTTTTTGTCCTCCCTCTTCAGATTTTATCTTACATAGAAAAAAACATAGTGGCCTTACAGTGTTAAATAAAATTTATTTTCAACCCTTGTCCATGTATACGTTGTATATTTTGAATAATTTATCCGGCAGTTTCACTTCCTGGTCGCAAAAGTCATACTCACATTTCGCCTGGCAAGCCCGACCAATTTCATTTATGGCCGGGATGATCAGAGCTGAGGTCCGTAGACACGTGACTTCCGTGCCTGTGTTAATTAGGCCGACAAATAATTTTCTGGATCAAGTCATAGGAAGTGCGTCAGAGGGGAAATACAATACTGTAAACAACACTACATCCGGGCAAGTGACCTTTCAAAAATGTCTGAATTCGGTGATTAGGCCTACATATCTTCATCTAAAATAACAACTAGTAACAAAACAGGGCCTACATGAAGCTCGGTCGCGCCGCGTAGTGTGGCCCAGGGAACATGATTCAAGTGGGATAAATAGGCATCGATGTGCATCGAATAATTACATTTATATTATGTACGTATGTTCTATATGCCAAAGTTTTCATATTATAATAAAATGATTGCTATTGCATTTCTTTCAGCCTCTGATACTCTATGAGAAGACAAACATTTTCTATTCTTTGAGAGAAGAAAAGAAGCATATTGTTCTTTGTGCACTGACTGATATTATTACTATTTTACTAATTTAATGATTATTTATATGCAGCTGCTTAAAATCAACGTTTGTAAATAATGGCATTGTAAATATTCATCAAAATGTGACTCGTGGGCAAAGGTGATAATAAATATCGTGTTTAATCTACCCGATACTTGTTGCTTATTGATATATGATCGGTCTTAATTATAGAACACAACTTTTATCTATAGGGGCCTAGTTCAACTCAAGACTACATCGACGGTCGCTGTAACCTTTACCTGTAGGCCTACATAGCCACAATAACAGATTATTTTAAATACTACAACAATAAATAATTCACTGTCCTAATGTCGGATAAATAATGTGCCATTTCACACTTACAAAACTGGAACCCGTTCCTGCAGGGGGAAAACATCCAACGCACAGGGCGGCCTGATTTGTAGGAACAATGGTCTTTAAATTTGACACGTAAAGTGAGAAATATATATTACATTGCGCAAAATTTGTGTATTCAACATGAACGCATTTTACCTTAGCATGAAGTCTAAGCATATAGGGGCCTATAAAATTAATAGCCACACAAATCAATTCCGCTTATTGGAAACATCAAGGTATTATATTGTTACATATTAATGTGATTGCTTATGTTGAGAATTTGTCAATTTTGTCAATTTAGAAAATTTAAATTATGAATAATTTATGAAGCTATATAGCCTACCGATCTTAAATATAATACAATAATAATAATAAAAACAGTTTCAAAGCACTGAAAAAGACCAAACTATTTCATTTCCAAGACTATATTGTCATGTAAACAAGACTGTCTGCAGTATGCAACACAACACAAATACTCACCATCTCAGACGGCATGATCAAATAGCTGCCACCCTTAATTGGTATAGGAACCCGATGATTGGGGGGGGGGGGGGGGCGTCCCGCACAACACCGTTTGTCTGCTCAACGCTGGACCGACGGCATCAACGTGTGGCCCAATGCTGTGCTAGCATTCAACCATCTATTAGGTAAACACACTTTATGTTTGGGTTATTTATAAATATCGTTAAAGAATGTTTTTATAAATCTAAAAATTTTGGAAAAAAATAAATTATGATATGCGGGATACACTACCTCATAACAATTTCAAACAGTGTTACACAGTGTAAGTGTAACTATGATTAGATTATGGCTATTTTATTTTGTATATATAGCCTACCATTTACATAGCAACTCAAGTGATTAGATTATGGCTATGTTTTTATAAATCTAAAAATTTTGGAGAAAAAAATTATGATATGCGGGATACACTACCTCATAACAATTTAAAACAAAATTTGATGTTAGTTATCTGATATGCACATAATAATAAACATGTACTTTTAAAAACCTTCCTATGATAGTGCTAATTAAATTGATTTTAAGTGTAACTATGATAAGATTATGGCTATTTTACTTTGTATATTTAGCCGACCATATACATAAAAATATCACAATTTTAGAAATGTTTTAAATTAGTATTGAATGTCAAATAGGACACATATTTTAAAAATAACATATTTCCTAGTATGTATACACCCTGTATAAAGATATTTTAAAAAAATACATAATAATTATTGGACATAAGAAGAAATAAGTTCATAATGTTTGAAATCATATGATTTCTGCTACTACTATCATTTATTTTAGTGTTACAATTCCTAAAATTTAGCATAACAGGTCTATTCAAGAAAAATACAATGTTTAGGCACATAGCTACTGCCAGGGATGTGTCATTAAACGCGGGGGGGGGGGGGATCAAAAAAGTTATCGAAACGTTAACTCAGAAAAATTACCTCACTGCAAAACATGTACAATGTTTTCAATAACCCATAACGACACAGCATGTATGATATCAGATATTTCATTTATTCAATAAACGTCTTATCGTTTATCATGTTATCAAGTTTTTCATTACAAATTTGTGATTGATCGGAAGATGCTTAGAAATAACATTATGAAAAAGTTATATTATATCACAGAAAATAAATATATGGACACTCTATCTCAAAGTGTTTTTTACAAGTTCTAATGAAAAAATGTAGGCACGCATCATGTGCAGGCCTATCTGACGTTTTTCTCTTTGGAGTCACGCATCATGCGTAGGCCTTCATGTATCTGACGTTTTTCTCTTTTCCTACTTCTTCTTATTTTCTTCAATTTTATTGATGGCGCTTCCAACCACATTGCCAATGTTCTGAAAGGGGAGGTTCAGGGGTAGAGCTTCTTTGATTGCTTCCCTTTTCTTTCTCTTTTCTACTTGTATCTTGGCCAGGGCGTCAGCAATAGAAGCAGACCCCAGTATCCCGGCCGCTTTACTCAACTGTAATCCCGGGATTTTCAGTCCTAAAACACACAAATAAATATATAATTTCATACCATGGACGTTTGTGTTGTTACTGAATAGATAACCTGTCGCTCACCATGTTCCACTAGGCCAAGGTGATACGTAGGCTACATTTATAGCCTACATGGCCTCATAACGTGGATGCTGTAGTATTTGATTTATGAGCTCTAATTTGTGGATTAGGGGAAATCAATCAAGTTGATTAAAATGTAAATGCCCATTGATCACCAAGATATATGCTTGTGCAAAATATAAAGTTGATCCATCAATGGCAAGGTGGCTTGCATGACATGACGTAGGGGAGATCGGGGCTAGTTGAAGCGCGGGGTTAGCTTAAACACAGCATCTCAAGCCCTCAGCGTGATACTGATGGATCATATGAGGACACCTAGCGAATGCCAGTGGCATCATACATGACGTCATTTTGTATAAAAAATCAACAGAAGCGAATTATTTCAAAGAGACAAGTTAGTGTGTCGCATTTTAGATTTTCTGAGTAAATTTTGGTCAAATCAACCTATCTTTTCATTCTCCTATGTGCCTATAGTCTATAGGTTTTGCACTGTCATGTGATGCATTGATTTAAGTATGGATCAATACAAACTAGGCTTATCAATATGGGACTTGTTGAAACATTTGAAATGGGGTTATTAGAAACATGGAATGGGGTTAGCTGAAACATAAATGGGGTTAGTCGAAACATGTTTCAACTAACCCCAATTCATGACCAATTACAATTATATGGCACAAAATCAAGCAACTCTGCCACACATGGCCTGACTGAACGTTTTTTGTTTCAGAATTAATGTAGAGCCTTATATCATCGCTACAATTCATAATAACCACATATTGACTGATGTTTCAACAAACCCCAGTTTTGTTTCAACTAGCCCCACGTGTGGGGTTATTTGAAACAGTCGACAAGGTGTCACATTTGTCATAAGGTCACATTTAAACAGTGATGCCAACAACATAGGCTATTTATATCCATCTCATCGAGATCCGCCGTTAATGATGATCTTTAGTGATTCGTTTCATTAACCTGACACTAAAACTAAGACGCCTTGAGCATATTTTCTTAAAATCGTTTCAACTAGCCCCCACATGTTCGGGTTTTCTAGTATAATAATGGATAGAGTCTTATCACTTATCACCATCCTCGGGTCACCATCATATCTCACCAAACATGTTGACCCAACTGTGTTTAAATATAAAGAGTCGTAGACGATGAACCAAGATTAATAAGCATATCAGATATGTGGAGATTCTGTAATTTTTCGCAATGGAAGTTATGTGGGCCAATATCTGATAATTCAAATAAATAATTTTAGTTCATTCAATTTGTAATTTCCCTACATTCGTTCAATTTTCGTTTTAGATCAAATTATTGTACAACAAGTTAGTGGTGATAATAATTTGAATGTGTCTGTGGAGTAACCATATTTAACAGTCTTGGAATATGTTTACTTCAGACTTCTTCTAATTGTCATCAGACATTGACAGTTATCAGGTTATATGCTGCTTATCGATGTCTGATTACTTCTAGAAAACTATATTAATGTGTAGCAATGACCATACTTGATTGGGCATTCATATTATTATGCAATGAATGAAATGAGCGAACGAGATATAATTTGTATCTTTATTACTTATACTTATAAGTGTATTATAAACTAGAAAATGAGTACTCCAAGGCCCGGCTTTAGTCTGTTTGAGTGCTATTAGCTGTGTATTGGTCTTTCTCATGGGCCAGAATCCTAAATGTACAGGATATAGTGAAGGAAAGAACCAAAGAGACAAGTTCAAATATATCTTCGACGTGTATTCCTTCCACCACCATCGCCGGTGCTGGCCAACATTCATTCAATACTTGCCTACGATGTACCTGGTACAGAGGATATAGGCCTACCCACCAAAATCCGGCTCGGCGTTGGGCCAGTATTGCAGCCCATTGCTGGTTCAATGCCGGTCAATCGTCTACGACGCTGGCCCAACACTAATCTATCACCGGGTCTGTTGTATACTTTGCGCAAACACATGGCATTCAACCAATGCTGTTTCATTGTTGACCCACAGACTTCGACGCTGGCCCGTCATTGAAACAGCATTGGGTGATCGTACAGGTGTTCTGACTGCTACATTATGCTGGTGACGCTTTAATATCTCGGCGCCAGAAATACCAGATAAAACGATACATTGGCCCAATACTAATGTAATGCTGGGCCACCGTCTGCGACGCTGGGCCAACATTATTCCAACCAAAACCCTTTAAGCTCCTAACAACATAATTTATATAATCGTGAATATATTTTTTTTGAACACTAGTTAAAGACAAAAGTACTTAACCTAAGGACCTGAAACGTTATATTGCACATGTTCATAAGAACTGGTGTACAGAAATTCTTCCCACACACAGTACCCCTCTTTTCCCTAAATAGGACACAAACTGAGGCAAAAAAAACTTAATAGGATAACGGCCGTAGGACGGTCCTAACTAGACAGTCAGTCAGTCAGAGACGCAAACCTCCCCTAAAATAAATGATCGTAATGATCGTGAAAGGTACAGTAGTAATATTGCATTCATTTATTAAGTGGGTATGTAGTAATACTTCATTGTAGTGGTCGATTATCAAGGGGGGGGGGGTGGGCAGACAAACCAACAAGACCAGAAGCATAACCTTCCCGGAGTAGCCTAGGTAACTATTTCCTACATGTCTCTTCTAACATTCTATTTAATAGATCAGTGTTAAGCCAGTGTCCGCGGCGATGTCTCAATATAAAAAGATATATTGGCAAACGTCACTTGTAACATGAATGGTATGATCGTCGTGATAAGGAGGTGTATAATCATGTGACGCAGGACGTAACAGCGCGGGACTGTCACGCCTGGGTTCCCTGTAATTATGTGAGGGGAATTTTATCAGTCATTGTACGTAACAGTCATGTCACAGACACAGGTGTGTATATCGTACACTTATAACCAAGCAAACGCGAGACTTTCATCCAATGTTGGACCAGCGTCGCAGACGATGGCTCAATATTATACCAACATTGGGTTAATGTCTTTTTCTGCCGATAAGCGGTTTTGATATACAAAACAGCGACGTAATAATGGGGAAAACCTTGATACTAAAATTACCGTAAATATATATACATGTCACACACACACCTTTTATTTTAAAGGGGTTCATGCCTCATTTATTTTCATATCAAGCTGAATATAAAATACACGAAACATTCGAGTTTTAGGAGGACTAAAACTATATGTCAACTAAACAGACAGTCAGTCAGAGACTGCAAACCACAGCAAAAAAATATTGATCCAGATCCTAGGTCCGGATAGAAATCCGAATCATCCCCTAAAATGTAATGGATTATTGGCCCGAGACACACCTCTGGTAAAATTGTCATACAAATCCGTGTGACCCGGATCTTAAATCGAATTCAAGTCCGTTCATTACTTTTTAAGTAATGCGACAAACTGACAGACAGACAGACAGACAGACCAACAAACAAAAAAAACATAACTTTCTTGGCGGAAGTAATAATCACTTGGTTTATTCGACAAATGTGACATAATTGAGAGTATAGGCATAACAATAATTGTATTTAATTTAAAACATATTTGAGTGAATAGTCCAAAGCACACTAACATGAATGCCAGCGCGAAAACGCGCAAATTATCAAAAACTATTTTATCATTCCCAAGACACACTAACGCGAAGGCGAACGCAAGCGCAAAGGCCAACGCGAAAAGTTTTAAACTGATTTGTTGCGTTCGCGCCGGTAGGCCTATTGCACGGGAAATCCAGGATTTTAGCGTCAAATTTTTATCGATTTTTGTGTCTGTTTACGTGTGGTCGCCGCCTGCGCGTTCGCTCTCGAATGGGTCTGTTTTGTGTTTCAAACCCTTTGACCTCTGGTCTCAATTATATATTGCTAAAATTGATGATTTCGTCTTTGTCAAATCAGGTTAAGGAGTTATTAATGTGGGACAACGAATATCAGAAAATATGGAGTAATACGTGATATAGACCCATATTTATATCTTGCTCCCATATTTATATCTTGCTACATAGCTTCCACATAAGATGGTATTTAAAATTCAGAATGCCCAATGTTAGAATGTTTAGCAGTAACGTTAGGGCTGGTCTTTGATGCAACTCAACCATCAGATGTAAAATCGTCTGGTCCGGAAATCGAAACTGTGACACATAGGTCTGCTGTCAATCATTCTACCGCTGTTCAAATATTTAGTCAAATTTAGGACAAATTGGAACCCTACCTTCGGTGTGAAGCATGAAACAGGCCAACACGACCACCATCAGGATATATTGATACTTCATGATGAGAACGTAAAAACGTGTTCTGCAAAATGCGTCTGTTCAAGTACTGCGATAGGCTAGGTACTGTATGAAATATCCAATACAACTGAGTGTATATGGACGTGATCTCAAGCATGAGTACACCTATTTTTTCACGCTTAGCAAGCAGCTGCTGAAGCGTGACGTACAATGCATTGATGTGTATTGCACATCCTGTTTGTTTGTTTGTTTGTATGTTTGGGTTAGCTAGCCCGCATGCAGGCTGCCCGGGCCTTCCGATAATTTCTATATTTTCACGTGACTTGATGGTAATCAGCAATAGCAAATAGGACTAGTCATATGCCACCATGTAGATATATCATGTCGATGATGCTGTTTAACTTTATTTTAAGTAGTTCTGGTGCCTATTTTAAGTACATTGTGCTTGTTTAAATATATAAATGGCAAGCTTGCTTTTAAGTGCACATATCATGTCGAATAACATGTGATTTTACATAACTAATCATGTTGTACGTGTTGTATTTACATGTATTTTTGTGACAAATAATTAGATACTTTTAATTGTGTAAATAAAACATCTATCTATCTAACGTTAGCCTAATCCTGTTTGGGTAATGGAATAGAGAAAACATTTAATAGCACAAAAACCTTGATTCAAAAAAGTTTGAGATGTTGGGAGTCCTTTTCCAGACCTTTTTCCAAGATTTGTAGTTAAGCGATTAGAATTCGTTATTTTAGTTACAATGACAGCCACATAATTATGCAAACTATTTTTCATTTTCCAACAGGGGGTATTTTCCATTTTGTACTAAGTAGAATGGCCTAGATCCCCTGGACCCCTCTCTGTTATAATGATTTCGATGTTGAAATCACAAAGTTCTATACACACATGAAATATAACCGTAAGAAGTTAGAATGTACTCTGATACAATTTGTATTTTAAAAACTGTACAAAATGACAATTGTAAATAAACGATTTAAATATAATACCACTGAACATCCATAGAACTTAGTGACGTCATGGGATCATATCTTCAGATTATTTATACTATGCCAAATACATTATTAAAGTATTAGGCCTATAGCAGTTTCTGGCTTTGTATTAGGCCTATAAGTCCAGGTTGTAATAATAATGCAAATCGTTAAGTGGTTTACCAATACACAATCATTTATTTAATCAGGGATTGTGCATAGTAAAAAAAACCCATTGGCTGCTGGGTAGACTCCCTGAACTTTTCACGTCGACTTAAATTCATGCAAACATTAATGATGAAATGTCACTGCCTAATATTCCGATGCGACAGAGGTTATATATTTAACAATATCATGAGCTTGGGTGCGGCGGTACTGTTTCTTCAAGAGCAATTTTGTCGAACAGTGTGATTATAAAAAATATTTGTGTCAATTTCTTGTTGTGGTGACTCTCTTAACACAAACCATCACACATAGATCAATAATTGCAATTACTCGGGGTACAGACTTGTATGTAAGTTTCCATTCCTCGCGAATATGTAGCAGCATACCTGAATAGGTCATTTTGTTTGCATTGACCAAAACCCCAGCTAGTGATATACATGTGTCATCTAGTCTTCACATAAACAATATTTCAGGGTTTCCACTCTACCTGGAAATCAGGGAAAACCTGGAAAATGAATTACACTTTTTCCAGTCAGGGAAACGTCAGGGAATTTGAGAAAAATGCCTCAAGCTACGGGAAAGTCAGGGAATTTGATGAGCCCAAGAACTGAAATTGTCGGTTGTTCCACGCGTGCAAACCGTGTTCACTGGATATGGTGGCATGTCTGTTACTTTTGTTAGATATTTTGTAAAGTGACACAGTTGTATACTTCCTAGTAAGGTATTCTGGTCTTTTGGAGTATTGGAGCCATGCCAACCTAGACTGGGTATTATAAATGGGATTCTGAGGCATGGGCATATAAACCAGTAGGCCTACGGCCCCATTAAAACATTAGCATCTACATCAGGTGCCTGAGATCTATCTGCAATATATTTATCTAGTATCTGCACCAAATCAGATTTCCCACCTTGTGGTAGTTGACAGAATTCTGAAAGTGAAGGTCACCGGATATCTAAACTATAATAAAAGGATTTCAGGCTTCGTCGGTCGATGAACGAACCCCCTGACCATATTGCTTTTTCCCACCACCCACTATATACCTCACGCAAAGCTTTGACATTTAGGGATGGTTGTAATGCGTATACAAAATTCTTAGCATAATTTTTCTGTTGTGATTTGGCCTTCATTCTATGTTCATCACAATTTCTGGCTCATGTCTAAATCCACTACAAGTCAGCATGACACTAACCCAATGCCGGTTCAATGCTGATCCACCGTCGCCGGCGCTGGCCAACACCTATTCAATAATGTCTTCAGCGGCATAACAAACACTGGGCATTTAATCCCAAGGCTACTTTGATGTGCGGAAAGTGGTGTAAACAGCGGCCCAACATTAAACTAGCATTGCGTCAACATGTGGGTTGATTCTATCTTCAATAATACCCCACCTATTCTGCAGAGATCTTAATTATTTTTTTATAATATAAACATTCATGTGCGTCACTGTTACACGTGTTTGTGTCTACAGCAGAAAAACGCGTTAGGTTGGTTAGTAGACTCTATTATAATAATATTATAAACTTATAAACAGCTCCTTATACATTGTCAATATTTATATTTCTAATTCCTGTGGTCAAGACCATGTGTGATTGTAGTGAAATCAACTGTTCTCCAGTTAAGTTTTGTGGCGGTGTAATTGTAAAACGTATATAATTAGTTTTGTTTTCATTCTAAGACGATTTAATACATATACACACACCAAACGTGAGGTTATATTATATTATATTAATTATCCCTTTTAATTATGTATGTCTCGTGAGTAGGGCCTATGTTCATGGTATTTTTACACAGGCTGCAGTTTTCAATTATGCCAGTGAGGCCTACTTACTAGATTTGCCCGTGCGGAGCACGGGTCAAAGCTAGTGATTTATATATAAAATTTTGGCAAGAGATTTTCATTGTATTTGTGAATAAAGAAATTCAACTTGCAAGTTCACATTTTTTATTACTTTGTACGTTTGAGGGTGGTATCTTGAATACTAATAGCTTGTTTGTTTTATGTGTGGTGACCTACTGTGGTGACCTACTTCTTATGTTCATATTACCTGATTACAGCTTTATTATCAATATTAAGCAGATACCCTTTTGTATCGCTGAATGGAGTTCTTGAACAGTAGACACTACCTGACACAAAGAATACAAATATTTTTGATTTTTTTGAAAACTGGGTATCATAATTATCAGGATTGATTGTTTAGCAATGATGGGATTGTGTTTCATATTTTTCAATCATCATAACTATTTCAGGACCAGACAAAACCTATCTCTGAAAAGCATGTGCATTGCCAAATAACCATATAACCAGCTCATCCCTTTTTTATGGCGTGGGCCCTTGCAGTGGTTAAAGCTACCTGCTTGGAAAGTCGGGGATCGCGGGTTCGTACTCCACTCCGGCATTTAGTTCACAAAGAAAGAAATGTTTCTTTCTCGCTCACTCGTAAAGATTCAGTATTGTGGGGAGCCTCCGTGACCGAGAGGTAGCGTCTTCCCCCCTGGATACGCCTCTGGATGGTGTTTTCAATATAAATAGGACTAAAATAGCACATAAAATATTTTTTGTTACTCAATGGAAACGGTTTGTTGTTGGATATTTGCCTAGTCAGGAAACCAGCACTTTTTTAACACTTAATATTGAAATCTAAAGCATAATTAATTTAAAATGTGTCAATAGATACATTCACTTTACAATTGCTCCGAAGTTGGACTTATGATAAATAAATTGTGTTTTATAATGATTAGTATCAGGGCCGTATTCAGACTAAGAAAAAAAGGGATCAGGATAACCACCCGGCGGCGTCTGAGATAGCATGTCTCCTGGAAATTTAATAAAACTACAAGGTTCTAAATGGTGCATTCTGGTGAAATATAGAGGTACAATGTTGTTTTATTCACAATTTTTACTCCTGTTTTTATCTACCCTATGGCATTTACAGTACAACGGATTTCGGAGATATGCATGCATTACAGTCGCCCCCCCCCCCCATGGCCAAGGCCCTGACTATGTCTCTCTAACTAACTAATTAACTAGCAAATGAGATGTATACTTGTACCATCTTACATATTTCTGTATATTTAGATAATTAATATTCTAAGGTGTCATGTTGGATTTATGAAAATTAGAATAAAATATGCGTAACTTCAACTCTTATTCTTATATTAAGCGTTCCCAATGACCATACTACACACTACAATTTGAGCCAAACATGTTAAAATGAGCTGAATACATGCCGAAAAATGAAGTACGGTGCCAAATTAGGTCAAATGTGGTTATCTTGGATGTATGCAGAAGAGGATAACAATGGGAAGCTTCAACTTTTGTTCTTACCCTGTATATTAAACCTTTCATATGACCATTAGCAGCTACAGCACATAATTCTGCAGATGGGGATAAAAATGCGTAACTTCAACGTTTATAATTATATTGAACGTTTTGTATGACCATTACAAACTACATACAGACTATAATTAGAGCCAAGCATCCTAACATGAACTGACTCCATGTCGCAAAATGATGAAATATGATATGTGCTGTCAAACAAAGCCAAACGGCGGCCATCTTGGATTTATGCAAATGAGGATAAAAATATGTAGTTTCAATGTTTTTCTTATATTAAAACTTATGTGTCATCACTACCAACTACAACGCATAATTGGAGCCAAACATGCTAAAATAAGCTCACTATATGCCGAACAATAATGGAATATGGTACTAAATAAGGTCAAATGGTGGCCATCTTGGATTTATGCAAATGGGGGTAAACATGTGTAACTTAAACTTTTATTATTATATTAAACGTTCTGTATGACCATTAAAAAACACAGAGTATAATTGGAGCTAAATATGTTAAAACGAACTCACTGCATACCAATGTATGACGAAATATGTTGCCAAATAAGGTGAAACGGCGGCCATCTTGGATTTATGCAAATGAGCATAAAAGTTTTTTTCTTATATTAAACCTTTTGTATGACCATTAGCACTTACAGCGCATAATTGGCGCCAAATATGTTAAGATTAACTCAGTACAGGCTGAGAAATGATAAAATATGGTTCCAAGTAGGGTCAAATGGTAGCCATCTTGGATTTATGCAAATGAGCATTAAAATTCGATGCTTCAATTTTCCTTCTTATATTAAACATTTTGTATGACCATTAGCAGTTGATTAGCAACTACAGCGCATAATTGAGTCAAACATGTTAAAATTACCTCGCTATATGCCGTAAAATGTAGAAATATGGTGCCAAATAGGGTCAAATGGCCGCCATCTTGGATTTATGCAAATTAGGTGGAAAAAATACAACTTGTGTTCTTATCTTAAATGTTTTATATGACCATCAACTACTATCATGCCAAAAAAAACATTTGTACTAAAAAATGCAGGTAACATTGGCTTACCAAGCCTACTAATTAGTCCGACGACCCATTGGTCCGACGACCCATTGGTCCGACGTCCCATTGGTCCGACGACCCATTGGTCCGACGACCCATTGGTTCGACGGTCCATTGGTCCGATGGCCCATTGGTCCGTCGACCAATTGGTCCGACGCCCATTAGTCCTATGCTATATAGATTAGCTGTAGATAATAATTTCTATCTTCAATTATTTCACACAAAAAAATTCAAACGGTCCGTAAAAGCAAGAACTTTATATAGTTCATGGTAAAAGTAGCCAGCATCAACTGAAAAAAAATTCTGATGAGCAAAGGTCTTCCCGGACCTCTCCCCAGGATATCAAAATAATGGTCGCTCTATTGGTAAGATTTTGTAAAAAAAATTAGGATATCAGTGCATAAGAATTAGGCTACATTATTGCACATTTATACTAAGCTAGTAACCAATAAATCCCCCTTGAGGTTGAGGTGAATCAGACGACGCTGTCCTCCAGACATGGGCGGAAGCTCTCCCAATAGGGGTGGATGGGGAAGAAACATCATGTCTCTTTGAACCTCAGTTAGTGTCAGATGCATTTAAACCAAGGGTTAGATTTTCAAAGACAATATATATATTATCGATATAATGATTTGAGTAGAGAGTAAAACATCTGTTAGCTTTCCCTAGTTTCAAACTCTCATTGTGGTGGTTTCTTAAGATTATATTGGCCTAGTTCGATCCTAAGGTAGCCCAACACACAGCCCAAAGTTTCGAGACCCTTAACTGTCGTAAAATTGACAACGGAAATTCTAATAACTCAGCAAATACAGATATTTATGCTTATTCAGAAACAACGTTTGGTAGACCTACTGTAGGCTATGGAATGACAGAATACTGAACCTATGCGTTTTGCCATATTTGAGAAGATGTGAGTGATAGTCATTTGAGACACACATTATATGGACACAAAAAACAGTGCCCAGAATCCGTTTTGTGAACCATATTAAAACATTATTGGAATGAGTTCCAATAATGTAAAAACTTAGGGACAAAACGTGCTGGATTATACACATATTTGTCATATTTTCAAATTATAGAGTTTGAATGGTATGTTTGAATACAACATTAAAATTTGGCGGCCATTTTGAACATACTCTGTAGCTCTAGATGAAATAATATTGTCCTAAAGTATATTAGAGTAAAGCTATATAACATACAGATTGTTTTTGATTTCCAATCGAGTGTTTCTTGTTCATAATAATGTTGATTGACTGGTAAAATTGACAATTTAAGGGTGAATTTGGTGGCCATTTTGAAAATACTCTGTAGCTCTAGTGCACACACATGTAAGCCGACAACCGGTCAGGGTTTCATTATAAGAGGTCTGAGAATACATCCAGGAAGGTTTTAGGTATGCACAGAAAAGTCGACACGAAAACCTTAAATAAGCTCTTTTCTGATTCCTGGCCAACTGACTACCAGGGTGGGGATCAGAAAGTCGGTCGTTCAGCCACTAAGCACAATATTGCCAATGCTAAATCCAGAGCAGGTACTTACGCGGGCGGAAAGGGGGGGGGGGTGAAAAAGAAGTTCCCCATCAAAAAAATGGTCTCAAACGGCTCTGAGTGGATCCTCCCCGGTAGCGGTATTCGAACTTCTAGAACAGAGTTTGAATTAACTACATTTACTTGAGCAGGACAGAATGAATGAATAAATGACAACACCATTTAATAGTGAAGATTTTTATTAGATTTTCCATGTTTATTAGTGTTCCAAGCACTTTTTACATAATTTTATCGGATAACAGCCTACGATATTTCACTAATTGCAAGTATCCCGATCACCCAGCAGGTCTTTACAATAGATAATAACCATGTAACATATAGAATAGTTCACCGAGTGTCAGTATATGTAGCATGAGATAGCATTTGTGTACATAGTAAGCTTGCTGTAATTGTGTAACAAAATGATAGATAATTATATTCAAGGTGATACAGCAGTAAAAGCAACAACGAGCGAATAATCTTTAAAAACATGAGTATTCTAATAGAGGGTGTTGGTGATATGTGGCAGAAAAACATGGGACGTTGACTAATCATCTACGTCAGTTTGATGTTGGCCCAGCATCACACACAGTGATCCACCAGTAACCCTTAAAGTGCTAAGCGCGACTATAGTCGTTTTTAATATGTTGTATTATTCAATAAAATCACTGATATTCGGAATGAAATTGGTCTTTAGGAATCCAGGTTTGTAAATGTTTGGTTTCAAATTGTAATTTTCGCCCACTTGAAGTTGTGGGTCGCGGTAGCAAGACACAACTTCAAATTAGTGAAAATTTAAATTGTATTCATTATATTTATTTCGCAAATTAAGGGTTAAACCAATATAATGCAACAACTTTGTTTGATCTGTTGAGGCGACATGAGTAAAACAGAAGTGACATACATATACAGTAGAATCTGCTACATGAAGCCAACCTCCCACTTGACCATTCCCCAAAATGGCATTTTCTATATGAATGAACCTCCTATGAGCAACCACCTGTCCTGAGAGACCACTTTTCCTTGTGTCTCAATGGTGGCTGCTCATAGCAGTAATGCACATGTGTCACAGTACATTAAATTGTAAATATATGTATAGTGTATCATGTATATGCTCATGTAAATAAAACATATTATAGTAGAAATATAGCTCTAAAGAAGTGGGTGGTTAAAATACAGAAACAAAGGCTCAAACAACATGATATCTCACTGACATCTACACGCACTATGAACCCGACAACCACAGCACGTTAACGCAGTGTTTTTGCCGACCTGTTATTTCGACCAAATATTGATGTCTACCGAGCAAACACAATGTTTTTTTAATGCTGGGCCAGTGTCACAGACGGGGGACCAACATTAGAATAACAGTGGTTCAATTGCTTGTGTTAGATGGGTAGCGTTTGCTGGGTAATGGAATAGAGAAAACATTTAATAGCACAAATACCTTGATTAAAAAATATTATCAGCAAACATCCTTAATAAATTATAATCTCTCGAAATAAGAATAATCACAGCCAACACAAGATGTTGCTGGTCAATGCTGTGGCAGCGTCAAAGACCCTTGGAAAACATTGAGGCAGCATTGGGCCATTGTAGGCAATTCTAAAATGTTCATCCTCGTCCATTCATGAAAGGAAGGAGAGACACAATTTGAGTGGGTAAACAATTATCAGAGTATAAAAAATTGTTGCTTAATATGACATAAAATATTCCCGCCACTTCGATAAGAATTATAATAACAACACATGTAATTACAGGCTGTAACCAGTTACCATGGTTAATAAACCATAAGAATTATACTAACAACATATAAAGTTACAGG
Source organism: Flabesymbios commensalis (assembly GCA_964017125.1). Lineage (NCBI taxonomy): Eukaryota > Metazoa > Annelida > Polychaeta > Terebellida > Flabelligeridae > Flabesymbios > Flabesymbios commensalis. The sequence continues at coordinate 12,231,135 of OZ024914.1, read as the reverse complement.
CTGGTACCACAGTTATCATGGTTACTAAATCATTAGAATTTTACAATACCTTATCTATCGATCATCAATCGATCGATCGATCGATCGATCGTATGGGCACAGGCAGAGCGTTCCACAAGCTCTTGACCCAGTTTTAGTTTTTATACGGGGAACAAAAAATCTATTTAAGATGGATATTTCGAACAACTGAAACGAGGGCCTTGATTACCACTCCAGCAAGGCGGTTCTGAAATCGTAATTTTAACGATATGCTGTTGTGGGATTTTGTGATGTTTGTTAGCCGTTTAAATCGCAGTAATTGGGAATGAAATGTATGTTTAGACATCAAGATTGGCAAATCTTTGGTCTGAAATTGAACAAATAAGAATAATTGTCACCCACTTGAACTTGTGGATCGCGGTAGCGATACACAACTCCAAGTGGATGAGAATTTAGTTTTCTAATGTAGCGCTTTAAAGAATTATTCAACTGCAAAACGCGCATGCCTGGGACCGTCAAGTGTAGGCCAACAGTAGCCTATTGAGTACAGACTGACGGCATTAATATAGCCACTGAACTGATTACAAGATACTACTTAAACGGGACATTGATCCAATGCTGTTTTAATGCTAGGCCAACGTTCGCGACGCTGGCCCAACATTGATCCAACATTGAATAAATGTACAATGTTTGAGAGAAAGTCCTCCTGCCCCAGCAAACACAAGACATTTGTATAACATTTATACAACTTCGGCCCAACGTCTTCGACGCTGGTCCAACATTGCATAAAGTCATACAAATGTTTTGTGTTTACTGGGATGTCAATACAAGCTTGATGTCAAGCAGTTTCAACATCCCCGCAGTAATACAGTCAGTTTGTTTGCAAGCCAGCGACCAAGTAGGGGCAAGGGCAAAGAACTTTGAATTATTAACTCATAGATGTCGCTCAAGTATATATGAACTTGCTGTGATTTGAGAACTTTCTCTTAATGAGGCTTTGGGTATGAAACGCATATTTAGTATTATTATGGAACAGGGCCTTGGCCTACTCACGGGCACTATTGCCTTCTCGGGGACCCTTGTCCCGCGAATTTTGACAGTTGACCACACCTTTAAGAGTTACGGATTTCTGTAAATAACTTATATGTGATTTTTTTGTGAAGTTGGCCCTGACTGCGTGTGGGTGATGCAGTGTGACCAGGAGCTGTATGGCTTCAACGACAAGACCCTCAGAAATGTAGACCTGGATGAGTGTAAACAAGCCTGCGAAGCGGAGACAGAATTCGCCTGTTTGTCTATCGACTACCTGGATAAAGGCAGCTGTTACCTGAGCAGAGAGAATGCTGTGCTGTGCAGATATGGGCTCCTACCCCAGGTTTAATCACTATGACCTGGTGTGTGATGAAGAAGACTTGATGAATGTGGCATTTCAAGAAGTAGACGGCACAGGTAGTATTGTAGAAAACGATAAAAATATTTTATGATACGGGTCTAAGATTTCATACACTTTAAACCTTTAACCACCAAATCAAATTAAAGGAATTTTCACCCACTTGAGTGAATATTCACATTTGAGAAAATGAAAGTCAACGATTTTGACATTTTGTTAATGTTATCTTTAACATGTTTAAAAACTGGTATTTAATGTGCTAATAAAGATAAAATATAAAATATATAGTCGGGACCGGCGATCACAGCCCTGGTTGAACAATATAGTTCTCTGGATAGAAAAATGCAGTAGCTTACACACAACCCAGGAGGTTTTCTTTGGGTGGGCTACATGGTAAGCATTTATATTCCTTCCTAGGGAACGTTTTGTGAAACTCTATTTTCAGGGTGGTTTTTGGGTGGGCGGAATTATTGGCGGCACTTATGGCTGCCAACACGAATGATTAATTTTAGAAAAACTCTGGCTAATCACGTTTTTGTAATGAAAAAACAAGCACAAAATGTGTTTTCTGGTCAAGGAATTTATTTCTGCATGAAATTTTACATCCTGACATTTCTTGATACACACTAATCCAATATGGCCGCTATGAAATCGATTTCGGTACAGTTTTATTTGTGATTAATCTAGGATATGAATATGAGCGTATTCGGTGTAAACGTGTGAGGATACCATAATAACAGAGCCAAGTACAATATTCCACTAGCTTGAACACGTGTCCCACGGGTCTTTTGGTTATTTACTACTAAATATGACTATATTTAATCATTTTGCGAGTTTGTTCACCATTAGGCCTACTTATTTGCCTAATCCATTCTATTAAAATACAATATTGATATTCGCAGACAAATTCTGCCAACACGAAAAACAATAATATGATTTAAAATGTCCTAATTAGTAGTAAATAACCAACAGACCCGTGGAACACGTGTTCAAGCTAGTGTAATACTGGTATTGTATTTGACTCTGTTATTATGGTATATCCTCATGTTATATATACCTGATGCGAATTAAACGTATCGTGAGAAAAAATCTAAACCACTTATGTATTGGTAATGAACATCAGTGCATCAAGGCAAGCTTTTGATGTAGAATTTTGACTTTAAACAGCAGTCTGTACAATTAGTTTAGCTTTGAAATGATTTTTAATTATGTGCTAGCCTTTTTTAAATTGATTGATATCGTGACATAAAGCTTTTTTAGTCAGGATAGCAGAAGTCACGATAGCAATTGGACATAATTTAAGAAAAAAAAATATTATGCATGCAAACAGACATTTATCATTTATCAAAATATCACGATAGCAACAATTGCCCAATTTGGTCTTTTTGTCTCAATAGCACATTTATCAGTTACATAAGCATTTTAGTTTGATAGCATTTGACTAAAAGTAGGTGGTGGACTAGTAGGCCCTTCAATTATAACTGTATATTGAAGTTCAGAGCTCCATAGATGGCGAGAACGGTTTCCCGTTATTTAATTTTGTAGGTTTTTTTCTTATACAAATTGAGTGTATGCAAAATGTTTTGGATACTCTCGTTGTAGGCTTACTATGCATTGTATTTTAAGATTGCGGTTTCACTCGAGCATGCAAGATGGCGTTGTTTGCATACAACATAAAAACCCTCAGAGACCAATCACTGGATGACTGTAAAATGGCGTGCATTGAGGAGCAGGATTTTGGCTGCCTGTCTTTTGACTACAATCCCAGCAGTCAGAGATGTTACCTGAGTGAGGAGAGCTCTCAAACACGACCCCAAGAGCTCGGTCCTCACGGCCAGGCTGATTATTACGAGAAAAGATGCGGTTCTGATACTGAAAATGGAGATTATTGTAAGTATTAATATTAAATCAAGAGATGTGCAATCAAGGCAAATAATCACCTTTGAGTACTAAAATGGTACAAATGTTTATTTTTTATTTAAAAGATATTAAAAAATGACGATAAAAATAGAAAAAATAAACAATCATTTTTTTTCATTTAAAAGGATATTTAAAAATAATCATAAAATTAAAGTGAAATGTTTTAAGTTATAAAGGAAATTCGAATAATTTGTAGTTATTTTAAAATATTTTTATTAGCAGTTTAAACACCCGTTTTATAAGGTCAACCATAACTTTTGTCTGCAAAGTTTGAATATATCTGGATTTCAACGTGACACAAGATACATCTAAAATAATTTCAGGATGGTCTCCAAATGACCCCCTTCTCGTTATCTTACTTAATTGTCACCCGCTTATAGTTGTGTCTCGCTACCGAGACCCACAAAAGTTAGTTATAAGTGCATGGGTGAAAATACGTATATCTGTTTAATTGGAAAACCAAATTATGGAAATCTAGATGTTTAAGCCCTCATTTCATTTCCAATAACAGTTATATGGGCTACCATGACGAATTAAAAGCGATTATAGTCATGCATAGCGCTAGGCCACTATGTTTTTTCCCCTGTTTTCTCTGGTTTAGAGTGCGCGCATTAGATTAAAGCAGCGCATTACCAAAAAAAACATGTTTTTTGCTGCCCAGCGCGCATTGGATTGTTGCCGATTTCCAAAAAACAAATAAAGTTAAAAAATTTCGAAAAGAACCCTAGTTCTTTTCAGGAGATAAAAAACATTTATCCAGCTATGTTTTTTTGGTCGCCCTGTCTAACTTTTTTTTCAATAATTAAAAAAGTTTTCTTATTTCGTCGCCCGCATTAAATTGTCCAGAAATTTGTCCATTGTTTTTTATTGGTCACCCTCATTAACGTTCCCGGAAATTAGTTCAATTTTTTTTTTGCCCTTTCTCTTTAGATTTTCTCTTATCTAAAACATAGAAAAAACATAGTGGTCTTACAGTGCTAAATAATATTTATTTTCAACCCCCGTCCATGTATACGTTGTATATTTAGAACAATTTATCTGCAATTTCACTTCAAGCATATTGTTCTTTGTGCACTGACTGATATTATTACTATTTTACTAATTTAATGATTATTTATATGCAGCTGCTTAAAATCAACGTTTTCTAAATAATGGCATTGTAAATATTCATCAAAATGTGACTCGTGGGCAAAGGTGATAATAAATATTGTGTTCAATCTACCCGATACTTAATTGTTGCTTATTGATAGTAATCGGTGTTATAGAACGCTACATTTCTAAATAATTCTACTCAAGAATACATCGACGATCGCCTGTAACTGCTTCCAGTAGTCCCACATAGCCACAGATTATTTTTAATACTATAACTATAAACAATTCACTGTCCTAATGTCGGATGAATAATGTGCCATCTCACACTTACAAAACTGGGACCCGTTCCTGCAGAGGGAAAACATCCAACGCACTGGGCGGCCTGATTTCTAGGGACAATATATATTACATTGCGCAAAATTTGAGTGTTCAACATGAACGCATTTTACCTTAGCATGAAGTTCAAGCATATCGGGGCCTATAAAATTAATAGCCACACAAATCAATTCCGCATATTTGAAACATCAAGGTATTAAATTGTTACATATTAATGTGATTGCTTATGTTGAGAATTTGTCATTTTTGTCAGTTTAGCAAATTTAAATTATGAATAATTTATGCAGCTATATAGCCTGCTGATCTTAAATATAATACAATAATAATAATAAAAACAGTTTTAAAGCACTGAAAAAGACCAAACTATTGTATTTCCAAGACTATATTGTCATGTACAAACAAGACTGTCTGCAGTATACAACACACCACAAATACCCAACATCTCAGACGGCATGATCAAAGTAACCACCTGGTTACATCAATAGCTGCCGCCCTTAATTGGTATAGGAACCCGATGATCGGGGGGGGGGGGGGGGGTCCCGCACAACACCGTTTGTCTGCTCAACGCTGGACCGACGGCATCAACGTGTGGCCCAATGCTGCGCTAGCATTCAACCATCTATTAGGTAAACACACTTTATGTTTGGGTTATTTATAAATATCGTTAAAGAATGTTTTTATAAATCTAAAAATTTTGGAAAAAAATAAATTATGATATGCGGGATACACTACCTCATAACAATTTCAGACAGTGTTACACAGTGTAAGTGTAACTATGATTAGATTATGGCTATTTTATTTTGTATATATAGCCTACCATTTACATAGCAACTCAAGTGATTAGATTATGGCTATGTTTTTATAAATCTAAAAATTTTGGAGAAAAAAATTATGATATGCGGGATACACTACCTCATAACAATTTAAAACAAAATTTGATGTTAGTTATCTGATATGCACATAATAATAAACATGTACTTTTAAAAACCTTCCTATGATAGTGCTAATTTAATTGATTTTAAGTGTAACTATGATTAGATTATGGCTATTTTAATTTGTATATTTAGCCGACCATTCACATAAAAATATCACAATTTTAGAAATGTTTTAAATTAATATTGAATGTCAAATAGGACACATATTTTAAAAATAACATATTTCCTAGTATGTATACACCCTGTATAAATATATTTTAATAAATACATAATAATTATTGGACATAAGAAGAAATAAGTTCATAATGTTTGAAATCATATTTTTTCTGCTACTACTATCATTTATTTTAGTGTTACAATTCCTAAAATTTAGCATAACAGGTCTATTCAAGAAAAATACAATGTTTAGGCACATAGCTACTGCCAGGGATGAGCCATTACACGCGGAGGGTGGGGGGGGTCAAAAAAAGTTTATGAAACGTTAACTCATTTCAATAACCCATAACGACACAGCATGTATGATATCAGATATTTCATTTATTCAATAAACGTCTTATCGTTTATCATGTTATCAAGTTTTTCATTACAAATTTGTGATTGATCGGAAGATGCTTAGAAATAACATTATAAAAAAGTTATAGTATATCACAGGAAAAAAATATATGGACACTCTATCTCAAAGTGTTTTTTACAAGTTCTAATGAAAAAATGTAGGCACGCATTATGTGCAGGCCTATCTCACGTTTTTCTCTTTGGAGTCGCGCATCATGCGTAGGCCTTCATGTATCTGACGTTTTTCTCTTTTTCTACTTCTTCTTATATTCTTCAATTTTATTGATGGCGCTTCTAACCACATCGCCAATTTTCTGCAAGTGGAGGTTCAGGGGTAGAGCTTCTTTGATTGCTTCCCTTTTCTTTCTCTGTTCTACTTGTATCTTGGCTAGGGCATCAGCAAAAGAAGCAGACTTCAGTATCCCGGCCGCTTTACTCAACTGTAATCCCGGGATTTTCGATCCTAAAACACACAAATAAATATATAATTTTATACCATGGACGTTTGTGTTGTTACTGAATACATAACCTGTCGCTCACCATGTTCCACTGGGCCAAGGTGATACGTAGGCTACATTTATAGCCTATACATGGCCTCATAACGTGGATGCTGTAGTATTTGATTTATGAGCTCTAATTTGTGGGCCCTGATTAGGGGAAATCAATCAGGTTAATTAAAATGTAAATGCCCATTGATCAACAAGATATATGCTTGTGCAAAATATAAAGTTGATCCATCAATGGCAAGGTGGCTTGCATGACATGACGTAGGGGAGATCGGGGCTAGTTGAAGCACGGGGTTAGCTGAAACACAGCATCTCAATCCCTCAGCGTGATACTGATGGATCATATGAGGACACCTAGCGAATGCCAGTGGCATCATGCATGACGTCATTTTGTATAAAAAGTCAACAGAAGCGAGTTCTTTCAAAGAGTGTGTCGCATTTTAGATTTTCTGAGTAAATTTTGGTCGAATCAACTTATCTTTTCTTTCTCCTTTGTGCCTATAGTCTATACCTGACAACTTTGCTGTCTGTAAAAAAGGTATACATACATTGGTTTTGCACTGTCATGTGATGCATTGATTTAAGTATGGATCAGTACAAACTAGGCTTATCAATATGGGACTTGTTGAAACATTTGAAATGGGGTTAGTAGAAACATGGAATGGGGTTAGTTGAAACATAAATGGGGTTAGTCGAAACATGTTTCAACTAACCCCGATTCATGACCAATTACAATTATATGGCACAAAATCAAGCAACTCTGCCACACATGGCCTAACTGAACGTTTTTTGTTTCAGAATTAATGTAGAGCCTTATATTATCGCTACAATTGATAATAACCACATATTGACTGATGTTTCAACAAACCCCAGTTTTGTTTCAACTAGCCCCACGTGTGGGGTTATTTGAAACAGTCGACAAGGTGTCACATTTGTCATTAAGTCACATTTAAACAGTGATGCCAACAACATAGGCTATTTATATCCATCTCATCGATATCCGCCGTTAATAATGATCTTTAGTGATTCGTTTCATTAACCTGACAGTAAAACTAAGACGCCTAGAGTATATAGTTGTTAAAATCGTTTCAACTAGCCCCGGTCTCCCCCTACATGTTCGGGTTTTCTAGTATAATAATGGATAGAGTCTTATCACTTATCACCCTCCTCGGGTCACCATCATATCTCACCAAACATGTTGAACCAACTGCAGGCCCGTAGCCAGGATTTTTGTGTGGGGGGTCGTTTTGAGCAAAAAGTGGACCTTTTTGTACTTTTCTTTTTGTCGGTAAAGGGGGGGGGGTGCGGGGGCATGCTCACGCGACTTTGTTTTAAACCCTTGTGCTGCTGAGTCAGAATATATACGTTTCAAGCAAATTTCAGACTAAATAAAATAACATTTGGAAGATGTCTATTTTTTAGAAAAAATATTATTTTCATTTGCAGCAGGAAATTGCGTTAGCAATTTGCGTTAGCAATTGATCTTCAAATGAATGAAAAATACTCACAAACAATTAGGCAGCACAGGGATTAATATAAAAAACCATATTGCGCATTTCCTGCCTAAACATAAATTGTGTTTTTAATTTCTGCTGAGTTTTTACTCTTTAAAGTGATAAATCAATCCATATTATTACGATCACGTGCCATTTTGTATTTATGTGTCTACCACTGAATAGATGTCATGATGTTGAGCAATTTAATACATGCTTTTTCAATGAAAAAGAACGTATATTTCAACATGAATAGTTATAGGGGAGACCGGGGCTAACTGGGACATATTATTACGATAACGTGCCATTTTGTATTTCTGTGTCTACCACTGAATAGATGTCATTATTTTGGGCAATTTAATACATGCTTTTTGAATGAAAAAGAACGTATATTTCAACATGAATAATTTAAGGGAGACCGGGGCTAACTGCGACACTTTTATCATTTATCGCCCTGGGGCAGTCAATACTAGAGTTAGAGAATCAAAACAATCATTCAACCTAGGTGTGCTATTTGTTATTGTCACAAGGGGCTTTAATAAATGACAACTAAAACCTATACAGATTTAGTGAATTTAAAAAAAATTATGTCCCAGTTTGCCCCGTATACGGGGCTAAGTAGGACAAGGCCAGGGGCTAACTGGGACACTCCCAAAATTTCAGCACTTTAGGATCTATAGAGATTAAACAAGGTATACTGCATCCTGTGATGATTCCAAATAGTTTGAAGGGGGTGAGCCATAAATAAACATATATATGCCGTTTAAACACAAAGGTTTAAAGTGCAACAAAATAATGCAGAAAATAACAGCTGATCCCCGATGCACTATAGGCCTAATGTGTTGATACTACGTAATACCCACATTGTGTTCATCCCCAATACATACAATCTAAAGTAGGCCTAACAAATGTTAATTGAGTTGCGCAAACATATATTTAGGTCACATGTCAGTACCCACAGGGGTTAAGTGGGCCACAATGCTCTATTACAACTGGGGCAAACTGGGACACACCGGGGCTAACTGGGACTGTCGCAGTTAGCCCCGCCAGAATTGTCCTAGTCAGCCCCGGGTTGACCTTTTATGAAAAATATGACCTGGCATGTGGGTATGATACAGCATCGAACATCTAATAATTGTTAATTAGGCAGTAAATATGAGTGTTTTCAGTGATATATTTCAGTATAATACAACTATAGTAATTTAAGTTTTATAAGATTCGTAATTGAGACGTGAAAAATTACTTGAAAGGCAAAAAAATACATTTAGTTTTGCCTGCTCACACAACTCTGCTAGTTCTACTGGGATTGTGGTTCAAGTGGAAGGGGGTATCCCTCCATTCTTGAAAACGAGGCCACTGATATTGTCATATCATGGAATTTCCTATTAGAGGCCTGTCCGAGCTAGCCCCTTGTCTCAGTTAGCCCCGGTCTCCCCTACTAACATGAATAAATTCCGTTTTGCGAATTTGAGCTCACAAAAAATATCATGGCGTTTCCTAGCTGACTGACTTGACAAAGGATTCATTAATGATTTCGAGTGTAATTTCATGTATTTAATTAGCTATATTATATGCCAGGATAGAAGTATGCATTCTACTAAAGATTGTAGATAATGCTGTTTTGGGGTATGCCTGAACAACCAAAGACAGTTGTGGATCCAGGAATTGACAGACGACGAGGATACACAATTTTTTTTACAATAATTTATATAAACGACAGCTGGCACATCCAGCCTCCTATATGCTCTAGAGGGTCCTGGGGCATTCCCCCCCCCCCTGAATAAAATAAAATCTAAGGCTTAAAATGATGCATTCTAGAGCATATATTTAGGCCGATATATGTTCTTTACTTAGGTAATTATTCATGTTGCCCAAATAGTGGCACGTAATTTTTTGCCACACATCTAGCCTTTTTAACGTAACAATATTGCTTCAGATGTAATATTAAGTCAAACTAGAAGGGGAGTTTGATACATGTATGCGTCAAGTGTATGCCTCTGCCATCACATGGGGCCTATGTAGGCTTACTCAACTCTCCCCCCTGACCTGGAGTTTTCTGAGATATCGTAATGACAATATATGATAACAAAAAAGCTCAAGATCACTATAATCGAATTTGAGATACAGTTTTATCAGTTCTATTAATTGTATGGATACTAAAGCGATACAAATTGTATGAACCAAGATTTATCATCAAATCGTGATGACAAACGTTTTCCTTAGCTATTGGCCTTGAAAAATAGGTAAATGTCACCCATCTTTGAACTTGACCTTGAGTTTCATCATATGAATCACTGGTATTAATATGGAAGTGATAGGGCCTACAAATTGTAGGTGTGGAGCTTTTGTGACGACAACCATTTTCCTTTACAATATTTTCATTGTACGACTACATTGCGCCAAGGAGAACGAACGTGATTCGATACATTCGTAGATCCGAATCCTATTCTAGAGGCCTACGTACTCAGTTACTGCCTAAATCAGTTGGTTGGGATCAATGACTTTTGCACCTGAAGTAGACAATAAATCATTCTGCTGAAAAAATAGACTACTGCGCAGCGAATTCTTGCATTGTGCCAGGAAATATCTGCAGGGATTTTGACCTTGCGGGGGTCGATTGAGATTGGTCTTTATCTCAACCCAGGTGAATTTTTTACTAAGAATAAGGCATGATTTGAAAATTCCATGGGGGGGGGGGGGAGGGTGTAGCTGCCCATCAGCCCCATCCGCAGTCCACAGCCCCGATCTGAGATGACACATTTTAAATTTAATTTAACCACAAACTTACCACACGATTTCCAGAAACAAGAGTCCATGAGACAAGAAGATACCTTTAAGTATTAAGCGTTATAAATAAACCGTTTTTAGGGACAAAAATCACACTGGATAGGTCTGTGTTGTAATAACACGATGCATGTATGGACGATGTAGGCCCATATAATAAGGGAACTCAACCTTATATTATTACCTCACCTCATAATTATACGTCATTAAACGGTTTGGTGAATTTTCCAATCAGTCACAATGGTAACTGAATGTAAAATAAATGTCCAATATTACCCTAGCAAAACACGAGACAAATGTCAATACAAATGTTCTCATAAATTGAAAGTAATTTTTAGTGCCAGAAACGGTATAGGGCCTATAACAACATTCCTGAAGTTTCAATTATGTCGATTAGTGGAGGAGGAAATCTGAAAATTGACGTTATTTAAGGAGTTAGTTGACACTTAAATTCCTAGAGACAAATAATATATCGCTGCAAATGTATGAAGTCTAATTTTACGAAGCATGAACAGTTTTTGCGGCAAGTGGTCGAGTTTTTAATAAAACGTGCATATGTGATGTCATGTCGTGATGGTTGTGACGTCACTTTTTCACCAATTTCTACTGGATATTTATAAAGGTGGATCATTTATCAGCTGCCTAGGGGGCCATCAATGATATTTTAATTGTGACATGTTGTATGAAATAGTAATGACGTCATAGTTATGAATTATGAACATATGTGTACAAAAAACATAAATAGACATCCCATACATATCTTAGATAGAAGTAATAGACGACAGGGAGTTTTTGGCAACAATCTTATGAATATAAGCTTATATATTGTTATGAATTTATTGATGAATTTATGAGATTTCTTCTGAAAATCTTTTGTTTTGTGTGGTACATTATATATTGCCATTGTATTCTAGTTATTTCTTTAGTCATGAGATCACTTTTGGAAGAGATAATAGGCTAAATTTCCCACCTCTACCCCTTGGGCAAAGGGAGCCAGGGCAAAGGGGGGCAGGCCATTTCAATACAAAGACCATACAGCATGGCCCCCTCTGCCCTCTAACTTACAATGGGTAGATATTTCACACACTAATCCCAGTGAACGAAAGTATTTAGTATATTACTTAGTACTTAGTATCTCCAACAAAGCATGTCACCATATACATCAAATGAAAGGTTTTTATCATATCTGTTTTATCAGGCTTACTTCAATGTACTTGTGTATCAAAAAAATAAAAAGTACCAAGGTGGGGGCAACCTGCGTGCAGGGTGTACTTCCATAGAGTGAGAACGAATACAACTGAAGTCTCTACAGGGTGGGTGGGGGTGGCCCCCTTTGCTCAATGCGCTGTCCCCCTTTGCCCAAGTTATTGGGCAAAGGGGGCCACTTTGAGAGCAAATCTATTTGGCTTACAATTAAAATAAGGTATCCTTGAAACACTAAGTGAGTCTCTTATATGTATCTACATTGCATGTACCTAACATAGAACAGTCATTCGTTTTAAAATAGTTCGAATATTCTTCTTAAATACCATTGAAACGTTAAGTGGCCCCCTTTGCTCGCCCTTCCCTTAGTCATTTTCAATTTATGTATCCCAGATTGATACAAGTTTCAAATTTAGCACAGAGCAAGGTTTTGACAGACTAAATACAATTTTGGTCTCAACCTAAAAAAATTGCGGGTTAATAAATTCAAAATGGCCGCCAAATTGGCCGCCATCAAGAGATGAGAATTTCAAAACTTTACAAATAAAAGTCACAAAGAATCATATAATACCTCGTTCTGTAGTGTTTTCGCGTCACGAAACAGTTCGGGAGGGATTTGTTTTGTACAAGGTCAATGTCACCCAAAAAAGTTCTTTTCACGGTCAAATATGACTTAAAAATGAAAAAAAGAAAAATCATAGTCAATCTAAACGTATTTATTAAATTTATTTGTTTTTCCATTCTCGTATTATGTATAGTTCATTTCTTAGTCACCCTGTCCCAGAGTGAGGCGAGAGCATGTACCATAGCAAACACAGAGAGCCGAACAAACAAATCCCCAAATACAACAAGAACAGTTGCCTGCACAACGCTTCTGGCCCTTCAATACTTAAAACATATATCAACACTAAAATGAAATAAAGTCTAACCTAAATATTACAAGGTAATATTTCTGATAAACGTCACAGTATACTGACAGTATACTGTATTACATCTAACCTTTATCTTATAAATTACCTGCTACATCATTTTATAATGTGATATTTTCCCATCATTTACTGTATCACACATACATACAATCATTTTTATATAGCTGGAATTGGTGACGTGATTGTCAGCTTTAAATGACGTCGCGTCAGTTTTCAAACACGTTATTTGATCATTGCCGAAACGTACCAGCGCGACGACGTACGCGAGCGCGATAGGCATCGCGACCATTTTCAAAACTGTTACATTTTCGTCACGCCAGTTGTCGCAATGGAAAGAATCGGGCTTTAGGCCACCTTTGTCCACATATAGGCAAAACTGGGCCAGGAGAACCTCCTGAGGATGGTGAGATGAATGAGATGACACTGTCCTTCAGACACAGGATTCGAAATTCGAGCCCTGGCGGTCTGAGGCCGAGCACGCTACCTCTCGGTCACGTAGGCTCCCCACAATACTGAGTTTTACACGTGGATGGGGGAGAAACATTTTTGTTTCTTTCAAACCGCCGAGACCGGGAACCGAACCCCGAACTCTAGCGTGAAAGGCAGCGGTGCTAACCACTACCCTAGAGCCCCCGCCCGCCGGCTGTCGCGCCTCACATGTCGCGTTGGTCGTCGCGTTGGTGTGTGGACAGTCATGTAATTTTCGCGTCAGTCGTCGCGTCACTCGTCACGTGCCTAATCGCGCTGACGTTCGCGTTGGTGTGTTTTGCTCTTAAAGTGGAGAAATGTAAATAACCCTATATATTATTTTAACCATCAGTCTGTTCTCTTTCAATATAAAACATAGCGGGAAGCTCGGCAGAATGGACTCTGAGTTTGAAACCATCACTGTAGTTGTTGGAGGAAATGACTGCTACTCAGACAAATTGATCCCGGACATAAGCAAAAATTATGATAAACTCATCAAGAAAGCAAAATCTATGTGCCAGGGGAGAGTGACTATGTCCAGTATCTGCCCACGATTTGATACTGTAGACGTCCAAAGAAAAATTGCACTGACCAATACAGCCTTAAAAAATCTGTGCGACACACATAGCTGCAGATTTGTCAACAATGACAATTTCTTCAAGCTGGCTGACAAGACGGTAAACGACTCCCTATTGATGAGAGATAGAGTACATCTGACCTGGCAACCCAGTAATAAATTAGCACTACATCTGAAGCTCAAAACAACTAAAAAATGTGTGTCGCTGTACAGATCAAGAGGTAGACCAAGACAGACTAGATATGCCAGTAACTACAGGCGCTCTGATGTAAACCAAACCAGGCCGACAGAGAGAGAATACAATGGATTAAAACATTCCCAGAAAGATGAACGACAAAACCACTATTACAGACATGATTCCTACCATCACAGAAGTAGCCAGAACAGAGAAGACCACCAGATACTAAGACAGAGGCACCAGCAAAGAAGTGACGCATATCATCCCAGAAAAGATCAACACGGATATGACACCAACACTCGTAAAAACACTAGACATGACATCAATAACCGTCTACAGGAGGAAAAAGGAAATCAGGACATAGGCCTCATGCCGTCAAATGTTAAACAGCCTTCTAGTAGAAAAACTTACATGAATGATAACAAAATAGACAATAGTGACACAAATAATATAAAAATGAAACACTGCAACACCAAGACTGAAATATATAATCGAAAACAAAACAAAGGAGTGAAAATTGGACATTTGAACATACAAAGCTCATTGAAAAAAATAGATGAAATTAAGATTTTAATACATCAGAATAGTTTTGACATTCTAGCTATATCTGAGACATGGTTATCGGACAAAATACCGAATGAACTTATAAATATACCTGGTTTTAATTTATATAGAAAGGATAGACCGAGTCATGGTGGGGGTGTTTTAATATATATAAAGGAGACTTTACCTCATACATATTGTCCAGATCTCACCAATTTTAATAATACTGAAGTGGTCTGGGTTAGGATTGATAATAAATCTTCCCCTTCTTTTTTATGTATCATGTGTATATAACCCCAAAGCGGACGATGAGAACTATTACCAATGCATGTTAAATAATTTTGAAAATGTTTTAGCAAAGAATAAGGAAATTGTTATCCTTGGTGACTTAAACATTAACTACATCTGAGACGAAAATTTATGTGAAAATCAAGCTCACTTTATAGAAAAACTCCTTTGTTGCAAACAATTGATAGTTGAACCTACTCGTGTTACACAATCACCTCAGTCAGTCATTGATCATATATATACCACGATGCCTCACAACCATTTGGATCACGGGATACTGAAATATACTCTTAGTGATCATTACTTTATATTTACAACTCTGAAATTTAGGCGCCAAGCTTCTCCTTCAAAACTTATTCACAAAAAAGATTACAATGGAATAAATATAAATGATTGTATTCGCGATTTAATGGATATTGGACTATATAGTGGTGTTATTGATGCTAAATCAACATCTGATGCCTGGAGAGATTGGTCAAATGCATTTAATACAGTGGTTAGCAAACATGTCAAAATTAAAGAAATTAGAGTCAAAGATAGGTCAAATCCATGGATGACCAACGAAATTTTAGCCTTTATATATAAACGTGATTATACTCACCGCATGGCATGGCCGCATTAGCTCTTCTGACAAAATGAATGAATATAAAAAACTGAGAAATTTGGTCATCTCAACAATTCGAGACTCGCAGCGATCCTATTATAAGAAAACAATCACAGCCAATAAATCCTGTGACGTTTGGAAAGCAGTAAACCAATCCCTGGGAAAAAATAGAAAAAGTTCCATAACATCAGATCTGTCACCTGATGCGTGGAATGAACACTTTGCGTCCGTTGGAAATAAACTGTGTAGTAAATTTAGTGAAAATGATGAACTAATATGGAGAAATAACTCGAGTGTTTATAACTTTAAATTTAAAAGCCTTTTTGAAGAAGATGTTCTAGCATTTATAAACAAATTGCCATCTGAAACCAATGTTGATATTCTAGGCTATGATTCTTGTATTCTCAAACTTAGCAGTGAGATTATCTGTAGCAGTCTAACAATCTTATTTAATATGTCACTTTATAATGGAGAAATTTCAAATGAATGGAAGAAAGCTCGGGTTACTCCAGTTTTCACTCTTTGCATAAGGTGATTGAATATGTGCTTGACAATATTAACGAAAATGAAATCAATGGTATTTGTATGTTTGATCTTGCTAAATGTTTTGACACAATTGATCACAAATTACTTTTAAAAAAATTAAGCAAATATGGCCTTAATAGCACTGAATTATAATGGTTTACAAATTATCTTAATGAACGAACTCAAGTTGTTACCATAAATGGTAAAATGTCTAATACAAAACTCATTGACAAAGGTGTTCCACAGGGATCTATACTTGGTCCTCTGCTTTTCACTATTTTTATTAATGATTTCCCCTCATGTCTATTTAATGCCTTCTGTAATATTTTTTTGCTGATGATACTATGATAGGTGTTAGTGATAAATTTATAACAAAAATACAGCAACTACCTCAGAATGCTGTAAATGAAGCTATTAAATGGTTTGGACAAAATAAGTTAACTTTAAACATAAACAAGTGTAATGTACTAATTATATCTAACAAAAATATAGTAGACAGCATAGATATTTTTATAAATGGTGTTAAGTTACCCTTTGTTAAGTCCGCTAAATATCTTGGTGTAGAAATAGATAATAAATTATCCTGGTCTAACCACATAGATGGATTGTGTAAGAAATTGTCTTCGCAACTTTATATCTTAAGAAGGTTGAAACAAATTCTCCCAACGGATGATATTAATTGTGTTTACTACGGTAAATTTCAGAGTATTATTGATCATTGTATCACTGTCTGGGGCTCTGCTGCACAAAAATATTTATGTAAAATACAAAAATTACAAAATAGAGCAGCACGACTTCTTGCACAAAACTTTGACTGAAACATTCGTGGTATAGATATTGTGAGAGGTCTAGTGTGGCAGAATATTAAAGAAAGATATTGTTTTTTATCATGTTGTCTCACTTATAAATCTCTAAATAATCTAGCTCCTTATTACTTATCTGATCTTTTTTCCTCCGTTTCTGAATAGCATACTGTTTCAACACGTAATGCAACAAGTAATACTCTACAGCAGCCCAGGTGTAATAATTCTTTATATGAATCATCTTTAAGTGTGAATGGGTCCAGACTTTGGAATAAGCTACCTTCAGAAATAAGAAGACATTTTCTGCTTTTAAATATAACTTTAAACTATATATGGCTAAAAATCAAACCATTACTCGATCATAGTTAGGGCTGCAATAACTGTACATGTCTTATCGCTTTCTCCAATTTTTGTAGGTTTTTGTTGGAGTTTTAGTGTGGGGACATTTGTGTTTTATTTTATTTTCACTTTGCTATAAATGTACATGTATATACATTTGTAAACCTATTCAATTAACGCAAAGGCATATATCATCGGATTATGATCTAAAATGTCTAATGTACCTTCTATTTTCGTTCTTGTAACTATTGTACATAATATGATAATTATTGTTTAAATGTGTTTTCACTTTTTATGCAAATACTTGTCATAAAACAGGGCACATATGCAAAATAGCCGAAGGCTAATAATGTTTTTACCCTGTATAAATATGTTTGAATAAATAAATGCATAAATAGAAAAGGCATGTGAAACTGACGTATTTTTTATTTGGGCTATAATAACCTCTTGCCCACTCTCCCCTGAGCGACCTAGCAAAAAAAATTAGTGCGGTTTTGAGAAGAGCCTAGTTACTGGTAGCGCAAGGACTTCCTGCTACCATATCTTTGCTTATTTCGCTGTTTTTGCTACAGTAAATCATCACAGAATCGATTCTAATTGGTAGCAAAATGATATATCTGTAATATGTACCACCGAGGCTGCTGCAAAGAGCCACAAATTTAAAAAAGGAACTATGCGCGAATGAATTTGTGTGGTGAAACCTTAACGTTCGATAATTTCACATTGAAACACATTTGCGATGCTGCTCCAACATTAATCCACTGCGACTTATCGCAAACTGTATAAATGGGCTAAATATGTAACGTGTAACGTGTAACGTTCTGGTCTTTAACAGCTACCTGCACATTTGATTAATGTCAGTTGACGTGTTATGGAAAACATTTCATCTTCGCCTACCTATGTTATGGGTCTACAGTCATTATAAATATTTTACTTTCAGTGCGGGGATCGACTTTAAACAATGAGCTCTGTATGAGCTCAACAAATATGACAAATAGATGACTATTTAATTTCAATATTTAATTTATTTGCAACGGAATAAAACATTTTCAAAATTCCATAAAAATGAAAAAAAATATAAAATCTGTCTGTATATTTTATCACATAAAAAGTATTTCTGAACCAAGTGTTACGGCAGTTCAGTTGAATACGGCCAAACACGAATTTCAACCTCTCAAGCATGACGCCTGGTCATCTAGTTTTGCGTCATTTTCAGGTATAATGACATAATTATTAGTTTTAACTGTAGAGGTAGCCAAAAATATCTGTAGGGCTGCCAACCTCTAGAAAAATTAACCCATTCTTTTTTCTTCTTATTATTATATTTTTTTCTTCCAGCAAACATAACTATACTGGTTTAATGTTGGTTTAATGTTGGTTTAATGTTGGACCAGATATCCGTAAAATGGTCCAACCAGGATGTGAACATAGGCCTATAAAATTATACCTACGTACAAATTCTGACATAAAGAATGATAAAATAAAGTCAATTATCATCGTGCAGCGAGTGCTAGGAAAATCTTACTCAATTTTATTATTTTTAATGATATGATAAAATAAAATTTTCGTATGAGCTGAATAAACAGATGAATATTTAATATCATTATTAAATTCATTTTTCACTGAAGAGAAACACGCCGGTTATTATTTCTTGCAGATTCAAATACATGAACTATTTCTAATGTGATTTACTTTTACTAATAAATATTACCGCCGCCTTCAAATTGTATAGATGACATTCTATGCAGGTGAAATCTCGTGCCCGCGACCATATAATAAATTTAACTGGCAAAACAACCTGATCAAGTTGTTCATGGAGGCATGACGTCGACCGTACCCCTTAGAAATTTTGGATGCCATATTAAAATAGAACCCACTTCTGTTTACACCACTGCTATTTAGATCATTACATATGAGTTTACGACATAATGAATATATACAATTATTACCAGGTGTGCGTAGTAGGCCTATGTGCTGACACATTAAGAATCGACACCGCATCATACTAATACTGAGCAGTGACTTAAACATGACCCCTATTTCGTAGTTTGTCTGGCCAATTTGGTTCATAAAATGACGTCATTGCCATAGCGACATGACGTCACACACGTACGTTTGAAAAAAATATCGACCACGTACGGCAAAAACGATATACGCCACCATAAACTAGAGACTTAAACCTTTCCCGTGATATATTTTTTATCTCTAGGAATTTAAGTGTCAACTCAACTCCAAAAATGGGTTCATTCCTCTTGTACTAGATGTATGGCCCAAATGTGGACCTTCAGCCGTCAGGGGGGGGGGGGAGGGGGGAGGGGGTCGTACGACTCCTCCGACCCCCCCTGGCTACGGGCCTGAACTGTGTTTAAATATAAAGAGTGGTAGACGGTGAACCGAGATTAATAAGCATATCAGATATGTGAATGATTTTGTAATTTTTCGCAATGAAAGTTATGTGGGCCAATATCTGATAATTCAAATAAATAATTTTAGTTCATTCAATTTTGTAATTTCCCTCCATTCGTTCAATTTTCGTTTTAGATCACATTATTGTACAACAAGTTAGTGGTGATAATAATTTGAATTTGTCTGTGGAGTAACCATATATGTTTACTTCAGACTTCTTCTAATTGTCATCAGACATTGACAGTTATCAGGTTATATGCTGCTTATCGATGTCTGATTACTTCTAGAAAACTATATTAATGTGTAGCACTGACCATATTTGATTGGGCATTCATATTATTATGCAATGAATGAAATGAGCGAACGAGATATAATTTGTATCTTTATTACTTATACTTATAAGTGTATTATAAACTAGAAAATGAGTACTCCAAGGCCCGGCTTTAGTCTGTTTGAGTGCTATTATCTGTGTATTGGTCTTTCTCATGGGCCAGAATCCTAAATGTACAGGATATAATGAAGGAAAGAACCAAAGAGACAAGTTCAAATATATCTTCGACGTGTATTCCTTCCACCACCATCGCCGGTGCTGGCCAACATTCATTCAATACTTGCCTACGATGTACCTGGTACAGAGGATATAGGCCTACCCACCAAAATCCGGCTCTATGTTGGGCCAGCATTGCAGCTCATTGCTGGTTCAATGCCGGTCAATCGTCTACGACGCTGGCCCAACACTAATCTATCACCGGGTCTGTTGTATACTTTGCGCAAACACATGGCATTCAACCAATGCTGTTTCATTGTTGACCCACAGTCTTCGACGCTGGCCCGTCATTGAAACAGCATTGGGTGATTGTACAGGTTTTCTGACTGCTGGTGACGCTTTAACATCTCGGCGCCAGAAATACCAGATAAAACGATACATTGGCCCAATACTAATGTAATGCTGGGCCACCGTCTGCGACGCTGGGCCAACATTATTCCAACCAAAACCCTTTAAGCTCCTAACAACAAAATTTATATAATCGTGAATATTTTTTTTTTTGAACACTAGTTAAAGACAAAAGTACTTAACCTAAGGACCTGAAACGTTATATTGCACATGTTCATAAGAACTGGTGTACAGAAATTTTTCCCACACACAGTACCCCTCTTTTCTCTAAATAGGACACAAACTGAGGCAAAATAAACTTAATATGATAACGGCCGTAGGACGGTCCTAACTAGACAGTCAGTCAGTCAGAGACGCAAACCTCCCCTAAAATAAATGATCGTAATGATCGTGAAAGGTACAGTAGTAATATTGCATTCATTTATTAAGTGGGTATGTAGTAATACTTCATTGTAGTGGTCAATTATCAAGGGGGGGGGGGGGTGGGCAGATAAACCAACAAGACCAAAAGCATAACCTTCCCGGAGTAGCCTGGGTAACTATCTCCTACATGTCTCTTCTAACATTTTATTTAATAGATCAGTGTTAAGCCAGTGTCCGCGGCGATGTCGCAATATAAAAAGATATATTGGCAAACGTCACTTGTAACATGAATGGTATGATCGTCGTGATAAGGAGGTGTAAAATCATGTGACGCAGGACGTAACAGCGCGGGACTGTCACGCCTGGGTTCCCTGTAATTATGTGAGGGGAATTTTATCAGTCATTGTAGGGGAGAGGCGGGTTAGCTGAGCCACTTTTTACAATATTTCGTCTGGTGTTTTCCCAGTTGATCGTAGAATGGTTGGGATAGTTTTAAAACATGACTATATATTACATATATATCCGACATCAATGAAAGATGAAAAGAACGATTAAAAAAAAGTTATGGATGCACAACTGAGAGTGGTGAATGTGGCTCAACTAACCCGCTGTATGGGGTAAGCTGTGCCGAGCAAGGGGGGAAGTTGATCACCAATGGTAAAAATTTACAATTGACAAATGTACATGCCAAAATGTTATTTTTTGTCCAGAAAATGCAAAAATAGAAAAATTAACATTTTTGTACATCACATAAGGGTTAAATTTGTTGACAAATCTCCTCCAAGTCCCAAGTAATACAATCGGTATTATAGCCTGTATTGATACATGGATCATTGTTTTCTTGTATTTATTAAAAAGATATATACTATTATTATGTGTCTTTATTATATTGACCTATTATATGATGTAATTTGTTACACTATATCACATTCTACAATAACATATTATATTCCCACTGGGGTATGATGAGCCATGTCGAGTGGGGTTGGTTGATCCACATTTTGTAATATGTATTTACCTACTGGGGTAAGATGAGCCACGAATGGGGTTAATTGAGCCGGTTGATCAACTTACCCCCATCTTATTTGGCTCAACTTACCCCACAACAGCCATATTGCATAAAATGTAAAATTTTGTGACATTTCAATGATCCAAGTTGAGTGTTACATTGACATAGGCTATCTTTATGTATTTGACTGCCTATCCCTATAGCAAGAATTTACAGAATCCCTACTGCTTCCGTAATATTAATGCAAACATTATGATATCTGAATTCAACTGAGTACAGCCAAAAATGCATTTTTGAACCACAAAACTCCCCACCTGCAAAATGATCTGTGCTCACAACGTGGCCATGTGAATAATATCACACTTAATCACCAGGTGGTGTTCAAACTTCCTTAAAATCCCATGTGTAGAAATGCGAGGGGGTGGATCAACTAAACCTGGGGCTCAACTAACCCGACTCTCCCCTACGTAACAGTCATGTAACAGACACAGGTGTGTATATCGTACGCTTATAACCAAGCAAACACGAGACTTTCATCCAATGTTGGACCAGCATCGCGGACGATGGCTCAATATTATACCAACATTGGGTTAATGTCTTTTTCTGCCGATAAGCGGTTTTGATATACAAAACAGCGACGTAATAATGGTGAAAACCTTGATACTAAAATTACCGTAAATATATATACATGTCACACACACACCTTTTATTTTAAGGGGGTTCATGCCTCATTTATTTTCATATCAAGCTGAATAAAAAATACACGAAACATTCGAGTTTTAGGAGGACTAAAACTATATGTCAACTAAACAGACAGTCAGTCAGAGACTGCAAACCACCGCAAAAATATTAATTCAGATCCTAGATCCGGATAGAAATCCGAATCATCCCCTAAAATGTAATGGATTATTGGCCCGAGACACACCTCTGGTGAAATTGTCATACAAATCCGTGTGACCCGAATCTTAAATCGAATTCAAGTCCGTTCATTACTTTTTATGTAATGCGACAGACAGACAGACAGACAGACAGACACACCAACAAACAAGAAAAACATAACTTTCTTGGCGGAAGTAATAATCACTTGGTATATTCGACAAATGTGACATAATTGAGAGTAGGCCTAACAATAATTGTATTTAATTTAAAACATATTTGAGTGAATAGTCCAAAGCACACTAACATGAATGCCAGCGCGAAAACGCGCAAATTATCAAAAAGTATTTTATCATTTCCAAGACACACTAACGCGAAGGCGAACGCAAGCGCAAAGGCCAACGCGAAAAGTTTCAAACTGATTTGTTGCGTTCGCGCCGTTAGGCCTATTGCACGGGAAATCCAGAATTTTAGCGTCCAATTTTCATCGATTTTTGCGTCTGTTTACGTGCAGTCGTCGTCTGCGCGTTCGCTCTCGAATGGGTCTGTTTTGTGTTTAAAACCCTTTGACCGCCGGTCTCGATTATATATTGCAAAAATTGATGACTTCGTCTTTGTCAAATCAGGTTAAGGAGTTATTAATGTGGGACAACGAATATCAGAAAATATGTAGTAATACGTGCTATAGACCCATATTTATATCTTGATACATAGATTCCACATAAGATGGTATTTTAAATTCAGAATGCCCAATGTTAGAATGTTTAGCAGTAGGGCTGGTCTTTGATGCAACTCAACCATCAGATGTAAAATCGTCTGGTCCGGAAATCGAAACTGTGACACATAGGTCTGCTGTCAATCATTCTACCGCTGTTCAAATATTTAGTCAAATTTAGGACAAATGGGAGCCCTACCTTCCGTGTGAAGCATGAAACAGGCCAACACGACCACCATCAAGATATATTGATACTTCATGATGAGAACGTAAATTTGTGTTCTGCAAAATGCGTCTGTTCAAGTACTGCGACAAGCTAGGTACTGTATGAAATATCCAATACAACTGAGTGTATATGGACGTGATCTCAAGCATGAGTACACTTATTTTTTCACGCTTAGCAAGCAGCTGCTGAAGCGTGACGTACAATGCATTGATGTGTATTGCACATCCTATATTTTCATCTGACTTGATGGTAATCAGCAATAGCAAATAGGACTAGTCATATGCCACCATGTAGATATATCATGGCGATGATGCTGTTTAACTTTATTTTAAGTAGTTATGGTGCATATTTTAAGTACATTGTGCTTGTTTAAATATATAAATGGCAAGCTTGCTTTTAAGTGCACATATCATGTCGAATAACATGTGATTTTACATAACTAATCATGTTGTACGTGTTGTATGTACATGTATTTTTTTGTGACAAATAATTAGATACTTTTAATTGTGTAAATAAAACATCTCTCTATCTAACGTAAGCCTACTAAAATTTACATGTATTGCTTTATTTCAGACCAGGTACTACATCTGCACCCTGAGAATGGGGGGGGGGGGTGTTCGGCCAAAATTTGTCTGGGGGTGTGCATACTGGTTACTCAAACCATTACCCTTGAATACACAGTTCTGTCCGAAAACACACCTTTGAATATACATGTACATATTTCGGCGAAAACACACCCTTGATGTCATAGTTCACCATGGTACATCATAGTAAACCATGGTATGTCATAGTTCACCATGGTACATTTTAGTAAACTATAGTATGTCATAGTTCACCATGATACATCGTGGTGAACCATGGTATGTCATAATTCACTATATTACATCATGGTAAACCATGGTATGTCATAGTTTACCATAGTAGGCCCATAGTTCAGATCATAGTTCACTATGGTACATCATGGTAAACCATGGTATGTACTAGTTCATCATCATGATGTATCATGGTGCACAATGAAACAGCATGGTAAACCATGGTATGCCATAGTTCACCATGCTACATCATGTAAAACCATGGTATGTCATAGTTCACCATGTTACATTATGGTAAACCATGGTATGTCATAGTTCACCATGTTACATCATGGTAAACCATGGTATGTCATAGTTCATTATGGTATATCATGGTAAACTATGGTATGTCATAGTTCACCATGTTACATCATGGTAATCCATGGTATGTCATAGTTCACCAAGGTATATCATGGTGGACCATGGTATGTCATAGTTCACCATGGTATGTCATAGTTCCTTATGGTATATCATGGTAAACTATGGTATGTCATAGTTTATATGGTACATCATGGTAAACCATATTATGTCATAGTTTACCATGGTACATCATGGTAAATCATTGTATGTCATAGTTCAGAATGGTACGTCATGGTCAACCATAGTATATCATAGTTCACCATGATACATTCTAGTAAACTATGATGTACCATGGTTCACCATAGTACATCATGGTTACCATGGTATGTCATAGCTTACAATGGTACATCATGGTAAACCATGGTATGTCATAGCTTACAATGGTACATAATGGTGAACCATGGTATGTCATAATTCACTATATTACATCATGGTAAACCATGGTATGTCATAGTTCATCATGGTACATCATGGTAAACCATGGTATGTCATAGTTCATCATGGTACATCATGGTAAACCATAGTATGCCATAGTTCATCATGGTACATCATGGTAAACCAAGGTATGTCATAGTTCAGAATAGAACATCATGGTAAACCATGGTATGTCATAGTTCAGAATGGTACGTCATAGTCAACCATAATATATCATAGTTCACCATGATACATTCTTGACTAGTAACTCTGGCATACCATGGTAGGCCTACGTCATGGTAAGGCCGGCCCCGATGGCTCCTCATTCGATCCAGTTGTGGCTCGAAAGGTATAGTGAGTTTGAATTCTGGTGGGTCCGATGTTTGCCAGCGCGATTGTGCATATACAGTGCCCCAAACTGTTCAAAGGCCTGGGGTGTAGCGGTTTGTCACCGTACTGTGCACTATAAAGAACCATTAGAGTCATTCGATAGCAGTAGTGCATAGTCGAGACTTCGGGCTTCCCTCTGTAGCGATATTGTCATGATTGTGCAGACTCCAGAGATCAATGTAAAGCAATATTCACTAATTCACAGTGATTTACTATATGTGGTTTACTATGGTTCATCATAGTACACCACGGTATCCAATGGCGCGATCGCTCAATAGTGTGCAATGATGCCACGTAATATACAGATACAAATATATATCATATAGTTCACCATCATAGTAGTCCTAAACCACGGTACATAATATTCTCACACTCTGTGCTGTGGTTTTCTATATGAGACATATATAACGGTATCAGCCCATATCGCACTCTAGCAGCAGATTGAGCACACTGTGTGGTAGTAGGCCTATGTCTCATGTGTGACTTGATCGTGTGAGAAAATACAAACGTTGTTCATTTTTCGTGCGATATGTGAAAATACAGCACATGTTTAAAATAAATAAGGTGTTCGCCTAAAGGCTCACACCATAATTTATTGAACAAGTGCTGCGTAATTGACAACCCACAACGGTAGCTTCAGGCCGCACTGTCACAATTATTCATGAGTAGGCTATGAGTTCATATATTGTCTTTAAAGCAGCCCCTTGGGATGACATCAATTAGCGTTTTTAATTCCGTACTGAAGTAGTGTATCCCACGGATGATGTTTTTATTTTTTTCAGAATTTTTATATTTTTTCAAATATTTTTAATCAACATTTCTATGAAACCAGAAGTAACCCAAACAAACTATTTGTATACCTGAAGGACGATTGAATGTTTTCACAGCATTGGGCCACATGCTGATAGCATCGGCCCAGCGTTGGGTAGACAATCAGTGCTGCAGGTGTGTCCTCCCGTGTCCTGACTATAAAACACCAATTAGCGGCGACTGCTTTGATTATACCGTCTCATACGTGGGAATATGTGATGTAAAGTGCTGAATATTGCTAACTTGTTTTGTTTACATGGCAATATACGACCTGGAAATACAACTATTTTACGCTTTTTCGGTGCTTTAAAATTGTTTTTTGACTTTTTTGTATTTTCATTTAAGATCAGTAGGCTATATAGCTTTATATAAATTAAATTTTCAAAATTGACAACATTGAAAATGTCTCATCCCACGGGGTCCTTTCAAATTAAACGGTCTCATATAACTACAATATCATTGCATAGTCAAAAGTCTAATAAAATTTAACTAAAATAAAAATAGTTTATTTACTTTTTTTTTTATGAAACTGAAACTGAATAACTGAATAAAAATTCCAATGCTATTTGTTTTTAACTCGCATTCTTTTTGTCTGGCGGGTGCTATATAAACATGATAAATGTTCAAGTACAAGTACAAGTATGTCTACAGGGTTTTGCGAAATGTAGGCCTACTTGGGTACTACCAAAGTCCATTGGAAATGTACAATTAATTAAATGGGTACAATTACCAAGTACCAAGTACAATGTATAATATAGCACATAAAAAATATACCAGTAAATGCCTTAATAAAGAAACAAAGGTCATACTGATTTGAAATACTTGTTTATTCATTGCATATTGGTGTATTAAATTATATTAACAGTCAAAGTGAGCTCTATAAATTGTTTATTCATTGCATTTTCATGTATTGAATGATATTAACAGTCAATGTGAGATCAATAAATTGCTTAAAATGCATTGCATATTGGTGTATTGAATGATATCCAGTCAATTTGAGCTCAATAAATAGTTGTGCATTGAATGATACTAGCAATCAATATGAGCTCAATAAATTGTTTGTCCATTGCATGTATGAGTATTGAATGCAATTATGCAGTTATTTTTTTCTGTGAATTGCATCTGATATACATAATTTTTTGAAACGTTGAATCGCTCAGTTGGCATCTCTCTGGTCGAAATGCATTGCATGTAATACTAAATAGTCTCTCCACAGCAACAGATGATGCAGAGACAGTCGGGTACTTTAACGCCAGTTTGCTTAAATTGGGGGGACATTTACATTTGCTTTCCAGCATTGGAGAGGATCACTACTATGACATATTGTGGGTTGACTCTATAGTGGACACCCTGCAATCACCCAATGCTGGCTTATTGCTGGGTAATCATCGACGATGTTGACCCACAACTAAGACAACGTCTCGTGTTCGCTGGGTGCAGTACAGAGAGGTGTAAAAAGTATGCCTACCCCCCCCCCCTGTTTTTGATAACTGAGGTATGTCTGTTGTTATTAAACATAATGATCAATGCATTGCAAAAAAATATTTATTACTTTTCACTAGGCCTATATTAATGTCTGAGTTATTAACGAGGAGTACGATTAAACTTCATTTGTTATAATATATAATATTCATAATCCCCCCCTCCAACCCCCCCCTCCCCCACCGTGATCAACTATATTTTCCACTCAATTAAACACATCAAACATGAAGTAATTCAGTAAACTATATTATTATTCAACTTTAAAATAATTAACAATAGGATATAGGCCTACAATTATTATAAAGTCAATAATGTGCTTAGTGCCAAAATGGTTTGGTGTCGTCAATTTAAATGATGAGAAAAAATCAGTGTATAATAATTGTAATGCTTTTATATGTTACATTTATCGATTGTACAGTACTTGTCGAAACGTGAACATTATGACTCTCGTATTTCTTAATTTGGATGTAGACGCATGTCCGAAATAAGAAATCGGGAATTTCGTCTAGCTATATCTCGCTTAACTGGTAAATGCGCAGCACAAAAAGTTAAAAAATTTTGCAGTTCTAGTCTATGGACATGTTTACATCATATGATCATATTAAGAAGCCAAAATAAAATTTCCGATTTTGGCTGATTTTAGCCTGATTGTGTCGCTTGAATGGAATTATTGATATATTTGCATTCACAAGATTATGCATGCAGTTGCAGGCACTCCATAAAACTAGGTTACGTTGCAGCGCCTCATTCCCACTACTAGGTTCATCTGTCAATCTGTGGTGTGCTCTACTATTTCAAAGCATGGAGGCATTGAAATAATTAAAAATAAATTTCGATAATTTTGCACGAATATTCCACAAATATTTTAAAATGTCAGCATCTATCAATAACTCAGCAGTAGCAGGGGGTGATACTGAGTTTTCCAAGTATAGGTCACCACTTTCTGCTCGTTATGCGAGCAAAGAAATGCTCTATTGTTTTAGTGAAATGAAAAAGTTTTCCACATGGAGACGATTGTGGCTTTATTTGGCAAAAGCCGAACAGGTGTGCTTTGATTTTGAAGTGTTCACTCCAGTAGCCCTCCCAATGTGCCATATGGAGTACTCAAAGTAAAGTGACTTATACCCCCCCAGCCCCAATTGAGCGCTTTTAATGTGCGTTTTTTTTCTCTCTGTTAGCGACCAAAACACACATTTTTTTTTTTTTTTTTCATTTTTGTAATCAGCAGCTGCTATTGCTAGCAGAGCCGTTGCCTGGCTAAAGCCACCTGAAAGTGTCAGGGACTGGTTCAGGGCTAACCGCAACAGGTAGTGTTGATCGAACTTGAAAAAAAAGACCCACAGAGAGACCGCCACTCCCCCCTGTCCAATCCGCACCAGACCATCACGGTCCCTAAGTCGGCAAAATGTTGATAATCATGCAGATGAGATTATGAGACAGTACATACCAGAAGAAGACAACAAGACATGATAGGACAGCACTTTGACCCACCACACCCCATTAGACCACTGCAAGCAGCTATCCACAGAATAGGATGGAGCACAGCCACCACGCCCCCCCCCCGCCACCCCCTCGGCGAAACCATCCTTCCGAAACTCATTTTAATCTTTGTGCATCCTGTTGTATCTCATTTGATTGATTCTGTTTTCCAGCTGCTCAGAAGATTGACTCTGTTGTTTTGCTCTCATATTTGTACAGTCATAAAACCTGTCAAGCGATCCCAGGTCAAGTTTTAATTACATAAAAATTACACTGAAATTTTCTAATATCCTAATTTGCTGTTGTCTTTTGATTTGTTGACTCTGAGTTTTGTTCATCTCGCATGCTTTATACTATCCATAGCATAAGACCTGTCAAATGATCCCAGGTCGAGTTTAATTACAAAATAGATTGTGAGACAGTACATACCAGAAGAAGACAAGAAGACATGATAGGACAGCACTTCGACCCACCACACCCCATTAGACGGCTGCAAGCAGCTATCCACAGAATAGGATGGAGCACAGCCACCACACCCCCCCCCCCCCCGCCACCCCCTCGGCGAAACCATCCTTTCACAATTCATTCTAATCTTTGTGCATCCTGTTGTTTAATCTTTGTGCATCCTGTTGTATCTCAGATGATTGACGCTGTTGTTTTGCTCTCACATTTGTTTTAGCCTAAGACCTGTCAAGTGATCCCAGGTCGGTATTTAATTACATTAAAATTACACTGTTGTATCTCATTTGATTAACTCTGCTGTTCAGTTGCTCAGATGATTTACTCAAATTATCCCAGGTCAAGTTTTAATTACATTAAAATCTGTTGTTCAGCTGCTTTGTTGGTTGACTCCGTTGTCTTAACTCTCATATTTGTCCTATCATAAGACCTGTCAAATGATCCCAGGTCAAATTTTAATTACATTAAAATCTGTTGCTCAGCTGCTCAGATGGTTCACTCCGTTGTCTTAGCTCTCATATTTTTATTATCATAAGACCTGTCAAATGATCCCAGGTCAAGTTTTATTTACGTTAAAATTACACTGAAATTTTTAATTACATTAAAGAAGATGAGACTCCACAACTCCCTTTCCTCTTTAACTTTGTGCATCCTCTTGTATCTCAGTTGATCGACTCTGATGTACATCTACTCACATAATTTGTACTATAAGGGACCTGTCAAATGATCCCAGGTCAAGTTTAATTCCATTAAAATAAAATGTTATTCTTTGATGCTGTCAAAGTTGATATACCCCTTTTTCTTGCAAATAAGAAAATGTTATTTTTGATGCTGGCGAACTTGATCTAGATACACCTTTCTCTTGTAGTCCAGGTCAAGTTTATTTACATTAATATCCTGCCAATTCAAAGATGTTGCATTATGATTCTGCCAAAGTACCCCTTGCAGTTTCTTTTGGTATGATTATTAAATTTTTATGATTCTCTTTTGCTGTTGTCTGACTTGTTGACTCTGCTACTAATCTTTCATATTATATACTATCACAGGATCTGTCAATTGACCCTGGGCAGGTCAAGTTTTACTGAAGATTAAAATACTTCCAGTTGAAAAATATGCTACACATTATGTCACCCCTTATCGTATTATGTCACTCCTTATCATATGATTCATACAAAAACCTATATGATTAAAAAACAGTTATAACTTTTCAGCTATATACAGACCATTGAACGACCTTATGTAACATGTGAGGATCAACAACTTTGACACCGATGTATGTGCTCAAGTTAACAAAGTTTGCTACTGAGTAGTCTGCCCAATACCAAAAGTCCACTTGCGGCTTCTATTGGAGGTTTTGCGTGAAAAATTGGATCACCCACCGCGCGGTTATGAATCTCAATTGCCGGTAGCGATCACCCAACCCTTCATGTCCAATATAAAGACATATGTTATATAAATCGATTTGATGCTAAAATTAGTCGGGAAGTTTATTTTACATAGCTCTAATTAAACATGTTTTACATTGCAAATCGTTCAGAGAATCTATTAAAAAGATACGCCATGCATAATTATATAAATAATAATGTATATCATGTCTATAGCACACTGAATGTCAGCGTGTGGTATTCGGCATGTTGCGTTCTAGACAGTGCGACGCCGTGTAGACAGTGGTAGACACCGTTATAATCTGATAATTGTGTAACAACACAGCCTGTCAGTCGGCAACAACACCCCTCTCCAGACGTGAGCTGTCAGTCATGGGAGCGGCGGGCGCGTCGTCACTTGACCATTTTGCTGACTGTACAGCTTGCAGGAGATGTCGATGCAGAGTGGGCTAAATGTTGACAAATGATGTCTACAGTGAACCAGCAGACTTTGGCGTTGCCCAAATAAGCGTGCGGCCACGCGCCCACCTCCCTCTCCTAATGTTGATGAACTGCGTGGGAAATATCAACTTTAGTCATACACTGTTCGTGTAGGCCTACATGGCTGGTCCACACACGGTGATGCTGGTTTAACATGCTTAACGGTGAAGACCACAAATAACCATTGTAGTGTATACCGGTATATGTAATTGCCACTTGTATTTTATAAAGGACATTTACTACATATATATATATATCGACCAAAAAATATTTCAATCTGTTAGACTGAGTAAGTAGGCTTAACATGGCAACTGTGACTAGGCCTATAGCGCTTGTAGGGTTACATTACCTGCGCTATGGTCACACATTGTACATGTTGTATGTGAATATAACACCTCATGTCTGTAAAGGGTTAGAAGCTATCTGGGCTTATATAGCGTGTGCTCTATTAGCGCGGTTAGCGTAGCTAGCGGCCGGCGTCTTGATAAACACCTGGTCATTGTCCTTTTTATAAGATATGAAAATAGTTTTGGTTCTTAACAAATCTCAAAAGTCGCCATGCGGCTTCAATTGGAGGTTTTCAAGGTAGGAAACTTTTTGTAAAAAAATTGTAATTTTTTGAAAGTTTGGGGGGTGGCTTCTATTGGAGATGCGGCTACAATTAGAAATTTTACGGTAATGACCATAAAGGATAATCATACAGAACCATATGATTCAGAAACAACATTAACTTATGACCTAACACCTTTATGATCCCAGCAACATACATATTAACAATAAAACTATATTGTGTGGCATGTAAAAATCAATAACTTTGACACCGATGTGTGTGCTCATATGAACAAAGCTTGCGACATCAATTGTCTGATGTGTGAAAATATCACATGTCTGACGGGTGAAAAATCCTGCCTAGAGAACTCAGCCCATTGCAAAGTCCTTTTTCACTACTTTATGCAATAAACGTCAGTAAAATATCAAATTAACCTTTTAAATATCACATGTCTGACAGGTGAAAGAACCTGCCTAAAGAACTCAGCCCATTGCAAAGTCCTTTTTTTACTAATTTATACAATAAATGTCAGTAAAATATCAAATTAGCTTTTTATTGCCTGAATGACAGCTCCACGGATTGATCTATAATATTTCTTGGAACCAAAGTCGTTTAAATGGGTTCCATCGTGATTTAACATTAAGTGCCAAATTAAGGACATTTTTTTGTGCTTCCAAAAAATTATTTTTGGAAAAAAATTGACATAGAAACTCTAGTTCCCTATTTACACGATCCACCAGAGAGTTGTATCCAGCTCTCAAAATGAATCGTGAAGAAACGGCCTGACGTATAACAGTTGGCATACATGAACAGTCTTGACACCTTTTTCACTCATTAATCTGCGTGCTAAATTCAATAATTCATTTGCCAGCTCAACTGGATGCACATTTATGGCATCCAGATCATTCCCACCAATTTGAAGGATAACAAAGGAGTTATGGAGATTAGTTAAAATGGGATTGAGCCTAATACTAGACTAAGTCTAAGACTAAGAGTCGTGATTAGTTGCTGCAATTTGAATTACTTACTACTTAGTCTTAATTAAACCATATCAATTATGACATATAACCTTGTACACATAAAATCTTCAATTAATCACTGAAAATATCAGTAAAAAGATAAAAACACTAGATCTATTGGGGGGGGGGGGGGGGTGGATCAATTTGAGCCGAATTTCAAGAGGTTCTACAATGCATTTTTGATAGTGGTAATTTTGTGATAGAATGAGAATAAGTTTTGAATTTTTAAAGTGTTATATTATCAAAAAAAAAAAGAATGATCTGATGTTTTTGTGGTTCAAAATAAAAAAAAAAATCTTAAGAAATAACTTTTAACATGGAGGGAAATTCGTTATATTATCAAAAAAAAAAAAAGAATGATCTGATGTTTTTGTGGTTCAAAATTAAAAAAAAAATCTTAAGAAATAACTTTTAACATGGAGGGAAATTCGTGAATTTTTAAAATAGCCACGGGACTAGTACTGGCAAAACTTTAATAGCCCGCAAAGAGTTTCACTAGGCCTGTATAATATATCTATGCTAAAATAATGCAAGACAACTATTACAAGACTACTGTTATTTTTTTAACAGATAACACGTTTTACCTTTGCACTAGTCCAATAATCCACTTATTTAACATGTTTAAGCCAGAGAGCAACTGATGAAGCTGTGCAAATGGCTCTCTGAAAGGTGAACCATATTACCGGTTCAATCATTATTAGGGTCAAAGTCAGACAGATAGTTTGACGTGAGAAATTAGAAAACTCTGGAGGGAAATGTTTACTGGACATGACGAAAAGTGATCAGACTAGTGATCAGACTAGCGGACCAGTTTGAAATTCTCTCCCCTCTTAAAATTAAACATTAAAAACTGCACTGCAATGCCCTATGAAGTAGTTTTTAGGCTATAAGTCTGTTTTAGCAGATGATGGGTGGAATCTTAAAGAACTGAGAGAACACAGGGGAAGTTCAGAAAAGTTCCGGGTTAGCAAGCTATACATCTTGTGTCAAGTAAATCATAGGGGAGTGATAAATAATTGTCCATTCTCGTCTCAAGGTGTATGCTGAAATTATAGGTATATTATTTCTGTCATTCAGCAAAACCCAATTTGGCAAGTTGTAACGTAAGAAGACGTAGTACCGTCACATTTCGTACACTATGATATTGAACGGTGTGTAGTTTCTCACCAGATGGAGCTAGCACGATATATGGGGTATCATTGTGACCAGCTTTATTTCTAGAATCCGATAGAGCATTGATATGCGATATGAGTTTGAAAGGAATTGAAATATAGAGGTTTAAAGCAAGGTGGTTGGAAACGACGGAGTTTAGCACCCGGTGCCTCAAATCCGTCGGTTCAGGTACCCATGATCCGTCAGGGGGTCGTAAATCCGTCATCATGAATAATGCTGGTGTCTTAAATCCGTCACTCATACACAAAGGGCTTACAAAGTGGTCATTTTCATTTTTAATGTTTAAATGGTCCATATTCGTATTAACTAGAGCAATTTTGTATTCGTTATTTAAATTTGGCCCAACGCTACTGCATTTAAACACTAAAAAATAGGCCTATTTATCTATGATATCAATATGTGGTTGATAATAGCGTGTGTAGGATATATCTATTCTGTCTTGGCTAAGTCATATATATATATAACCTTATTGGGTGGAAAATATTTTTTTGTGTTAGATAATTCCAAATCCAATGATAACCGATCAAAAAATAAAATAATAACTCATTATGATCAATTAACTACTGGTATGAACAGTATACAGCTGTTCATATCATGGTCATATCCCTCCATGATTAGTAGCCAGCGATATATGCTTGGACCATCGTTCAGCAGCAATTCTAATAATAATTTTGCATCAGTTATGTAGCTGTGGCCTTATGTAATAGGGTTTAACATTAGCCGAACTTGAGACAATTGTAGTTTACCACTTAACAATTTCTACTGTTTCCGTTTCAGGCCCATTCCATGGCACCCTTATACCTTCCCAGTATTGTAAGCTCTCTATAATCCATCTCAAGGCAAATAAAAAGGTAAAGGTGCAGGTTTATAGTCTGATATAAAGTCTGAAGACCTATCATCCGACTTTATATTTTACACCCTGGTCACTGGACCTGTTCATTCGTGTGCTATTTCAACTCCACGGAGAGCATGTATACAGTCTTGCAGCCGTTTCGGCACATTGAACTTATTGTACACATTGCCATCTCTGTCCTACCAGGTACTCATTTTCACCTGAGTCAAGTGAAGCATTTGAGGGTGAAGTGCCTTGCCCAAAAGGACACATCTTAACAATGTCCCAAGATTGAGAGGTGGAAACTTGATATTTCTCTGAAAATTGTTGCGACCTTGACCTCGAGAGCCTTCACAGTTCGAACACAGCTTCAGCCAAACCTGTAAGCTAGGCCGAACTTCAATAGAAAAGTTACCCAAAACAGCTAAGTACAAACTAATTTATATTTTAATTGGGAAAATGAAATACCGGCTAACTAAGGGTAGACAGTTACAGTGAGAAAAAGGGTGAGAGTACGAACAGTATAGGCGGTAATCAATCAGCGAGAAACAAGAAAACACAGGATGTTAGAAATATAAAATATTTATTTTTAATTTGACATTTGTAAAAATGATACAAAAAATAGATATATCGTAATCACATAATCTTAGTTCTACTAATAAAACTGCTGACAGCAATCAGCCGGGCCCTAACAGGAGCCGTGTTTTGATTCTATTCAATGACTGGAATTTCCTCTTCTTCAGATCACATGTGTCTACATCACATCTGTACCCTCCTTACTTTCTTATCAGCTGGATCTGTCATCATAATAATTTACATATCCCTCGACTATTGTCACCTTCTTAATTATTATCTGGATCTGTCATCGTATGTGTTTATCCCACTTCACTGCCCTTGCCACCTTCGTACCAACTTGACCTGTCATCATACGTATCTTTCTCAACTGTCTACCCTTACCACCTTCTTATCAACTTGATGTCATCATATGTGTAAATCCCACCATTGTCACCTCCTCCTCAACTTGATTTGTAATCATACGTGTCTATCCCACCTCTCTACCCTCCCAACTTCTTACCAACTTGACCTGTTATCATATGTCTCTATCCCACCTCTCTACCCTTGTCACCTCCTTGTCAATTTGATCTGTCACCATATGTTTCTATTACAACTCTTTACCTATGCCACCTCCGTATCAACTTGATCTGTCATCATACGTGTCTATCCCACATAT
Organism: Flabesymbios commensalis; assembly: GCA_964017125.1. Classification (NCBI taxonomy): domain Eukaryota; kingdom Metazoa; phylum Annelida; class Polychaeta; order Terebellida; family Flabelligeridae; genus Flabesymbios; species Flabesymbios commensalis. The sequence goes on along the minus strand of OZ024914.1, from coordinate 12,194,286 downwards.
CTACCCTTGCCTTCTTATCAACTTCATCAGTCATCATATGCGTCTATTCCACATATATATCCTTGTCACATTCTCACCAACTTGATCTGTCATTATATATGGCTATCCCACATATCTACACTTGACACTTTCTTATCTGTCATCATATGTGTCTATTCTACATCTCTACCCTTGTCACCTTCTTTCAATTTGATCTGTCATCAGATGTGTCTATCCCACATATATACCCTCTCCACCTTATTATCAACTTGACCTGTCATCATTATGTGTCTATCCCACATTTCTATCCTTTTCACCTCCTTATCAATTTGATCTGTCATCATATGTGTCTATCCCACCTCTCTAACTTTGTCATCTCCTGATCAATTTGATCTGTCATCATATACGGATATCCCCATCTCCACCTTTGCCACCTTCTTATCAACTTGTCACTCCCATTTATTATATATTTGGTATCATACTTATTAGCTCCCGCCGTCACCGTAGGTGAGACGGAGGGAGCTATGGATTCTACCTCCGTTTTTTTTTGGCCTCTTCTTTTGCCTATAACTTTGTAAGAAAATAAGCTAGGATAACAATTTTTGGTATGTGGGTTACTTCCAGGTGACTAATGGACAGGTTAAAATATTTTTAATCTGAATTCAATACGCAAGGTTGTAGAGGAGAAAATGATGATGTGACGGCGTTGGGCCGTTGGGCCGTCCGTAAACAATTCGTTTCCGGAGCATATCTCTGAAAGTACTTGTCCGATTGTCTTCAAATTTTACACACAACACCCCTAGGGGGTCTAGTTGTGCCTTTTGGGGTATTTGAACTTTGATCTACTTCTGGTTCAGAACTATGACCTATTTAGACGTTTTGACGCGCACTTCGTTTCCGGAGCAAATCTCGAAAAGTACTGGGCCGATGACAGTCATATTGCACATACATGTTCTCTAAGGTCCCTAGTTGTGCCTTTTCAGGTTTTTGGACCTTGACCTTGAAGTTGACCCAGCACTTTGACCTAATTTATAACATCGGTATATCCGACTGAAAGATTTTGCGGAATATCATGAAAACCACTCAAGATAGCTACACCATTACTATAAAACAAATTGTGAGGTTTCAGGAGAGGATGCATCTTGGAAAATTTCAAGTCGATAAAATTAAAAATGGCCGCCTATCGGCCATTATTCACCTCGACAGGCTTGATATCGCGGAATATCATGAAAACCGCTCAAGATAGCTACACCATAAATATCAAATAAATTGTAAGGTTTCAGGAGAGGATGCATCTTGAAAAATTTGAAGTTGATAAAATTCAAAATGGCCGCCTATCAGCCATTATTCACCTTGGCAGGCCTGATATTGTGGAATATCATGAAAACCGCTCAAGATATCTACACCATTATTATAAAACAAATTGTAAGGCTTCAGGAGAGGATGCATTTTGAAAAAATTCAACTCGTCCAAGTTCAAAATGGCCGCCAATCGGCCATTATTCACTTTCACATGGCCGTTATTTGGTCAACCGTGCTAGATGGCTAGACCATTACTGTAAAACAAAATGTGAGATTTCAGATGAGGATGCATCTTAAAAAAATTGACTTGATCAAATTTAAAATGGCCGCCTTTTCGGCCATTATTCATTTTCACATGGCTGATATTTGGTAAACCGTGCTAGATGGCTAGACCATTACCTGAATACTATAAAACAAAGTGTGAGTTTTCGGGGGAGGATGCACCCTGAAAATTTTAAACTTACGAATTCAAAATGGCCGACAATCAGCATCATTTACCTCGATAGGCCTGATATCAGGTAAACCGTGCTAGATAGCTAGACCATTACTATAAAACAAAATGTGACGTTTCGAGAGAGGATGCCTTTCAAAAACTTTCGACTCAATCGAATTCAAAATGGCCGCCTATCGGCCACTATTTACTTTCACATTGCTGATATTTGTTAAACCGTGTTAGATAGCTGGCCCATTACTATAGAACAAAATGTGAGATTACAAGAGAGGATGCATCTTGAAAAAAATTGACTCAATCAAATTCAAAATGGCCGCCTATCGGCCATTATTCACTTTCACATATCCGGTTTTTGGTAACCGTACTAGATGGCTAGACCATTACTATAAAACAAAATGTGATATTTCAGGAGAGGATGCATCTTGAAAAATTTTGACTTGATCAAATTCAAAATGGCCTCCTATCGGCCATTTTTCACTTTCACATGGGCGATATTTGGTAAACCGTGCTAGATGGCTAGACTATTACTATAGAATGAAATGTGAGATTTCAGCTGAGGATGCATCTTGGAAAATTTTGACTTGATCAAATTCAAAATGGCCGCCTTTAGGCCATTATTCACTTTCACATGGCCGATATTTGGTAAACCGTGCTAGATAGCTAGACGATTACTATAGAATGAAATGTGAGATTTCAGCTGAGGATACATCTTGAAAAATTCTGACTCGATCAAATTCAAAATGGCCCCCTATCGGCCATTATTTACTTTCACATGCCCAATATTTTGCAAACTGTGTTAGATGTTAGTCCATTACTATAAAACAAAATTTGAGGTTTCGGGGGAGAATGCACCTTAAGTTTTAAACTAATTTATATCGAATTCAAAATGACCGTAAATCAGCTATTAGTTAACTCGATTGGCCTGATATCGGGTAAACCGTGCCAGATAGGTAGACCATTACTGGGATACTGATTAGGATCATTCATTTCAATGGAGGTTTGCAATCTCTGACAGACTGTCTAGTTTTTATCTTACTCTTAGACTGGGCTTCTTAGACCTAGTTGTCTTGCGTCTTGATTTTTGACCTAGACTCGGACTACATTAATAACCCTATACAAAATTGCTTAAATCAAATTCTAATTCGGAGCGGGAGCTCCTGGACTTATGTAGTCTTGTTTGTCTCTAGTTTGTTTATCCACATTACAATTTAAATTTTTCATCTTATCTTTATTTTCCATCTATCTAGATTGATCACCTCCGAGCATGTAAATCTGTCTCTAAGTTGGCATTCTCACTGCCATAACCCCCCTCCCCCCCCCCTCCCCCAATATCTCATTGATTGCTGATTTTGGCTATCCAATATTTTTCACCTGGATTTAGCATATATTTTTTATTCTATTTCTGTACATCATAAATCATCATGCTGTTTCATCCAAACTAGCTACCAATCTCAACCCCATAATTGACATCATATTTTTTCATTCTCATATATACCATTCAGATTTGGTTTATTGAGCAGCTGGTTTATCTCATCTCTCTACATTCTGATATATATTTATCAAGGCAAAAAGGAACAATTCATTATATGTGCAGGTGTATATGTTTAAATAGGCAATTATTGAGAATTATAACGGTGTATTTTTAATTCATTTGAACGTTATGATGATAAAAAACATTGATGACGGTCTTATGACACCCCGTATTTTTAGTGTGACGAAGATAGGACACCTGTGATGGAAACACGTACATTTCGGCTCAAGGGGTGATAAAAGTCTGTCAAAAGCCGTTATTTTGGTGTCCTAATAACGGCACTTTGCAAACTATGCTATATATCATTTAAAATGTATGGACCCAACTAAATATTTTTTGTCGCTACGAGTCAATATGTCCTAGAGGGCATGTCCTTTAAAAATATAATTTTAAGAAGGTGGTTTCATATAAAAAATGCTCGCCAAATCAGGTGCTGTCGGTGTGTAACAACTACATTGGTGTGCTTTGAGTAGGGGTTCCAACTTTGGGGACAGTTTTAATATATAAATATGCATCAAATTTGTATATTTCCCCGTAATTAGGAGAACAAGACTCAGCTGAACCTTAAAATAGCCTTTGTTAACCTCTAAATATAAACGTCGTGCAGTAGTGGAGCATTTAATGGGCACATGACGGTATTATGTCCCTGACGGACTTACGTCTTCTTACGTTACATCAAATTTATTTACAACACTGATTAATACATCATAATATAATACACTCTTATGTGTCGAATAAACATACCTACCGGACTAAAAATACCTATCGGAAAGATCTTCCAAATTCAGTCAAAGTACCAACCGGAATAAAAGTAGGCCTACCTACCGGAAAACTGTAAAATTACCGGTAAAAATTGTATGACAAAAGAACAAAATTTCTCAAACTTGTGACTATTATTTGGTGTTATTGCTTTTTAACCCTTATCCTGCTACAAAAAAAATCAAGTTACTTGAAGCCAGTGTTATGGGAGTAATTCATAGAATGTCAGCCTGTGCTGAGTAAAATGTCTATTAGTACTAGTAGGCCCTACCTTACCTATGCCAAGCAATAATAAATAAAATGACAGTATAATAATCAACAGAGGAAAGAGTGCTGACCTATTCAGCCCCCCATCAGCGCACACATGATACAGCGGTATTGGTTTTACTGTCAGTTCTATGTCATCTTTGCCTTAACAATACGGTAGATCTGGTAATTTCCATGTGTTTAACTTTTCGTGAATTTCTGATTTTGGGACTTTTCCCAATGTTTAGAATTCCTGAATTTCTCTTTAGTAGGGCTATTATAAATATAATTTTTGCGATATTCTTGAATTTAAGAATTTGTCCTCCTCGCGATCAGCACCAGTACACAGTTATGTAGACTCAGCATATGTCGTGATCAGCGCTGTCAAAGTGCATGTAGCATCGCTGCATATGCCACGATTAGCAGGATAACATGTCAAAGAAAAATTCAATAGTTTGATGTAGCAAATATCACATAATTGGCCTGTGAAAAAATCAATAAACGTACCGTTTGTAATAAGCCCGTACAGGGAGGATATCCACGCTAAAAAAATAAACGTACCTGTACGTTTATTCAGCACTTGAGAGAATGATATTAATCAGGGCTTTCCTGAATGCTACAACAATTTTTTTTCAATTTTTATTTTATAAACCTTATAAATTAGCTCCAGATTCTGTCAGAATGCACCATTTCAAAACTTTAATTTAAAAAAAATTGTAGGAGCATGCTCCCGGACCCACTTGGACAGCGCATTTCTGGCGCAAACGCTTCAGGCATCACTGGTTCACCACACCGACAGCGCACTTTTTAAAAATCCCCCTACTTTATTATTTTTCTGGGGAAAGCCCTGATAATATACATTTAATTTTATTGTATTATGGCAGCTTTATTTTATGTTTGATACAGATATTGGGTCTTGATATATCTGCACAACAGATTTCCCAACTAGAAGCTAATGTGGATGACATCAATTTCGAAGTTGCTGCTCAGGAGGAGAAGCGTCGTCGTCATGATGTGATGGCACATGTTCATACGTACGGTCTGGCCTGTCCACTGGCCGCACCAATCATTCACCTCGGTGCCACATCTTGTTATGTCACTGACAATACTGTAAGTGTTACATTAACCCTTAGCCATTACAACTCTGAATTATTTTTGTTAAAACCATGGAGACAATTGGCCAAAGTGTTTTTTTTTTAATTTGAAATCATCATAACTGTCTTAGTTATGGCCAACAACTTTGAATTATTTTTGTATAAACCATAGAGACCAAAGGTTTTTTTAGTTTGTCGACTCGACAAACTTTTAAGCTGGTTTTCCACACAAACGTCTGTCGTTAACTTCCGTTACTATCTGTTCTGTCTGTGCAATGTCAGAAGGCAATATCTGCTCCCTGGTATACAAGGCATTTACTGCTTTTTAACTTGCGTCCCATCTCTTCCTGCCATAGCGCTGCCAAAAGGCCGTATTTGTTCACTTGTAAATCAAGTATATACTTCCTTTCCGCTGATGTCTCTGACTCCTTTTGGCTTGCACTGACCCAATGTTGGTTAAATGTTGTGCCATCATCTATGACACTCTTCCAACATTGAACCAACATTGTGTCAGGGTATTGAGTTGCCGGTGTTCTCTGCAAAAATGAGACCTTTAGCCAATGCTGTTTTACAGCTGAGCCATGGTCGTAGACGATGGGCCAGCAGCTAGCATTGGGTGAACGTTTATCTTGTTAAGGCCTATATATTGGTATGCCAATGCTGGGCTTATGTCGGCCCAGTGTTGTAAACGGTGGGCCACTACCAGGCTAACATTGTGTCAATGACTAAGTTTGCTGATCAGCTGTGACCGCAACCCAGCAGACACGAGGCATTGACCCAATGTTGTTCTAATGCTGGCCCACCGTCTTCGACGTCGGCACAACATTAAAACAACATTGGGTCAATGCCTTGTGATCTCTGGGTAGGTGTTCATGAATGCCAGCAGTCTGTCTCGGGAGGGCTAGCCACTTTCTCCCACCCCTCTCTGCCTCACTTGACACAACAGTGTTATGTTACGCAATATAACAATTAGGTCTTGGCTAAGATATTTATTACCAAAAATTGCAAATTTTGTATTATTAAAATTAGATTTTTGGACTCGGCAGTAAAAGGCATTGAACATTGATATAATTTATACACTTCTAGTGTGAAAAATGACCAAATAATGTAATTTATTGCAATGCTCGATCATGTGGTAAGTTAACCCTTTCATTACGACCATCTGACATGAAAAGGGGACAAAGTATGATGAACTATACATTTTTGTGGCTGGGCTTTAGCCCAGGCACGTTTTGTGGGACATAAAGTGAAGTCATTTCATTCATAAAACTGATAGATGGGTGAATTCCATTCATAAATCTGACCATTGGCCTTAGTTTTGTGGACCCTATCAATAGATACGGATATGCATACAGCTTCTTATATCAGTTTGATACAAAACAAGACTGTTCGATGTTGACGGTCCCTAAACTACTGGTAGTCTGGTAGTAGGTTAGTTATCAAGTCTGTCCAAACAGAAATGTCATTGGCTGATAAGCAAAAGCCCTTGTCCAGCATAATCAATCAGCTATGTTCTGATTGGGCGCAACTTATGCAAATTACAGGGCCCGTTAACAAGCATTATTCTGGGGAGAAGTGTTTGTATCCAGCTCATTGATTAGCCAGCAATGACATCATTCAAAATGTGACACAATAGCTGACATCCATCTCCAAATATGGTAGGCCCTATTGGTCTCAAGGATTCCCCTCCTGGGACATATTGCATGCTGATTGGCCAGCAATGACATCATTTATAAAATATGACCTCTGTAACTGACCTAATCTCTGAGGTCAGAATTATCTGTACACAGGGTTTCCCCTAAAGATCTACGCTTGCCGTAAAACTACAGACGACCTCCACTGGAGCCAGCGCTGGGTAAGCCTTAGCAGAGAGGTGTACGGTGTATACATACTGAGCGCGCGCAATGTTTAACATACACTGCTCACCCTAGACACTGCTCCTTCGCATGTTAAAATGTGCAGATGGTTGACGTCATATGTTCACCGCTCTCAATTTCAAGTATTGTAGTAAGCTAGTGAGTGGCCGGCTGTCTTGCTAAAAGTACCCTGATCGGCTGGCGAGAATATTATGGTGGCAGAGGGGTGGGTGTAGACAGACACCTGTGTGGAGCCCAGCAAACGCGAGCATTTGACCCAATGCTGTTTCAATATTTGCCCACCGCCAACGGCGCTGGACCAACATTGAAACAACATTGGGTCGAGTCTTCGTGTTTGCTGGGAGAGCTGTCCGCATTTTGATACACGCGTGCCGTCTGTGTCTGGTCGGAACAGGCAGCACAGTGCTCTGTGTATGTTTACCACAGACTGTGAAGCTTAGTCAGCACGCTGTCTACTGCATGCACTGTGGCCACTTTCCAACAAACACGAGACATCGATCCGATGTTGAAACAATGTTGGGCCACCGTTTACGACGCTGCTTCAACATTGGTGTGGTGAATACGTGTGTCTGTAATATCGCCTGTCCTATAACCGCCGCGTGCCGAGTCAATGTGCCGATTGTTCTGGGAATAGGCAGGGCTATCCACGAGTGCGGTACTTTTCCAACAACATTTTTACAACTTAATTTTAATATGTCTAATACATTGTCCGTAAACTATTAATGATAAAGAAAACCAAATTTGATCTATCTGTACAAAAAAGTGTACATGGTGAGTGAAGAATCTATAATAGATCGAGACATATGCATGATATGCCACGGAAGCTGACATTAATGGAAAGTTACCTTGTGAGGCCTATAACATACATTTTATAGGCGGTGTTTGCGGTGGCCCAACAAAAACTCTAGCCCTTCCCCCCCCCCCCCATATATCTATGTCACTGTTTTTTTCTGTCAAAGCAAGACCTGGCAGTGTTACCATGGAAGTTGCAAAGTACAATGCAGACTGCTTAATATCGTTTAGTAACACTGTCATATAGCCTAATTCTGTGTATTGTTAATATACTGTAGATATGTATGAATGGTATAATCTCACAGTAAAGTATAGAGACTGGGGCACCTTGAGACTTGGGGTACCTTGAGACAGGCCTGTTGACAGAAATTATATTGTGATTTGTTCGCCAGCTGGTCAATGGTACCAAAACTAGCCACTTTCCATTTTCCACCCTGTTTATGCTTATATCCATATTTTACATGAAAATTACTTTTTTGGGATGATCAATATCTGTGTTTATAGATCACGTAATACTTGATTTCCCTATGATTTTGGTGGTATCGTACACCTGTGATATGACTTTCTTACTTACGTATAATAGCACAGGAGGAATGGACCTATTTTTGGAGTTGAGTTGACACTTAAATTCCTAGAGATAAAAAATATATCAAGGGAAAGGTTTAAGTCTCTAGTTTATGGTGGCGTATATCGTTTTTGCCGTACGAGGTCTATTTCTTTTCTAAACGTACGTTTGTGACGTCATGTCGCTATGGCAATGAAGTCATTTTATGAACCAAATTGGCCAGATAAACTACAAAACAGGAGTCTTGTTCAAGCCACTGCTCGGTATTAGTATGATGCGGTGGCAATTCTTAATGTGTCAGCACATACTACTCATACCTGGCAATAGTTATATATATTCATTATGTCGTAAATTCACATTTAATGACCATAAAATTACATAAGTCTTTGATACAAGCGAATACATTGTTTTAGAAAAATAATGCACGCGAAATATTGTTGAGAATAAAGTTGAGTGTTATATCTTCATAATTCTGATTACGGAGACTCTTGTAATACATCATTAGAAAAGTATTAATCTCTACATTTGCGTGAGCTAGCGGTAGTAACGTCAAAATAATCATATGGTGAATACAGCGCTCTTTTATGACGTCATAGTTTTTCGTATTTAACAACCTTACCTTTGATTTATCCACTATTTATTACTAGGTGGATCTTCACGACTCGCTCAGCATACCACAGTATACACAACACGTTGACCCAATGTTGCCCTTATGTTGGGCCAGCGACAAAGACGGTGGGTCAACGTTAATGCAACATTGGCTGAACGTCTCCTGTTTGCTGGGTCTGTCACCCATGCCCTCTGTTCAGTGTCCCCAATATAACAAAAAAGGCCACATTTGGGTCGAAATATGCTCTAGAATGCATCATGTGAAGTCTTAATTAAATTTAACAATTTCTCGAAGAGCATGCCTCAAACCCCTCTAGACTGTAAATAAAGGAGGCTGACTGAGTCTGATATATGATTATAGGCGCCTCCTGTCAGTCAAATCTTGGATCCGTCAATTAGTAAGATAGTGTTATGTATAACACGATTTGAAGGCAACAAAAACATCAATTTATTTTCAATTAGCTTTCATACAATAAATTATCTCATTACCTGATTACTTGTGTATACATAAGTAATAGATAGAACGGCTGCTATACTCACTCTTTTTTTGCTGTTGTGGGGGGAAATATGTGCTGAATCGTGGTATTTGAAATTTGCTGACAAGGATCTTGTTGACAAAATGAAACCAATGAATTCGGTGATAGATTAAACCAAAAAATTAAACTTAAGGAAAGAAATGGTTAATTTACGTAACCGAGGATACTAAAAGCTGTTTTTTCAGGAATTATACCGGGGCATCCACCTATACGAATGTCTAAAAATCCCTAAAACCTACCTTGTGTTTGTTTTATATTCAATATGGCCGCCATCACGGTAACGCCATTTTTGGTACACCCCATGCACTTCATCACTTTTATTATTTGAAAATAATTCATTGTGTGTTTATCCAGGATTTGAGGTACGAGAAGGAATAATATCAGTTTTTTCCTTAATACATTGTACTTATCCAAGATTATTGCCATATTGTTTGAGTAATATGAATAATATGCCGTAACTATCTCGTTCTTGAACCTAAAATGTCTTTTTGGGACTATTTTCAAGCCTATGAAGTATATATGTTATTATATTGTATTTATCAACATAAATATCAATATTTACAAAATCGTCGTCATTGTAGTTAATTCTACCATTGCGGGTGACGTTTTGGATCGTTTTTAACTGATTTTTCACTAAAAATATTGATTGAGATTTATGAAATGTGCATAATTTTATCTCTAGTAAACCAATAATAATAAACTATAACACGTCTAATTTGAAAAGTATGCATATTTTGCATTGATTTGAAGCGGGAATTGCGTCGGCAAAGCCTGCCTCGAATAAATAAACACGCAGCGATTAATGCCAACATAATTATTGCCGCATATATATATCGATTTTAATATCACTTGAGTGAAATGGGTGAAATCATAAACAGATTTAGCTACATTTTCAATATTTGCACAGAGGAAGTAACAAAAAGATGCTATTATTGTAACATAATAAAAATGACCTGTACTCGAAAATACATTAAAAATAATAAAATAAAATAGGTCTATTATAGCAGGCGCAATACAAATGTCGTCGATTTGTGTCATTCACCTGGAATTACAGCCAATTGGACAAGAGTGCACAAAGGGTTAAAGTATAATTGCAATTTTGTATAGATTAGATTGATGCTGAAGATATCGATACGCGGGGATCAACCACACGCTCTAACAAAGTTATTCTGTCACGTGTGATGTCTCTGAAAACAAAACCACATGGGTGGTAGGGCTGGAAACCATGTGTTGCTTGTTATGTGGTCACTATTCTAGGTCATTTTTTCACATTATCAGTTTGAGTGGATTCGTTCACAAATACCATTAAATTCAGAAACCGTACAGTATTTCCAATAGTATTAATGTCCAAGCATTCCCTTAGAACATGATATTAGTATGGTTATACGTTTGAAATAGGCCTTAAAGGGGATGCATTAACATGGGATGGGGTAAATTAACATATTGTATTTATCCTACCGATTTATTGTGACACAGTAGAGGTCCCTAACCAGAATATTGTTATTTATTAGTAAAAATGAGTTATCATGCATGTTATACACTGTCTGCACGATTTTGCGCATAAGCAGGACTCCCAACTAAATAGTTCAGTTTGTGGCGTGTTGCTATTGGGAAAGGTGTATTGTGACACACATAGAACATGTCGTTAAAGGTCGCTAGGCATCAACATTCCAATTGCAGTGTTTTACGAATTTAAACTGTTGTTAGCACAGCCTGACTCCTCACATTTTAAAGTGAAGAGTCACATAATACCATGTCCTAACGATATACCGCCATATTCTGTCAATAAAATGCCATATTCTTACATTATACTGCCTCATCCCGACATTGTAATACACATCCTGGGCTCAACATAGTCATAGTGCCATGCACAGTGATAAAATAATGACGGTAAACTGTTATATCTTGACTTTATAGTGCATATTCTGACCAGTGCATATTGTGTCATATCCAGATATTAAAATGGCATTTAATGATGCCAAACATGCCTATCTTTACATTATAATGCAAAATCATGACACTATAATGTCATATCATTAATACAAATTACTTTACTTAAAAAATCCGTCCCCTGACCATACACTGCACCACATCCTGACATAAAAATGTCATTTCTTGACAACAAATGCCACATGATGACGCAGTACTGCCATGTCCTTATAATTATTACAATGCTATATTGGCACATTAACATGCCAGATCGTGATATTATCATGCCACATCCTTCTATTATGAGGCCATATCGTGCAATTAAGCGCTACCATAGCTACTGATATTATAATGCTATATACTGATCTACCACATTATGAAAATACAATGTCATAGCTTGGTAATAAAATGATATAAAAAATGGTATGATCTAATGATATAAGGCTATATTATAACATTAAAGTGGTATATCCTGATATTATAATGCCATATCTGACTATATAGTGCCATCTCCTGGAATATTATTGCCATATGGATACGTTAAAAGGCCATATAACCTGACATTATAATTCCACATACTTGACGTTATAATATCATAGACACTGTCTATTAGACAGTCAAATGTGATATCGTGACAATAAAATTGCATATATTTACATTCAAATGATGTCCCCTGACCATAAACTGCCATATAATGTCATATGATGACAATATAATGCCACATCCTGACATAAAAATGTCATTTCTTGACAAAAAATGCCACAGAGTGATGTTATACTGCCATATCCTGATCTAACAATGCTATATTCTCACATTAATATGCCAAATCGTGATATTATAACATCCTTTTATAATGAGGCCATATTGTGCATAAAGGTACCATGTACCATGCTACTGATATTATAATGCTATATACTGACATTATAATACCACATTATGACAATAATTATTATAATGTCATAGCTTGGTATAAAACTGATATAAAAATTGTATAATCTAATGATAAAAGGCTATATTATGATATAAAGTGGCATATCCTGATAGTATAATGCCATATCCTGACTATATAGTGCAATCTCATGAGATATTATTGCCATATCGAGCCGTTAAAGGGTCATAACCTGACATTATAATTCCACATATTGACTTTATAATATCATATCCTGACAGTCAAATGTGATATCCTAACATTGAAATGTCATATCTTGACATTAAAATGTCATACTCGACATTAAAATTTCATATCCTGGTATTTCATTGTAATATCATACCATTTTAGTACAATATCTTGACCATAAAAGGACATATCGTGACATGTTAAAGTGACACAAGCAAGCCAAAAATCATCCAAAAGCCAAAAGCCAATCTAAATACCCACGTAAAGGCATTATTCGAATCAGATGTAAATATGTCATTATAAAATAAAAATCATTGATCAAACAATGACGCCTGAATTCATTGCGCAATCGATCATTCGCGCACAGGATTTTTGGAGCACAACTTAACGAATGGCAATGATTACAGACTCTGTTTCGCACACAGCATCTGTTATTACGGACTAAATGTGAAGTTAAACTGTTATGAAATGACATTTTGTGAGTCAACAGTGAATTCCATATGACATTTGCACTCTCAGAAACAATATCGTGGATTTTAATATTATGCTTCAGGCAGTTTCTAGTCACCTCACCGTTCCTATTCATCCTATTCTATTTTATTATGAAGATTACATATTTTTGTGGGAAATGTTTGTTTTAAATATACTTGTTTTTTCTGTTCACCCCATGTTTGGGTTATGCCCATAAGGGACTGCGGTAGACAAAATGTTAATGTTCCTATTTACCCCGTTTTGGGGATGACTCGGAACATCGCAGTCGTTTTTTCTAAAATACCACCATAAGACACCCCATGTGTATGGGCATAAATCCCCCGTAAAATATTTCGAGGAAAATAGTTAAAACTTTTTTTTGTTCAAATTTATTTTATTTAACAAAAATCGTAATGTAATATTTCAAGTAGACCCTCATAAGCAACCATTAGAAGCGTCTTCATAAAACTTGGCACATAGCTGTATAACCCTCAGAGTTTTAATGTGGCATAGATGTAAGATGACACCAAGGTCATTTCAATGTCATTTCAAGTCAAATAAACTTATTTTTTAATGCATTGAGAACATGGCCGGCTAATTAATCTTCATATCTAAATTATGCTTAAAACAAACGTTCCTATAGTGTAGGCTCATATGTCACATATAACACTTTCGTGCAATTTGTCTGTTAAAATTGATTTTTCACTTGATTCTGACTCAAAATATCCTGAAAATCAAGAAAAAAAGGGATTGCATTTTTTTATAGGTCGATAAAAGGTCTCAAATGGCGAAATCAAAGATGGCCGCCAACGTATATAAAATTTAACATATTTACGAATAATTTTGCAACTACATACGCTAGAGACATAAATAATATGTCTATTCTTATGTTTTCAGGTATGAGAAAGCCAATTCTTTCATTAGTTTTAAAAAAAGTCTATATTTATGCAAATATGAACAAAAACAAGCGGATATCGCAGTGAAACTGCGGCTAACATTGTTTTGGCTGATAGTTTTTTTCCTGTTTTGATTATGCTTGGCTGGTTCCCCTATGGAGATATATGGGCGGATGTGGAGCTCTTATCTTTGTGGATGTTTTTTTGTAAAAAATGAAATTCGAAATGGCTAACACTTCTGGAGGCCAAAAATGCTAAATGATGTCATGTGTTACATACTAAATTAGAAAAGTAGAAGAATAACTGATCTGAACTATTTTTCATATTTAGATATATCCACAGGTCAACATATGCCTATAGGTATTATTAACTCGGTGTTATATATAGATTATCAGTCAAAAGGTCAAGAACAAGGTCATATCATACTGTTTTCACACCCGTCCTCAAGCACTTGCACCATTTGACGTAAAAATGTAATGTTTTACACATTAATGGAAAGGGGTATGCTAAAGAAAATAAAGATTTATATCGGTTCGGGTTGCAGGTTTGGCCTTTACAGTAACAAACAAATATCATACCAAGGACAACCTAAGGTCATTGCAAAGACCAGTAATAGTTCTTCGTACATAAAACAAATATTACGCAATCCTGGCATTTAGTTGTCATGGAATCTAAATTATCCTCCGCAAAAGATATTTTATTCATTTGTAGCATCAATTCATTCTTGCAGCTAGGCCTATATTTTTCTTCCAATTTGGGAGACTTGAAACTAACATTGGTCATAATATTATGGTGATGGCAAAAGGCCGCAGTGCCATCTGGATCTTGCATTGCTGTTGTTAAATTCCTGGAATGTAAGTTAAGAGCAGGCCTAATGTATCCTTGTTGCACGTATGTCTGAAAAATTTACTCAACATTCAGTGCGTTTGAAGTTAAGATGACCTTAACCGTGTATGGTCTGGCCTTGAGTTACTTAGCGTTAGAGTTACTGCCCTACTACGATAAATCATATTAATTTATTTCAGAATAATTTTCATAATAAATAAATGTACGGTACATTATACAATTTGAATGAGAATTAAATGAGTTAATCTGAAATGAAAGAAAATTAAGCTGAAATGAAAGAAAATTATTATCTAAAAAGCTATTATAGCTATCATGATTGTGTAAAGTCGTTATCCATCAATTTATTTTTGTCATATAATTATGTGATATACGTTATGTTAATAACCTTATGAAAACTGTTATCGGTACATTTAATTCAATGATACCTCAATATTACACTAACAAATAATACAATATAAAGATATAGAGATGCAGTTATTTATGTAATGGCAAAACGTGTGTGAAACGTGAATCCAAAGTCGAAGCCTTTGTTGGGCCAGAGAACCACTCTCAGAAACACTCTAAACTTTGTTTTTAATTGACTTCTTTTTCGATATATATTTAGAGAAAGGATAGTTATATATATAAGCAAAAAATATAAGCAGCAATATATTAATAATTCTGACTGGTATTGTTATATTAGATAAATGAATGCAATGCACATGTATATAATGATGCTAGTAACATAAAATAAATCAAGTTACATGTTTTAGAAGTGGTGAGCATAACAGTTTAATAAGTTTTGTCATATTACATTCTTTGACTGCTAAAATAAAACCAAAATTGTAACCTTTACGTGTTTTTTTTGTGGCAGCATTCTTAATAATATGATTATATAACTTCATGTTCGACATGTTTGAGGTCCCGACTCGAGTGGAGGTTCAAAAATGTGATATTGACTTTTGAATCACATATTTTTTTAAACTTCCACACTATCGTTATATATTGTCATCAAAAAACACATTCATTTTGCAAACCGAAGTTTACTCTGTGCCAGAATGTAATTTTAGTAACTGCCTTTGGTATTTCCTTGCATTGAAGCGAATGTTTATGTAATATTAAAAAAATGGTAAATACTTAATAATATTTTAGACATTCGTTGATAATATATATCATCAGGGGGGGGGGGGATAAATGGGCGAATTGGGGTATTCGGACACTTTTTTGCACATATAAATTATGACTAAACTGGACCAGGATAACTTTCCGTGTACATGGTGTACATGGTGTATTAGTGCTGTACAGATTTCTGTATTTTCAGGAGGTGACAATCGTGGCATATCTAAGGGTATGAAAATCACACGTACTGCATATTCAAGGGTCAATAAAATTACCCAGCTGTATTATGTGTTCATTCAAAGGCTGCTTTGTGTGTCGAACATTCATAACTCAACTCAGAACTCAGGCCTAGATTAGTGTGCTGTGCAAAAAGAAGGTTTTCGTGTTTTTGACAGTGACAGATAGTTTGTTAAAACTTTTTGGCTATCCCGAGCTTTGTGTCTATTCAGAAAGCATGTGTTATTGCCCAAATTTGTATAGCCCTATTAACTGGTTGAATGGTATGTTTACGCCAGAAACTGTATGGGGCCTAGTTATTTTCGGCAAAATGAAATCACGCGACGGATAAAATATTATTAATGGGCTTACATCCAGGAATAATCTGTTGTCTCAGAATAATTATTTATTTCTACATCAAAATGTACAAATTATTATACAAAAGGATATACTTTATATACAGTAGGCCTATATATAGTAGAACAGTAGGCTTTCACTGAGACAGAATAGTCGCTGGCGTTGATTTTGGTAGGGAAATGGCATATTGACGACACCACGGAAACCTATAAACTTGCTACATAGGCCTACTACTGCTATTTGGAAATCCTAATAAATATGTTGAATCGGTACCGCACAAAATCCTAAAGATAAATCGTAGGCCTACTGTGTAGGCCTACTGCTTTAGTTGCCAGTGAGTGTCTGATGATGAATCAACATTTCATGCTCTACAGACACGGTTCGTCTTGATACTATAAGTGTTGTGCCACGCCTCAAATTCTGACGTCTGAAGTCCATCCCGGCACTTAAAAAAAAAAAAAAAGTATAATGGCCGTAGACCCTTTAACGTAGGTATTGAAATGAAGTGGAAAGACCTCTAAACTAAGACATTTAAAATGATTTCAAAGTGAAAATCCCCGTGATCTCTTATTTTGAATATAAATATTCCAGCGCTTCAAGAGTTAAATAGAGAAAGGGAGAAACGATTATTTATTTTAGCATGTGATTTTAGGCTCCCAGAGCTGAACACACCTTTTGGTATGATATTGCTTGGAAACATGAGTATAATATAATTATGTTACCTCGAGTAGGTCTATACCATGTAGACTCTATACTGCATCCATGATGAATAACAATAATGGCCGTGTTGCATGGTTTCTGTAGTCGCATGATCACACACAGTCTTGCTATGTGCAGTTATATTGTACCTACCGGTACTTGTTATGTGGCCTACCAATTAACCCCAATTTTTGTGACAATTTATTACAAACTGAAACTAGACTGTGGGAAATCTTTATTTTAGTGATGTTGAGCATGAGATATAAATTCTTGAAAAGAAACAGTATTCAGCTACTAGTCTTATTCAACTCATACCGGTAGACTATTGTGTGTGCGTGTTACATAGGCCTATATGCCCCACCCAACAAACAGAACATTTTGTATAACATTTGTAGGCCTACAATGTTGCACAAATGTCAAAGTTGTACAAATGTTATACAAATGTTTTGTGTTCACTGGGCAGTTATGAAACATCTATTCTATACATATTTTTTAAAAGCACGTTTTATTTCAAACTCGACAAGGCGGGTTGCATATTGTGTGAAAATATATTTTTTGTGACTTTTCCAGCGGTATATCTTACTTGATTATAAAAAATCAAATGTCCACATACAAGATTTGCAATATTGTGGGCTATCGTGTCTCTGTTATTCAATTCACGAAAAAGTGACGTTGCGGCCATGCTGTTGTGATACTGTTGTGATGTAGGCCTACGTTATATTTATTAGCTCCTTCCGTCACCGTAGGTGTGACGGAGGGAGCTATGGATTCTACCTCCGTTTTTTTTTTGCCTCTTCTTTTGCCTATAACTTTGTGAGAAAATAAGCTAGGATAACAATTTTTGGTATGTGGGTTACTTCCAGGTGGATAATGGACAGTTTAAAATATTTTTAATCTGAATTCAATACGCAAGGTCGCAGAGGAGAAAATGATGATGTTACGGCGTTGGGCCGTTGGGCCGTCCGTAAACAATTCGTTTCCGGAGCATATCTCTGAAAGTACTTGTCCGATTGTCTTCAAATTTTACACACAACACCCCTAGGGGGTCTAGTTGTGCCTTTTGGGGTATTTGAACTTTGACCTACTTCTGGTTCAGAACTATGACCTATTTAGACGTTTTGACGCGCTCTTCGTTTCCGGAGCAGATCTCGAAAAGTACTGGCTTTGCAGGGCAGAGTAACTCTACTATTTTGAAGTTATATTCTGTGCATCAGCTCTCTATAGGATGCGTCCTCTTGTGTATTGCGCGATGATCCTTATTATTGTTTTTCGTTTTTTTTTCTAACTGGTGGCCTGCATGATCGCGATCAACATTGATCTTAATGCAGGTCTCCTGATCCGCACAACACATATTATAATGTATTTGTATATTTTGGTTACATGTGTATGGGTTTTTTGTTGTTGTGTGACAAATAAATTGTTCTGAGTCTGAGTCTGAGTCTACTGGACCGATGACAGTCATATTGCACATACATGTTCCCTAAGGTCCCTAGTTGTGCCTTTTCAGGTTTTTGGACCTTGACCTTGAAGTTGACCCAGCACTTTGACCTAATTTATAACATCGGTAAATCTGGCTGAAAGATTTTGCGGAATATCGTGAAAACCGCTCAAGATAGCTACACCATTACTATAAAACAAATTGTGAGGTTTCAGGAGAGGATGCATCTTGAAAAATTTCAAGTCGATAAAATTAAAAATGGCCGCCTATCGGCCATTATTCACCTCGACAGGCCTGATATTGCGGAATATCATGAAAACCGCTCAAGATAGCTACACCGTTAATATCAAATAAATTGTAAGGTTTCAGGAGAGGATGCATCCTGAAAAATTTTAAGTTGATAAAATTCAAAATGGCCGCCTATCGGCCATTATTCACCTCGACAGGCCTGATACATGTATTGTGGAATATCATAAAAACCGCTCAAGATATCTACACCATTACTTTAAAACAAATTGTAAGGTTTCAGGAGAGGATGCATTTTGAAAAAATTCAACTAGTCCATGTTCAAAATGGCCGCCAATCGGCCATTATTCACTTTCACATGACCGTTATTTGGTAAACCGTGCTAGATGGCTAGACCATTACAATAAAACAAAATGTGTGATTTCAGGAGAGGATGCATCTTGAGAAATTTGACTCGATAAAATTCAAAATGTCCGCTTATCAGCCATTATTCACTTTCACATGGCCGATATTTGGTCAATCGTGCTAGATGGCTAAACCATTACTATAAAACGAAATGTGAGATTTCAGATGAGGATGCATCTTGAAAAAATTTGACTTGATGAAATTCAAAATGGCCGCCTTTTCGGCCATTATTCATTTTCACATGGCCGATATTTGGTAAACCGTGCTAGATGGCTAGACCATTACCTGATTACTATAAAACAAAGTGTGAGTTTTCCGGGGAGGATGCACCCTGAAAATTTTTAACTTACAAATTCAAAATGGCCGACAATCAGCATTATTTACCTCGATAGGCCTGATATCAGGTAAACCGTGCTAGATAGCTAGACCATTACTACAAAACAAAATGTGACGTTTCGGGAGAGGATGCCTTTTAAAAACTTTCGAATCAATCGAATTCAAAATGGCCGCCTATCGGCCACTATTTACTTTCACATTGCTGATATTTGTTAAACCGTGTTAGATAGCTGGACCATTACTATAAAACCACATTTGAGATTACAAGAGAGGATGCATCTTGAAAAAAATTGACTCAATCAAATTCAAAATGGCCGCCTATCGGCCATTATTCACTTTCACATAGCTGTTATTTGGTAACCGTACTAGATGGCTAGACCATTACTATAAAACAAATTGTGAGATTTCAGGAGAGGATGCATCTTGAAAAATTTTGACTTGATCAAATTCAAAATGGCCTCCTATCGGCCATTATTCACTTTCACATGGGCGATATTTGGTAAACCGTGCTAGATGGCTAGACCATTACTATAGAATGAAATGTGAGATTTCAGCTGAGGATGCATCTTGGAAAATTTTGACTTGATCAAATTCAAAATGGCCGCCTTTAGGCCATTATTCACTTTCACATAGCCGATATTTGGTAAACCGTGCTAGATAGCTAGACGATTACTATAGAATAAAATGTGAGATTTCAGCTGAGGATGCATCTTGAAAAATTCTGACTCGATCAAATTCAAAATGGCCCCCTATCGGCCATTATTTACTTTCACATGCCCAATATTTTGCAAACTGTGTTAGATGTTAGTCCATTACTATAAAACAAAATTTGAGGTTTCGGGGGAGGATGCACCCTAAGTTTTTAACTAGTTTATATCGAATTCAAAATGACCGTAAATCAGCTATTAGTTACCTCGATTGGCCTGATATCTGGTAAACCGTGCCAGATAGGGAGACCATTACTGGGATACTGATTAGGATCATTAATTTCAATGGAGGTTTGCAATCTCTGACAGACTGTCTAGTTCTTATCTTACTCTTAAACTGAGCTTCTTAGACCTAGTTGTCTTGCGTCTTGATTTTTGACCCAGCCTAGGACTACATTAAAAACCCTACACAAAATTGCTTAAATCAAATTCTAATTCATCGCGGGAGCTCCTGGACTAATTATGTAGTCTTGTTGGTATAGGATCACTTGCATATCGTACATGAAACTAGGCTTTCCCACGTTTTACGGTGCCAAATAAAAAATGACCTGGCATCCTGTATATTCTCATAGTGCACATGCTGACAACATTTGAAAGAAAATGCCAAAATGACGTAGTACATGAAAACGTGACGTCACAAATGTACGACCACGTGTCGTAAAAATGAAATATATGGCGTGAAACTACAGAACCATACATTTCCAATGATATATTATTTATCTCTGGGGAGAAAAGAGAAATGCTTTAATAATACAAAGTTAAAAAAATATAATAATGTTAAATCTATTTTATTAAAAAAATATTAGACCATATAAAACAAAAGCTCATGACTGTTGCATAAAATCAAGTGATGTCATGTGTACAAAGCATGTATGTCATTTTTGTGTGACTACCTAGGCCAATTCTCTATAATTTATACAAATGCTGGATATTGAACGGCATCTTCATGTGTATATCGCAGTTCATAAATGATCCACCTTTATAAATATCCAGTAGAAATTGGTGAAAAAGTGACGTCAAAACCATCACGACATGGCGTCACAAATACACGTTTTATGAATAACTCGACCACTTGCCACAAAAACCGTTCACGCTACGTGAAACTAGACGTTCATACCTTTCCAGCGCTATATTATTTGTCTCTAGGAATTTAAGTGTCAACTAACTCCTTAAATAACTTCAATTTTCAGATTTCCTCCTTTACTAAATGGTTTGCTTCAAATACACCCCACACACAAACTATGATATCAGATATAAGGTCAGTCAGGGTGTCTCAATGTGCTCCAAAACTGTCTCAATGTGCCCCGAGTCTATCTCTAGGTGCCCTGAAAGTGTTTCAAGATGCCCCGACCTTGTGAAGGCACATATTGTTACTTCAACATCTAGCATTATGGGTGTCTCAAGTTACCCCAGGTGGTGTCTCAAGGTGTATCCATATGTGTCGTAAAAATATCTTATTTCAAAAAATTAAATATATGTTTGGGGGTTTGATTTTTTC
Source organism: Flabesymbios commensalis (assembly GCA_964017125.1). Taxonomy (NCBI): domain Eukaryota; kingdom Metazoa; phylum Annelida; class Polychaeta; order Terebellida; family Flabelligeridae; genus Flabesymbios; species Flabesymbios commensalis. The sequence goes on along the minus strand of OZ024914.1, from coordinate 12,172,287 downwards.
CGTCTCAAGGTGCCACAGTTTCCCCTACCCATATATTTGCAAAAATTGATGCTCAAGACATGCCACCCCTTGCCATGATACTTGATAACTGTGGGTATTATAATTTTCCTTTTATTGTAGTCTAGCCATTCATTTCAAAATTACATGCATAGTGGACGAATCTAATTTTGATGTGATGTAGGCCTACATGTAGCATCTGGCAGGCAATGACGTTAGGCCTAAAGCACATACTGTGTAACCACTGGTAACAGTCGACCCGTGCTGGTTTGGACAACATCAGATGAAATAGTCCTAATACGGTCCGACATGACTAACGTTAGCTTAAAATTGGGATATTTCCAGCATCAGTCAAGGTCGAGCTGTGACAAGAGGAATGTGCATGTGGGCCTACCTAGCCTCTTAGTACCTAGTCAATGAAGTTAGGCCTAAAACACATACTGTGTAACAGTCGACCTGTGCTGGTTTGGACAACATCAGATGCAATAGGCCTACACCTCTAGAATTGGACATTCAATTCAGCTCTATGTAGTAGTATTGTTTATTATACTGATATGTGCATACATAATAAATTTATACAGTGTTTTTAAATAATATTTTTAGAACACCCAGCCCATCTTGGGCTTATATATCAGTTTGAGTACAATTTAATCAATAACGTCACGTGAGTTTTTAAATATAATTTGTCTATACAAAATTAAAACATACATCTAGTTAAATACTATTTTATATGTAGCAATGCCATTATTTTACACCAGACTGTATTTTGTTTTACCAAAGTTACGAACATTAGTAGATATATAAAACATATAATGAAATAATCAGTTGTATAACAATGCAATTCTCTTACTCCAGGCTATATCTACAAAATCCAGGACACATTTATCATTACAAGACATTACATACATAAATTTGTTCTCGTTATTAAGCAAAGTAAAATTTGGGGAATTAAGGGTAATCTTGTCGTACATTATTTCTCTATATACATCATAGGTTGGGCATATACAGATAAAATGTTTCTCATCTTCAGGAATATTTACACAAAAAGGACAAAATCTATTTTCCGGTGGTTTGTTTTGGTATTTGCCTGTCTCTATCTCTAAGGGCAAGATGCCTACCCTAAGTTGGGAAAACAGAGAACGTTTTCGTTTTGGAAAGTATTTACAGACGTAATTCTCCGCATCAAATGTGGTTTTATATGATTTAAAATGTCTCAGTTTAGGTTTACTCAGTACATTTTTTTTCCATTCAGAAGTTTGCAACTTGCATAAGAGTTCTTTAATTTGTTTTTGTTTACTATCCCAAATTAAAACTTAATAGGCTATTCTGTTTACATCCATTTTGTTATACCTGTTCCAGTTTTTAAAAATATTTAGAAAATGACTGTATTTAGGTAACATTCAACCTATTTCTGCTTGGAGTGCGGAAATCAGTGCTTTAGCATGTAAACCTAGATAAAACCTACATGCCCTGTTCTATGATAAATAGCCAAATTTAAGTTGTTGCCGGTCCGACATGACTATTACTTAAAATTGGGACATTTCCAACCTCAGTCAAGGTGAAGCTGTGACAAGGGGATGATCAGCATTTAATTATTCATAGATATCAGTCTTAATATCTAAATAAGCACACAACATTCCTCATTCAGTTACTGTTGTCGCCGTTGCATGGCGTTTGTTGCGATCAACAGTAAAACATAATTTTATAAAAAATCACAGATTTGATACTCATAAGGGCATGCCGTTATGAGCGAGTATGCCATTCTGATCAATCAGAATGACACACCCTTATAATTGAACAATTTGTAGTATTTCAGAGTCCTCCCTTTGCCCCAGACACATGAGGCCTTTGGCCCTAGTTATTTATTAAGTTTATTTTGCCTGAGTTTGTGACCTATTTAGGGGAAATAGGGGTGCTGTGTGTGAGAAACGGTTGACATTTCTGTACACCAGTCCTTGTGAATATGTCCAATATAACGTTTGGGGTCCCTAGGTTAGGTAGGCCTACTTTCGTTTTTAAGAAGTGTTCAGATAAAATATATGTTCATGATTAAATATAGTGATTAGACCGTAAAGGGTTTTGATTGGAAAAATATTGGCCAAGCGTCGCAGACAGTGGCCCAGCATTACATCAGCATTGGGCCAATGTATCGTGTTATCTGGTGTTTCTGGGCCTGATGTAAAGGATACCCAGTGTCCGACTTATAAAGAGTAGGCCTAATTGTGGGATTCCCACAAAATATAAAACTGGCCCAACATCATTCTATCGCTGCGCCACACTTTGAGCAATATCTTTGTTTTTGACGCAACAAGTTAATTTTAGTGGGCCATAGGATTTTTGAAGATAAGGCCCTGCCTGCTGAATTGAAGGGACTGGCTCAGGCTAAAATCTTAAAAAAATCCGTGATTCTATTTTGGCTTATTAATATGACCATATAATGTATAAGCATGTCCATAGAATAGAACTGCAAAAGTTTTTTTAGCTCCCGCCGTCACCGTAGGTGAGTGAAGGGAGCTATGGATTCTACCTCCGTTTTTTTTTTGCCTCTTCTTTTGCCTATAACTTTGTGAGAAAATAAGCTAGGATAACAATTTTTGGTATGTGGGTTACTTCCAGGTGGCTAATGGACGGGTTAAAATATTTTTAATCTGAATTCAATACGCAAGGTTGCAGAGGAGAAAATGATGATGTGACGGCGTTGAGCCGTCCGTAAACAATTCGTTTCCGGAGCATATCTCTGAAAGTACTTGTCCGATTGTCTTCAAATTTTACACACAACACCCCTAGGGGATCTAGTTGTGCCTTTTGGGGTATTTGAACTTTGACCTACTTCTGGTTCAGAACTATGACCTATTTAGACGTTTTGACGCGCACTTCGTTTCCGGAGCAGATCTCGAAAAGTACTGGGCCGATGACAGTCATATTGCACATACATTTTCTCTAAGGTCCCTAGTTGTGCCTTTTCAGGTTTTTGGACCTTGACCTTGAAGTTGACCCAGCACTTTGACCTAATTTATAACATCGGCAAATCCGACTGAAAGATTTTGTGGAATATCATGAAAACCGCTCAAGATAGCTACACCATTACTATAAAACAAATTGTGAGGTTTCAGGAGAGGATGCATCTTGAAAAATTTCAAGTCGATAAAATTTAAAATGGCCGCCTATCGGCCATTATTCACCTCGACAGGCCTGATATTGCGGAATATCTTGAAAACCGCTCAAGATAGCTACACCATTAATATCAAATAAATTGTGAGGTTTCAGGAGAGGATGCATCCTGAAAAATTTGAAGTTGATAAAATTCAAAATAGCCGCCTATCAGCCATTATTCACCTCGACAGGCCTGATATTGTGGAATATCATGAAAACCGCTCAAGATATCTACACCATTACTATGAAACAAATTGTAAGGCTTCAGGAGAGGATGTATTTTGAAAAAAATCATTTTGTCAAAGTTCAAAATGGCCGCCAATCAGCCATTATTCACTTTCACATGGCCGTTTTTTGGTAAACCGTGCTAGATGGCTAGACCATTACTATAAAACAAAATGTGTGATTTCAGGAGAGGATGCATCTTGAAAAAATTTGACTCGATAAAATTCAAAATGGCCGCTTATCGGCCATTATTCACTTTCACATGGCCGTTATTTGGTCAACCGTGCTAGATGGCTAGACCATTACTGTAAAACGAAATGTGAGATTTCAGATGAGGATGCATCTTGAAAAAAATTGACTTGATCAAATTTTAAATGGCCGCCTTTTCGGCCATTATTCATTTTCACATGGCTGATATTTGGTAAACCGTGCTAGATGGCTAGACCATTACCTGATTACTATAAAACAAAGTGTGAGTTTTCGGGGGAGGATGCACCCTGAAAATTTTTAACTTACGAATTCAAAATGGCCGACAATCAGCATTATTTACCTCGATAGGCCTGATATCAGGTAAACCGTGCTAGATAGCTAGACCATTACTATAAAACAAAATGTGACGTTTCGAGAGAGGATGCCTTTTAAAAACTTTCGACTCAATCGAATTCAAAATGGCCGCCTATCGGCCACTATTTACTTGCACATTGCTGATATTTGGTAACCCGTGTTAGATAGCTGGACCATTACTATAAAACAAAATGTGAGATTACAAGAGAGGATGCATCTTGAAAAAAATTGACTCGATCAAATTCAAAATGGCCGCCTATCGGCCATTATTCACTTTCACATAGCCGGTTTTTAGTAACCGTACTAGATGGCTAGACCATTACTATAAAACAAAATGTGAGATTTCAGGAGAGGATGCATCTTGAAAAAATTTGACTCGATAAAATTCAAAATGGCCGCTTATCGGCCATTATTCACTTTCACATGGCCGTTATTTGGTCAACCGTGCTAGATGGCTAGACCATTACTGTAAAACGAAATGTGAGATTTCAGATGAGGATGCATCTTGAAAAAAATTGACTTGATCAAATTTTAAATGGCCGCCTTTTCGGCCATTATTCATTTTCACATGGCTGATATTTGGTAAACCGTGCTAGATGGCTAGACCATTACCTGATTACTATAAAACAAAGTGTGAGTTTTCGGGGGAGGATGCACCCTGAAAATTTTTAACTTACGAATTCAAAATGGCCGACAATCAGCATTATTTACCTCGATAGGCCTGATATCAGGTAAACCGTGCTAGATAGCTAGACCATTACTATAAAACAAAATGTGACGTTTCGAGAGAGGATGCCTTTTAAAAACTTTCGACTCAATCGAATTCAAAATGGCCGCCTATCGGCCACTATTTACTTGCACATTGCTGATATTTGGTAACCCGTGTTAGATAGCTGGACCATTACTATAAAACAAAATGTGAGATTACAAGAGAGGATGCATCTTGAAAAAAATTGACTCGATCAAATTCAAAATGGCCGCCTATCGGCCATTATTCACTTTCACATAGCCGGTTTTTAGTAACCGTACTAGATGGCTAGACCATTACTATAAAACAAAATGTGAGATTTCAGGAGAGGATGCATCTTGAAAAAAATTGACTTGAACAAATTCAAAATGGCCTCCTATCGGCCATTATTCACTTTCACATGGGCGATATTTGGTAAGCCGTGCTAGATGGCTAGACCATTACTATAGAATGAAATGTGAGATTTCAGCTGAGGATGCATCTTGGAAAATTTTGACTTGATCAAATTCAAAATGGCCGCCTTTAGGCCATTATTCACTTTCACATGGCCGATATTTGGTAAACCATGCTAGATAGCTAGACGATTACTATAGAATGAAATGTGAGATTTCAGCTGAAGATGCATCTTGAAAAATTCTGACTCGATCAAATTCAAAATGGCCCCCTATCGGCCATTATTTACTTTCACATGCCCAATATTTTGCAAACTGTGTTAGATGTTAGTCCATTACTATAAAACAAAATTTGAGGTTTCAGGGGAGGATGCACCCTAAATTTTTAACTAATTTATATCGAATTCAAAATGACCGTAAATCAGCTATTAGTTAACTCGATTGGCCTGATATCGGGTAAACCATGCCAGATAGGTAGACCATTACTGGGATACTGATTAGGATCATTAATTTCAATGGAGGTTTGCAATCTCTGACAGACTGTCTAGTTCTTATCTTACTCTTAGACTGGGCTTCTTAGACCTTGTTGTCTTGCGTCTTGATTTAATTTTTGACCTAGACTAGGACTACATTAATAACCCTATACAAAATTACTTAAATCAAATTCTAATTCGGAGCGGGAGCTCCTGGACTTATGTAGTCTTGTTAATTTTTGTGCTGTGCATTTACCAGTTAGGCTAGATATAGAGAAGAAGTTCCCGTATTTCTTATTTTTGACATCGTAGTGCCGCCAATAAATGCCCATTACGGCCCACACTGTCAAATTGTGAGCTGTGTATCGCTGTATTAGTTTCAGTATTAGTATTCAGCGTTGTTAGAACAGAGTCAAGGTTTGTCATCCCATGATCCAAAACATAGGCCTATATGCTTACCAATATAATTTAAATGAAGTATGGCAGAAAACGAGCTAGTGAAACCAAAATGTAGTTGAAATGTTGCTGATTCCAACGAAATATTGGACTGTCACCTGTAACCTGACTGTAACCTCGCCACAAGGTTACCTCGCCACAGGTAATCTCGCCACAGATTTGGTAACCTCGCCACAGAAGGCTGAGTAACCTCGCCACATCTTTGGTAACCTCGCCACATGGGGTTAAGTAACCTCGCCACACCTGTTGTATCCGCATTTATCAATGTATTTTCAAAGGGAAATCTCTACCTTGAACATGGTGTAGATGTCTGTATAGACTTAGACTATATGTGCCAGTAAAATCAAAAGCAAAAAAAATTCTAAAAAAATGTACCAATATGTAACGAATAATAATAGGCCTACAAATTTATTTTGTCCAGCAAATATTGTAGAAAATTTGTTCATTGTGACTAATAATAATAATATATTAACCCTTGAACCGCTGAATTAAATAATTTAAATTTTCACACACTTGGAGTTGTGCCTCACTACCTTGACCAACAACTTTAAGTTAGAGAAAACAACTCTTATTTGATTAATTTGTAATTTAAGACTAAGCAATTTACAAATCTTGATGTTTAAATGGCTAATAAAACGGATTAAAGCGACTACAGTCGCGCTTAGCGGTTTAAGGTGAATAGGTGTAGGCCTAGCGGCAACAACAGAGGAAGTTGATGACACTGCCCCAAGAAGAGAACCGACAGCACCCGAGGAAGACAATGAGTAGCACTCAAGCTATGTGATCGACTTCAATAACACTCGATATTGCATTGAATATGTAATAGTACCAATCTCATACATATAATTTTAACTATTTATATTGCCGTATATTAACCGTCTGCGTCCCTATGTTTGAGCTATATTCAAGTTAAACTGAACGTAGATTTAACCTAAGTCTAGGCTAAAAACACAAATAGTAGGCCTAATTTATGTTCTTGTATTATGGACCCTATCGATGAAAGCTGATATTCAACATCACATTGTAATAAAGGCCTAAATATCACGCTAATAGGGATCTAATTAGAAGTTACTAAAATGTGTAGTACCAAAGCCATAACTTTATTTTGAATTGAATTTACAAATAGTAATATTATTAATAAATGATGTTCCTTTAATGCTGGGTAAACGATGTAGAGGGCGGCACAACAATAAACTAAATATCCAGTTATCCCTGGTTTAATGCTAGTCCACCGTCTGCACTGCTGGCCCTACATTAAACTAACATTAAGTCGATGTAGCTTCTGTGGAAAGTATAGCGTATATAGCCAGTGTAATATATTATGAGATTATGCTTTGTACGCATCGCGTTGACTACTACAATGAGGCAATACCGCTGGAGTACAATCACACGTGTCTTGCCATAGAGTTAACTCTATATTTGGTCTGGCTAAACTTCTGAAATTCGAAACCTTTGAGTGTTGATCCACTGTTCGCCGTATCGTATTTGCTGGGATGCACCTACAAGTATGCATACTTTAGAAGTGGATATATGTATATTAAAAACATGTCTCGAAGTAATAATATGTAGGGCTATAAAGTGTCTATAAAGCAGCTGGGCCAATAGTGTTTTTTTTAATGACACAGCATCATAGTTGAATTCACGCTTTCCCATTCATTGATTGTTTTCTACCAATTACTGGCCAACCGTCAATGATGAAGACGAGGACCATCCGTGCATGTGGATTATAAAACTTTAAAATATATATTTTTTATTTTTGCAATAAATGAAAATCAAAGTGGAACAGGGAACACTATTATGGCAGAACCAGAGTAAAAACATACCTGTCAATTATCACAGGTAAGGGATAGCAATGACATGACCAATATATATTATGCACATTTAATATCTTGTGCAGAATAAAATATGAAAAATGTTCGGCAGCGCCTCTGACGGTGAACCAATATTAAATCCACAGGTAATGTGTTTGTATATATGTAATAACAATACCGAAGGGCGGCGGGGGGGGGGGGGGCGGGGGTCCTGGTGCCTGCTAGGAAAGTCGCGGATTCGTCTCCTGCTCTGGCATTCAAGTTTCAAAGAAACAAAATGTTTCCTCCCTGTTCAATCATAAATATTGAATATTGTGGGCAGCCTCTGTGACCGAGAGTTAGTGTGCTCGGCCGTAGACCAACAGGGCTCAATTTCGAATCCTGTGTCTGGAGGGCAGTGACACCTCATTCACCTCTCCATCCTCAGGTTCTCCTTACCCAGTTTAGCCTATATGTGTACAAATGTGGTGTAGAACCCCATTTATTTCATTTTATACCATTTGATACAGCCAACTAACACCTGACTCAACGTTGGCCTGACAACATTACAGCAACATTTCAGCAAAGATCCTGTGAGTTGAGAAAGCCTTCATGGGTCTTTATCCTTAGGTCTACTGTGTGTATTGTGATTTCCATACTTGGCATTACGTAAGAGGGTGCAGTGAAATTGCATTACGTCCACATGTGATAATGATGGATTAGTGCTACTGTATATTTCATGGCTGAGTAAGAAACATTAAAAGCTGATAATTTTCAACTTTGTTAGGCCTATTTTAGACAGAAGAATTGAAATTGAAAATTAAAGATTTCGTGAAAATTCCTGGCTAACTGGGGCATTATAAAAGTCCCAGAAGAAGTAATAATTGCACTTTTGTAAAATTAACATTGTAGTCCTGTGAAATGATTCTTTGTCAAGCATATTTCATTAGGTGCAGTGCTTCAGAACGTGTGTAAAATCAGCAAAATGTATTATGGGAACCGAACATAATAATATAAATGCCAATGATCGATATAAAGGATATACATCTTTTCATGATAATGCATCTTAGAGTATAGATATACATTCCCTGACACATTTATAGCTGATTTTTTGCAATGCTGTTGACAAACGTCAAGGCCCCTGGGCCTCTTGTTTTAATTTGAAATCATCATAACTGTCTTAGCTAGGCCATTATAAATGTTTTAATTCTTTTATTGCTGAGACTGCCTTTATCCGTCAGAATCTGACGTCCACAGACTTCAGATTCTGACGTATAAAAACAGTCCCCGCGCTGAAAGGGTTAACACACTGCTTTATACATAGATAGATAGATATTGTTTATTTCAGTGACATGTACATAACAACAAATACATATACAATTTAAATTTTTACCCCTTTGAAATTGTGTCTCGCTCCTGCAACCCACAACTTCAAGTTTCTGGACAAACAAAAAAGTTTAAAATGGCTATACACACGATGATATGAGATAAATTATGCAATTTATTATATTATTAAATATTATCTAACTGTAAGTGAAAGAAAATGTTATAAATTAAAATGCTATATATATAGAACATAATTTCATTTGTCTGTCTCAGCCTTGAAATAGTAGCCGTTTTTCTTATTATGAACATTTACGTTATTTCACTAGTAATATTTGCCTGTTGACTTTCTATTTGTTCTACAGGATCTCATTATTATGCGAGATGCTTTTGACATACTTCTTCCGAAGGTTAGTTGATCAAAGTAAATTTATAAAATATTCTGTTGTCTAAGTAAATTAACCTTTTATATTTTTTATCCTTCTGAACTATTAACCACCTGACAAAATGTTTTGCATCTGCTGTTAGCTCTGTATCGCATCTCGAAGTGAATGAAAATCACTACCAGGTTTTTTGTCAAATTTCTCAAACAGAAATCTCATTTCAATTGGTTGAAAATTATGTCAAAAATCCACATCGAAATGGATAGATATTTTTTCAAATTTTCTAAGTAAAAAGATAACATAAAGTTTGTAGTCTGCACAGTTTGAACAGTGTACATAATGCAGGGTTCCCATTTGATCATGGTCTTTTAAAATTATTTCAAAAGTCAGCGGACACTTAGGGTATCTTAACATTTTTAATATGGTAGTATCAGTTTCAGCACTGATGCAATATTGCTAAATTTTACCATTAGTGTGTGTTTTTTGGTGTATACAGACGGCTGTAGGACAGAAGAGACAGCTATAAGATATTTCAAGACATTTTGTTTAATTTACCAGTTGTTTATATCTGTTTTTATATCTGGAAATTGGTAAACAATCATGGCAAAGTCATGGAAATTTCCCGTTTTTTGTTGGTTCCTGGACAATGTTCATGTCATTTAGTCAGGGTATTAGTATGTTCTACTAATCATTGATATTTTTCAGGTAGCTCGGTGCATTAACCGATTGTGTCGGTTTGCTGAGGACTACAAAGCACTTCCGTGTTTGGGCTTCACACATCTCCAGTTAGTCTTTCAACCTTTTACTTACCCACAAACTTAACCCTTTCAGTGCGTGACTGACTTTTGACGCCAGAGTCTGACGTCGATATACACTGACGTCTAAAGTTGATCTCTGTGCACTGAAAGAATTAAAAATGTATAATGGCCATAGATCTATGACATATGTATTCAAATGAAGCGGAAAGAGACATTTATGGTGATTTCAAATTGAAAAAAAACTTTGGTCTCCATGGTTTATACAAAATATTTCAGTGTTGTAAGGGTCAATACTCACATATTTCATTATATTTTCATTCAATGTGAACTGTGAATTGATAAGTACTGTAATTCCCACCTCACATTAATAAAAATACCAACTGTAATATATTAAGTTGAACCTTATAATGCTTATAATGACCAATAATATGTCTTTCAATCAGTAGCATAATTTGCAAAAATTAAATTGTTTCTCATAGTGTTCTTAGATCTAACCCTTGAATTGTCATATTTAAAAAAATGAAGGCACTTAATTTTCTAATAATGGCCTAAACAATTTAATACATGTATCAACAAATATACAGCTCTCATATTCTAGCATTCTTTAAAATATAACTGATTCTGTATGTCAGTGTAAATCCAGTCGCAGTAATTTCATTTTCAAGACTATTATTTTAACTTTGCATATTTACAATGCTTGTGTTTATTTCTCTTCAAAGACCAGCACAGTTGACTACTGTTGGGAAGCGTGCTTGTCTGTGGGCTCAAGATCTATTAATGGATCTTGAAAATCTACAACACGGCAAGGAGAGCTTAAGATTTAGAGGAGTAAAAGGCACCACAGGAACACAGGCTTCATTTCTGGAACTGTTTGATGGAGATCATGAAAAAGTAAGAGTGCTGAATCAGGATATATTGACTTTTTTATCGCGTATTATTGATCTGTTTTATTAGCAGGTTAAATCACAGTTATTGGGATTGAAATGAATGGTAAATCATCAATATTTGCAAATGTTTGGTCTCAAATTAAACACATATGATTAATTTTCACCCACTTTAAGTTGTGTGTCGCGGTAGCGAGACACAACCTAAAGTGGGGGAAAATTTAAATTATTTAATTTAGACCTTTAAAGAGTAAACAATTTTGTTTCTGATTATGAGACTATATAATATGTCAAGTAGGCAATGGGTAAAATTTCTTACATATGAAAATAATGCAAATAAATAAGACTATTATGCTGGTAAACAGCTTATATACGGTGTTTAATAAAAATTGTCACAGATTTTCCAGCTGGGTGGGTATGAATGTTGCATGTGAAGACTTTTCCCGTTGGGCTTGCATGAATAATAGTCAACAGCTGACAGTGTGCTATACTTTGGCAATGTTGGCAGCTTTTTTCATCTGTTGGTATATAGATCTGACTGGTTCATTGAGTACAAATTCTTACTTTTATTTTTTTGTCATCTCTTTCAGGTGAAGAGATTAGATTCACTAGTTACAGAAATGGCCAAGTTTAAAAGGTGACTTTTCAACCTCTTGTCTAATTTACTTGATAAAATTTACAAAACAACCAAAGTTAAATTTATTAGGATAATTATTTATACAAGGCTTGAATAAGAGAATCGTTTGTCAACAAAATGTTCTGTGGTGACTGGTGTTAGTAATGAAGATAATTCAGATTTTTTAGCTTTAACTTTTTTGTGTTCATTCTTTTTCATTTACCATATATATCTAATAACATGTCTAATTCATTGCAGATCCTACATCATATGTAGCCAGACATATACAAGGAAGGTTGACACAGATTGTTTAGCTGTTCTGGCTAGTTTAGGTGGAAGTGTCCACAAAGTAAGTCTGCTCAAAATTAGGCCTATAAAAATATTGTTTGTTTCTGATTTTCGACCGACCCTATTGAAACATGTGCGCCATAAACTTTATGGCTTTGCCAAGGTTGAGCTAAAGAATGCACATGCCTGATTCCAGAAAATAGTCAATATATTTATCGAGGTCGCCACACTCCAGATATTGATTGCAAATTGCTGCTGGTGACACATGAGACACAAACAGAATATTGTAAATACTGACATGTGATGCAGGGAAGTGAATTTGGCGTGAAATGAAATAAAAAATAAAATACATACCAACTCAGTGATTAGAATGACAGTTATTTTTTTTACCTTAACCCTTTCACCACTGAAGCCCGTTTTTATGTGCTGAATGCTATGGCATTCAGCACATAAAAACAGGCTTCAGTGGTGAAAGGGTTAATATATGAATATTGTAGCCTTGGACACAAAGATGATTTGACAATAGGTTTGGAACGCTTTCTGACCTATTTCAGAATATTAAATTTTACACTGCTACATACAACTTTGATTTGACTACTTCTTAATAAAAAATATATTCACATTATTTTTTGATGCATCACAATGTATCATGACTTCTTTACATTATTTTTCAGATATGTACAGATATTAGACTACTTGCAAGCATGAAGGAACTGGAAGAACCATTTGAAAAGGATCAAATAGGTCTGATGAATTTCTATTTTTACCAAATATTTTTCATGTACTTGTACATATATGAATATAAAAATAGAGCTGGTACCTACTCTCCAGGACATTTTTATGAACACATTGAATACTTTTCAAATATAATACATTTTTTGAGGGGTGTAGGCTATTTGACTCAAGATTTTATTTCTGGTGATTGCCAGGAGCTCTGTCAATAGCTCTGTCGCACTAGGTTAAGGAATATTGACATGATCACGCTCCTTATAGACTTTGATAGATTGTATTATATAACCCAAAATAATATAACTTAAATGCTGACTGACTAAACTTTATTAAATGTCCATGTGCAGTCTTAAATAAAACTTCCAATTGTAAATTGTAATTTTTTTAATTTTTAAATGTATGAAGCTTGCAATTGCATTAGGCAATGCCAGCTTTATATGAATGAAAAATATTAATATTAGTGTGTGAGTTGAGCATTTTTACCTTACACTAGTTTCAAATACAATTGAATATTTTGGTCACCAGAAATTACACATTTTTATACTAATTTATCCTGTAAGTGAAATGTCATGTATTTCATTTCTTTAAGGATCAAGTGCAATGCCTTACAAACGTAATCCAATGAGAAGTGAGAGGTGTTGTGCCTTAGCACGTCATCTGATGACGCTTGTACAGAATGCTCTGATGACTCATTCTGTACAGTGGATGGAACGTACACTTGATGACAGCGCCAACAGGTAAATCAGACTCTGTACAGTAGAACCTGCGACTGGAAGCCACTCTCTGCACAATGACATTGATTAACCCTTTCAGTGCGGGGATCGATTTAAGTGGACGTCAGATTTTAACATATTTAAAATATTGGCTGTAGACCCATAACATTAGTACAGTATTCTAATGAAGCTGATAGAGCTAACTAAGAAATTTATGATGATGTCAAATTTAAGGTTAACCCTTTTACTGTGAAGCCTGACTATAGTAATTTTAAAAGCTGTTTTATTAGCCATTCAAATTGCAGCTATCGGGAATAAAATTCCCAATAATACAGATTTCAAATTTAAAAAATCATAGTTGTGACTATCAGTTAAATTGTTAATTTATCAACTGGTACTGTATTGTCTTTCTCCTCTTTATCTTGTTATTTAATGTTATGATTTTCAAATGCCCAATGAGAACGTGTTGAGTTTTGTTCTTATGCTTTAACTGCCAGATATTCCACCTATGCTGTATATATTATGCATGCTTTCATGTTTTAGACGACTGAGTTTGTCGGAGGCTTTTCTAACAGCAGATTGTATGCTGACCACTCTACAGAATATCACAGAAGGTTTAGTGGTTTATCCAAAGGTACAGTGTTTAACCCTTACAACGCTGAATTTTGTTTGTTTAAATCATGACGACTAAACTGTATTTCACCCCTTGGCCCATTGAGCACGAAGGGGTATTGTCATCTCCTTTGATTGGCACCACCGCCGTCTCCGCCGCCCACGCATTCTTTTGGCTACTACACCAACATGGTGCACCAGATTAAATTCATAATTTACACAAACTTGCCCAAGATCATAGGTCAAAGGTCAAGGTCAAAGATTCAAAAAAATTCTTGTTGACGCGATATCTTGAAAAATAATTATTGGATCTCTCGGAAGTTACCCATGAGTATGGAGATGACCTGATTACGTTTAAAGCTTTCCACCGATAATCAATTTTTATTATTTTTTTTTACTTAATTTTTTTTCTGAATTCCCTTGAAACCTGGTCTGCGAGTCTATTGGCATTGTCCGTTCTCATGTGCGACTGAAATACCCCATCTTGATTTTATCAAGTTTAATAAAGCATTTTTATTTTCAGTTAAATGTCCTGAAACAGGCCTGGCATATATAGGTTTTCGTGGTCTGCGAGTCTATTGGCATATCCGCTTTCATGTGTGATCCAAACCGAGGCTATAGCGGCCATCTTGATTTTATGATTTATCTATTATTGGAAACAGTTGTGTCAGATTTGTGGACATTTTGAGTCACTGCATCAGCCGAGGGGTGTTCGAGTGCTTGTATGGTATTTTTTCAATGTGAAATAATCATCAGTGTCTACGGCCATTAAAAATATTGTAATTCTTTCTTTAAATGATTTGATTAACTGAGCATCTTTCCTAAAGTATTTAATACGCTTCCATGCAATTTTAAGTGGCTTGAAAACTTATGTATAAACGGTCCTAGCCGCGAAAGTTTTAGGTCACATTATAATAAAAAAAATGACTGATCTGGCATTTTGTAAGTTGACGGTTACATCTGTTTCATCTCAACAGGACAACATTAATCTAAAATAATGTTTTTTTTAAATTATATACAACTATTCTGGTGCAGCAAAATGTTGTTATTTATAAACAAGAAAAATAAATCTGTTTTGAAGGTAATAGAAAAACATGTGCGAGAGGAGTTACCGTTCATGGCATCCGAGAACATAATCATGGCGATGGTGAAATCTGGTGGCAATAGACAAGTAGGTACACAATCATTAACCCTTACAGCTATAATTTTTTTAATTATCAACCATGGATACCAAAGGTTTTTTTTCAATTCTAAATCAGCATAAATGTCTTGGTTAACTCTTTCCGATTCATTTGAATACCTAGGTTATGGGTCTACGACCATTACAAATTTTTTTTTTCTCTTACAATGCGGGGATCAACTTTAGACGTCAGATTCTGGTTTTTTTTTTTTTATCTTGTTGTTATTATGATGTCCATTTACATTTGATCAACACTTTAAGTTCTAAATTGAAATCCTAAAAATCCTGCTTATTTAAACTTGTTTATCACTAAAACATTTCACAAAATCATTCTGATTCTTCCAAATTTCATCAAATATTTGTACATCACATTCTGATCTGAAAAAAAACATGTCATCTATGCCAAGAAAACTGCTTGAAAAAACTAGTTTTGATTGGCATCCACTCTGGAAATGAATAAACTTTTTCAGGAATGTCATGAAGAAATTCGTCAGCTTTCCCAGCAAGCGGGAGCTATGGTGAAAGAGCAAGGCAAAAACAATGACTTTGTGGAGCGAGTTAGGAAGTCACACTATTTTGCCCCAGTTCACCACCAGCTTGATCAATTACTAGAGCCGTCTACATTCACCGGTCGTGCTGAACAACAGGTAAATATTTCTTCCACGGTGTAGATGGAGACTGAAGTAAAAGTAAAAATATTTCTGTTTAAACCATGGAGACCAAAAGTTTTTTTTTCAATTTGAAATCATCATAAATGTCTTAGTTAGCTCTTTCTGTTTCATTTGAATACCTATGTTATGGGTATACTGCCATTATAAATATTCAAGTTTTTGAGTGGGGGGATCATTTTACTACGTCTTTTGTGACGTATAAAGACGGACCTTGTGCTGAAAGGGTTAATTGTTTCCAATGAAATTCCTGTCCACATCAAACACACTAAATTCAGCGGCTCATGGTGCGAGAGGTTTCCTCAATCTTATTTGGCTGTCGCAATGTCCATGGAGCATCTGTGTTAACTCTTTCATCGCTCATCACCACCAGATTAGTTTTTAATCAGTTTTATGATGAAATCACTGTTATTGGAAAATAAATTGGTGTATAAATATCAAGATTTGCCAATGTTTGGTCTCAAATTGAACGAATAAAAGTCATTTTCACCAGTGCATTAATATTTGAATTATTGAATTTAGCGTTTTAAGTGTATTAATATTTTTAATAATAGACTGTTCGTAGTTTTAAAAGTTTCATTTTCACGCACATTTGGTTAAGTCGTGATATTTCTTTTTTTATAGGTCTCGCACTTCATTAAAGATGAGGTGGTTCCTGCATTACATCCCTACGTTCACATTCTAGATGAGACAGCTAAACTTAACTTATAAATTATATTAGTCATTTAATTTATAGTGTTCAGCCATAGCTTTAGTATTAAAGGTGAACAGATATCAAATATTTTAATGATTTATAACTGGTAGCATGATATTATTATATTCTTGCCTTTTTTCGTGCATTTAGTCTATGATAATAATTTTATATGCTTATCTTTTCTTGCATTTAGCCTATAATAATGTAAATCCCTCTTTTCAAAATAGGATAATGTTTTATTATTATTTATTGATCATGTGTCAACTACTGGCAGTTTTCCCACCTCATCATAATGCTCGGATATTTCCTGTAGGTTAATTTTTCAATGAAAATAAAATGAGATATTCATCGACATACTGTTTTCTTTATGTAGATGGGTAAGGAAATGTGCATAAATGCCGACAGTGATGTGTGTGATACTTAAAAAATCCCTTGAAAATATTTAATGGGAGAAAACATTTCAAGCCCAAAGCTACTTATCTACCGGTATATAAAACTTGTGCTGATGAATTGTTTATTCAAATTTTTTATTCATTTGAAGCTGAAATTGCTAGCCCAATTTTCAGCTTCAACGACAAAAACTATCATAAAATGGCGTCTCGTAATTTGAAATTTCCGATTAACTGAGCATCTAGCACTGAATATTTTAACACTTGTTGTGTCATTTGATTTGTTTTGATTGTTGTTTTAGCCCTTACAACGCGAAATATTTGTTTGAAATAATTAAAAATGTCTTAGTTAGCTCTTTCTGCTTCATTTGAATACCTATGGTAACCCTTACAGCGCGGGGAACGACTCTCGACGTCAGAATCTGACATCAAAGTCGTTCCCCGCACTGAAAGAGTAACACCATTTATAATTGCCGTAGATCCCATAACATGGGTATTCAAATCAAGCAGAAAGAGCTAGCTAAGACATTTATGATGATTTCAAATTGAAAAAACCCCATTAGTCTCCATGGTTTATACGAAAGTAATTCAGTGCTTTAAGGGTTGAAGGGTTGAGGTGCTTAGCAGCACAAGGGTTAATAACACATGCAAATATGCAGTCCATAATGAGACGTGAAAAGAGACAAATAATGAGACGTGAAAAGATAAATTATTACAACTCAAATCACACAAATATTCAGTATTCTAAGTCTGTAAATATGTCATGTCTAATACCATATTACATAATAATAGCAAATCAAGATGAGAAAAGAGGGGCACAGACTATTTTGCTACACAAAATATTTTCTATTGTCTATAAACATTTACTGGTGAAACATTAACCACAGATACAATATTGGCGCCAATGTTTTACGGTCACTAGTATCATCATTTGTAAGCATCTAGGTTATAACTCAATTACCCAACAATGAATAATAGACATGACTCGAGAACTTATAACTACACAATAACGAGCACATTGATCATAGAGAGTTCTGGTGATTTACAATGACCTACAAACGAGAACTCTGAGACAGAACGTGGGATTATAACATGAACAACCTTTGTAATGGAGAATTATTTGTTTCTATTTTTCATTCATTTGAGGCTGAAATTGCTTGTCGCAAATGCCATATTCAAATGACGGGAACTGTTATAAAAAATAGACAAAGTCACATCTCCCAAATTGTATTATTTGATTGACTGATAATCTACCACAAACTGGGCTTTTATCACAAACTCTTATCAATTTGATTGACATTTCATTTTGTCCCCTTGGATATGAAAAGGTGTATCTGCCACTTTGCAAAGTGTCAGATACACTCTTTCATATCCAAAGGGACGAAGTCTAAAAGACGCTGAAAAAACCCCACATATTATAAAGTGCCAGCAGCACAATGGAGCACAATGGGTAACGGTGCCATATGCTGCTGAGACCCTCTGCAGTTGCAGTTTGAATAATTTCATTTAAATCAATATGAAACAACTCTGTCAGATTTTTATTTAGCGCTGAATCTCAGAAAGGTGTGTGTGATCTCGCCTCACTCATTAGTCTTTTGATTCTGAAAACAACATCTATTTTCACACATACAAGCAAAAATAACCAAGTAGTCCAAATCAAGCTGATACAACTACAGTGCTGCTAGACTCTCGGTACTATTTATAAATTATAAATGTCCGTTCATTTTCCTGTTACAGATATTACACATATTAGAATAAAATAGAATATAGAATATAATCTTTGTTTATTTTCATAAAAAACAACAACAGGGTTGAATTACATAACTCTAATTATAAAAATCAGGTGAAGCCAGAAGCACAATGTTTATCCAGGTCATCACCCGTTGAGTACTGTATAGACGACCTACACTTAAAAAAATAACACATGATCATTAAGAAATTAAAGCAAATGTGGTCTATATCAATTGTCATTAAAATTGTACATTTTACACATAAAAACACGCATGACTACATTCATTTGAAAAATAAAATTTGTACTTGTTTAACTACAGTAATAGACTATAGACTAGGAAATCATAAAAATATGAGAGAAAACAAAGTAAACAATACATGATATTAACTTAACCTATGAATACCTGAATGTCATGATTAATTTTTAAATTACTAAAAATCATGTTATTTGTCTTTGAAACATTAATTGTTTATTACAAACCAAGTTCCCAACTAAGGTACTTAGTTCAAGACATTTCGTGTTACTAAGATTAACAATATCGCTATTCGAACAAAACAGGTTGGTATCGTCTGCAAATAGAATAGATTTAAACAACTTGGATACATTCACGATATCATTGATGTACAATATAAATAGTTTTGGACCTAAGATGCTACCTTGTGGAGCACCACATGTGATGTCAAGTGTGTCAGATTTAACATCATTATAATACACATATTTTGATCTCTTATTCAAGTAACTTGTTATCCAAGAGCTGGCGACACCCAAATATTCTTTTTTTTTATTGGCAAGAGTTGATCAATAGTATCAAACGCTTTCTTCAGATCAATACAAATTTCAAAAGTCATAAGTTTTTCATCGTTTAATCCGCCTAATTGTCCATCCACATAGACACCCTTTATCAGCTTAGGCCTATGCCATAAATATGCAATTTTTTTTATCAGGTATGAGTGATAATTATGAAATGCTTTCTTCAGATCAATAAAAATCTCAGTAGTCTTAATTTTTTCTTCCATTGAGTTGCTTGTCCAACGCCACAGACCTATCCAGAGCTCGACACATTGCCTTTCATCGACGTCCTTCACATTTTAAGCAGTGTAATATTCTAATTCGATCGAATACAATTTATTATTTATTTGAGAACACGTGTTATCTTTTAAATATGTCTTAGCAATTAGTACTATCAAAGGTTAGTACTATCAGAGGGCAACCTGTTAGTTTCTTGTCGAGATTTGTGTCGTCTTCGAGGGGTCACGATTGTCCATTTTCTTCCATCGAGATGTGAGCAGCTTGTGATAAGCGTTACGGAACTGACTGTTCATCAAACCATACACAATCCAGTTTACTGAGGCTGCACTCCATTGTAGCAGACTCAGTGATAGGGCTACCGCATCAGGCACCGTAGTGTCACTTGTCCTTTCCTGGTCATAAGCCAACGGCCATGGAAAATAAGTTACCGCAAATATAACCATCAATACGATCATAGTTTTAGCAATCTGCGCTTCTTTTGTCGATTTCTTTTTATGATTCATGTCATTTGCTGTAGGGTTCACCCGTGCTGCACTTTTCTTAACAACCAAATAGATACGTAAATAGAGAAAACACATTATTAACAAAAAAGCCAAGTACCAAACAATTATCACCATTGATATACTGGCACTAGTTTCTGTTTCAATTCTACACCAAAGATATTTAGTGATAAAAACCACCTTAATTTCGGACCCTTTTAACAATACTGTTACTAAGGCACCGATGTACGAAAATGTGAATAAGATCATTAATATTAATGTCATTGCCCAGGTTTTAGAGAACCATGCATACCAACTAGGCTTCACCACCATCATGTAGCGATAATAGGTGATAAGAAATATGTGAAATATTGAAAATGTTAGAACAGACTGAGAAAATGAATTGTAAAGTTGACATGCAAATCCACTGAACGGCCAAGTGCCCCTCAACAGAGCGTGGGTTCCCATTGTTGATACCACCAGCAAGCTGAACAGATAATTCCCTGTCATTGTAGCCACAAACAGATTACTTCGTAGTCTCAGACTGGGAAGAAGTAAAAGTGACATCAGAAGTAAACCATTTCCAAACACGCCGACGATTATAATAACACTGGCTATAGCTGCTCCCGCGATCGCTAGTGGGTGTGGGAATTCACTCAGAGTGCTGTTTGTGTTAATATCAGTGATGTTCACATCCATATTGTAAATTAATCTTAGCAGTGAATTTAATCGTGGTGGTTAGAAGACAGTTTGTGCTTTCCCTTCGAAATGTGTAGACCCACATGAGATGCTCCTAACTGAATAAGGATGAAAGGTGACAGAATAATCTATATCAAGGGTACTAATTATGTTTATTGATTTACAATAGTTAATCCAGGGCTTTTTTTATCTTTATTGATCTTATAAGAATGATATCGACGGAACTAATTATGTTTATATGTTTATTGATCTTATAAGTGTGAATCGCCTTTATCCGAGCAAACAATGGACGTTTGTACAATGTTGGATTAATGTTGACCCATCGTCTACGACGCTGGCCCAACATTAATCCAACATTGGGCCAACGTAGCGTGTTTGATGGGGACAGTCGTCTCTAATGGCACCAATCGATTAACCCTTACAGTGCGGGGACCGACTTTAGTCGTCAGATTCTGACGTCTGTAGACGTCAGATTCTGAAGACTAAAGTCAATCCCGCACTGCAAGAAAAAAATAATAATGTCCGAAGACCCATACCATAGGTATTCAAATGAACCGAAAAGAGCTACCTAACACATTTATGGTGATTTCAAATTGATAAAACCTCTGTTCTCAAGGTTTAAACAAAAGTATTTCAGCGCTTTAAGGGTTAAGGCTCTAAATTAAATAACTTTTACCGACTTGAAGCTGTGGGGGAAAATTTCCCATATTTGTTCAATTTAAGAACAAACATTTGCAAATCTTGATGTGTAAACACCCATTTCTTTGCAAATGACACTGATCTGATCGGCTAATAAAATTCTGTGAAACGCAGTGACGTCACCGGAAACCGTTTTAAATGGCAATTTGGTAAAAACAAAGTTATATAACACCCTCTCCCCCATACTTCATTGAATCAGCCAGCTATTGGAGGTCAAGGCTATTGATTTTCACAGAATGCATTTAGAACGTCTATAGTCGTGTTTAGCAGTGTAAGAGTTGACCCCCCTCATCCCATACAAGCACCATCTAAAATATTTTCTATAAAATGCATGGAATAAAAAATGGTTTGTATAGTCCGTCACAATAAATGAAGATGTCATAACCTGTCATTACATAATTTATATTAGGCCTACACTTGTGTATTATTTGATTTTAATTAATACTCAAGTAGACACTCCCACACAGTGGATATAGAGTACTTATGTCGTCCCCTTGGATATGAAAGGGTGTATCTGCCACTTTGTAAAGTGGCAGATACACCCTTTCATAACCAAGGGGACGATATAAGCTCTGTTGTTCACATCCAACATATATTAGGCCTAAGCAATTTTCAGCCATTTTAAGTTGTAGCTCGCGGTATCAAAAGCTACTTCAAATGGATGAAAATTGTAATTATTTTTTAATTGTAATTGTTCTAATTAATAACGGCATCTTGTGTCAACTCTATGTTATGAGCTAAGCTGCTAATTCTCAACATGAATGTAGACCTACTGTTTACCATGTTTAAGATGGACCAGTGTTAACTTCAAGCTTAACTTTAAAGACCGTCGCAGAACATGACCTCTGGCTCTTCAAAGGTTTCCTAAGATAGAAGCATTATATTGTATTTCCTTACTAAAGGTTTTTTTAGCAATCAGGTTTACTCAAGGACAGCTATAAGAGCTGCTAATTTACACAATCAATACACAGAAAGACAGATATTGATGTTGATGGGTGTTATTGATTTGTGCTAGTGACACTATCCCACCAGGTATCATTTATGGGGTTGAGAAAACATCTGGATAAAAATACCATGTTATATCAAAACAATTACGTTTTAGCAATTAGCATAGTGTCCCTCCTGCTTGTGTAATCATGTTGGTACAGGCATAATTATATACTTTCTATACTAAAATTATAAATAAGTGATTCTTTAAATTAAAATTGTATTTCCATTTCGTCAAAAGGTAAAGCACTTTTATTAAAGCAAGAGGTTCAGCATATTTTAGGCACGAGATTTGAAGACATTGCATGAGGTTCACCCTTGAATCTCTGATTTCAAAAGGTACGAGTTCCAGTGATAAACCACGGAATTATTTATATTATAATTATACCGATTTAATATCTCTAGATAATGGCGAATTGTTTTTGGAATTTAGTAAGTCTTTCGATACTGTAATTAAAAAAATACTTCTCATATGCCATTAGAGGTGTGAAATATGATTTGATTATAAAATGTATGTTTATACAATTAAAACAATATGTAGTATCTAATAAGTTTGACTTGTCTTATGTACATAAATGATCTATCTAATGTTTTATCACTTTTGTTTTGTCTACTTTATGCTGACGGTGCAAATACTTTTGTATAGACTATTATTTGAGTAGATACTGAAGAATTTGATTAAATGGCAATTTTTATATGTTAAAAAAATAATTTCACTCTATTTAGTGATATAGCATAATATGCGAATTGTAAATAAAAAGCCCCACATGTTTAACCAGTCCCATATAGTTTTTTGTGTGTTATTATTGATGGGAAATTGAACAGTCTATCAAATATATTGCAACTATGTACGCTTCAGGGACTTTTCTTTTTGTGATAGATCTATTTTCGGCAATATTTGAAATTATTTTTGATTGATGACGGCTTTTATTCTACGATGTCGGAAGTCAGTTGGACACAAATTATAAAATACGATAGATCTATTAAATCTTAGGAATTATATTTCTTTTTTTCCAATTTAACCACTTATAAATATATTCACTTATATTTGCCCAGTATTGAACCTTTTGGTCAGATTCGTCTCGGCATCTTTTACATCACTGCCCCAGAATAATCATCGAAGAGAAACTACAATTACATGACTTTAAGATTTGAAGCTGTTTTTTCATCCATATGCTTTTTGTCAGTCCTTTAACCCTTTCACCGCGGAATTATGACGTCATGAATTGCCTGAGTGCTGAATTAATTGTATTTTTAACCAAAAAAGTAATTAATGATGTCGCGGAAAAGGCGACATCCGCGGTCTGCCAGCAGGCGACATCCGCGATGAAAGGGTTCATTCTCACCTTATTCTATTGCTGACACATGAACAATGTACTAAGTTGTGACATTGCATCAAAAGATAATGGTTATCCTTTGGTGGTTTCATGTTGTCTTGGTTAAAAAAAAACATTTTGACAATTTGTACCTAGAATTAAATTCAAGATCAGTTTAGTGTTGAGATTTGCGCTGTCTTCGATGAGTCACGAGCATCCATTTTATTCCAGTGAGATGTGAGCAGCTTGTGATAAGCGAAACTGGCTGTTCATCAAACCATACACAATCCAGTTTACTGAGGCTGCACTCCATTGTAGCAGACTCAGTGTTAGGGCTGCCGCATCAGGTAATGTAGTATCACTTATCTTTTCCTGGTCATAAGCCAACGGCCATGGAAAATAAGTTAACGCAAATATAACCATCAAAACGATCATAGTTTTAGCAATCTGCGCTTCTTTTGTCGATTTCTTTTTATGATTCATGTCATTTGCTGTAGCGCTCACCCGAGCTGCACTTATCTTAACAACCGAATAGATAGGTAATTAGAGAAAACACATTATAAACAATAATGCCAAGTACCAAACAACTATTAATGTTGATTCGTCGCCACTGGATTCTTGTTCAAACTCAAACCAAAAATATTTAGAGTTAAAAACAACATCAATGTCAGATCCAGACAAGCCTGGTACCATGGGACCGATATACGACAATAATAATACTATAATTCATATTAATGTCATAACTCAGGTTTTAGAAAACCATACATACCAATTAGGTTTGTCCACCATCACATAACGATAACTGGTGATAAGAAATATGTGAATTACAGAAAATCCCAGAACAGACTGAGAAAATGAATTGTAAAGTCTACATACAAATCCACTGAATGGCCAAGTGTGCCTCAAGAGAGCGTGGGTTCCCATCGTTGACACCACCAGCAAGCTGAACAGATAATTTCCTGTCATTGTCGCCACAAACAGATTACATTGTAATCTCAATGTGGGAAGAAGCACAAGGGACATCAGAAGCAAACCGTTTCCAAACACGCCGACGATTATAATGACACTGGCTATAGCTGCTCCCGCGATCGCTAGTGAGTGCGGGAATTCACTCAGTGTGCTGTTTGTGTTATTATCCGAGAAATTCACATTCATTCTAAAAAGTAGTTTCAGCAGTAAAGCTGATCCCATTAGTTTTAAAGTTGTGAATTCCCTTCAAAATGTGTGAATCTGTCTTATGCAATCCAATGGAAGGTGACCAAACAATTTATATGAGATAATATGGTAATTGATCCATTAAGTGGCAATAGCACTTAGAACTATCTGCATTGACAGATCTCGAAAGTGGTAGATAATGAGTTTACCCTTTAAACTCCCAAATTTATATAGTAAAAATGAGATATCACACCAAGAATGCACTGAGCTTTCATTTGTTTATACAAATGTGTATTTAAAAATATCAGGTAATTTGTAATCACCTCGTATTTTTCGCTTTAACAAATAACAAATTTCAATAAATTTCAATCGCTTGGAGTTGTGGGCCATGGATAAAATTGCAATTATCCTGCCTGGTGCTTTGAAGGGTGCCTAAGATAGAAGCATGATATTGTATTTCCTTGTATTACTGTGTTTACTTTTAATGTTTACTCAAACATGTTTACCGAAGCCAGCCATATGGACTGCTAATTTAAGCGATCAATTATATAACGTAGATCGAGGTTTGTTCTTGCAAAGTCTTTTATCTCAGTAGCAGGTTCGTGTTTCATAGAGCTGGAGGAAAATAATCAATTCAAGGCAGATAATAAACAACTATGGATCCACATAATTTATGTCTGCTAAGTGATGACGGCAGGGCATAAGGTTCATTATGGAAAACAGCGCGGGGATGGACTTTAGTCGTCAGAATCTGACGTCTGTAGACGTCAGATTCTGACGACTAAAGTCAATCCCCGCACTGTGAGAGTAAAAAATATTTGTAATGGCCGTAGACCCATAACATAGGTATTCAAATGAATCGGAATAAGCTAACTGAGACAGTTATAATGATTTCAAATTGAAATCATTACCAGGGCTGTTTTTCTATTGTGTTTACTGGGAATTCTCTGACAGTAAGACCGTCTTGATTCAGTGCAAACAGTATTATTAGACTTGACCTTGGTATTATTAGACGCCCAGACCATTGCTTTAACCGTCTGCTAGGCTCTATGTAGCGTATATAGGTTCTATCTGGACACCACAAGAAGTCACTTTTTTCCAGAGCTGCTTGAAACCATATTTCAACGTCTCAGTATTGAAACAGCTGCGGGCCAATGCTGTGTGTTTTTTGCAGCCCAACAGCGGTGTGAGCCGGCTGCTGCTGTAGACTATGAAGGGCTGTTAAACATTGATGAATGGCTACTAAAATTTATGTGAAACGCAGTGACGTCACTCGGTGAAAGCATTTAGCACTCTCGGCCTGTGGTTGGTCGAGGTGGCCATTTCGACCAATTACAGGCCTAAGATCTGGGTCAAACGTTTCAGAAGTACCAGTACCTCAGTTACATGCCTCTTAAAGTCTAATATCCTCAAGTTTCTGCTTTATGAGAACTGATAACCAGGTGAGTAGTTCTATAACAGTCAGAGTATTCAACCATTTAAACACAAGTAACTCGGAAGTCTGTTTTAAACCCAACAAGTCTTTCTAATCATGGTTGTCAAAAAATCCAGGTGCAATTACAATAACAGTGAGTTAATTTCAATTTTTACAATATTTAAACAATGAAACATAACATCCACTAAACATAATGCATTAACATGTTAGTTTAACTATTAGACGTTTTGAAAACTAAGACTTAAAGAATGTGTAGTCCATACCACTTTGAGGTGATCATTTTTATTCAAATACACGGTATAGACAGTTTGAGTCTTCAGTTATCAATATAATAGTACTGTAGTATTGACCAATGTAATCAAATCAGAACAAGTCAATCATTTGCTTATATAAATTATGTGCAGAATAACATGGTACGACAGTCGGGTGCAGATTATACATTAAAACCTAGCAAAATGATAGCATAATAACAATGATTGTAAAGACGTAATATTATATGGATGCTGCATAATAAATCGTTTACATAATGTATGTACATGACCATTTGTGAAAGAGATGAATTACATGGACATAATATTACTAATTTCGTACATTAGGTCATTGATAATAAATAGAGCAGCGATCGAAAATCTGTAGCGTAGGACATAAAGAGTGAAACTGATCACCAAGTTTGTTTGGATTGTGCATATTACAAAGCGTTCTCATCGGGCTGTATTATTATATCTACCCACTGCAAAAAGTGCAATATTTTTCTTGTATATTTTATAATGTGTTCATTTTCATATCGATAGTGTAGTTCCAATGTTTGAATTATTGTCCTCGAAGTTTCTTGACTGAAAATTCCAATTAAATAACTTGGCGGTTAAAGAGTTAATCACCACAGATACATTAACATAGACATTATCAGTGATTATGTACATCGCGGTAATACTAAACTAGCGGTGATGATGTGAAATGCTAAGATACTACACATTATCAGTGATTATTTCAACATACCATATTGGTCGTGCTGCGCTAAAACAGGGCTATAAAAACCTCTGGAAACATAACAAGGCAGAAAATATACGCATATACAGCTATATACATTATCAACTGATTATAATTATACATATATTGAAAGTAAGTACAGCGGCGGATTCAGGAATTGACAGACCGGGGGGGGGGGGGGGTGTATATAATTCATACACACCACAGCTACCAGCCTCTTATGTATATGCTACCCCGGAAAATGTCGTAATGCAAGCCTTCAAATGGTACATTCCAAAGCATATTTTGCCCAAAATCTGGTCATTTTTTGTCTTGGGGACCCTGAATGAGCTCCCCCTCTGAATCCGCCCCTGAAGTAAGTAAGTAAGTAAAATAGTGGATTTGATTATATTAATAATAGATATTATAATAGTAAGCCTTAGACAGCCAATCACGTTTATAGACGTTTTTAATCTTATTTGCCGACTAAATCACAGTTATTGGGAACGAAATGAATGTTTAAAAATACAGATTTGCAAATGTTTGGTGTCAAATTAAACATATGTGAGTTATTCTCACCCATTTGAAGTTGTGGATCGCGGTGGTGAATACAACTTCAAGTGGGGGCATTTAAATTATTTAACCCTTGTCCTGCTGAATTGCTTCAATCGTATTTTTTGCCATTTGAAGCTGGAATTGCTAACGCAATTTCCAGCTTCAAATGACGAAAAATATTACTATTTATGAAAAATAGACGTGTCTAAAATTAAATTATTGGATCAACTAAGCATCTACTAAAAACTATTTTATCAAAATTAATTGATATATTTATTGATCTAAAACATCCTTAACCCCGTATATATCCGGGCATAGCAGGACAAGGGTTAAAATTAGCGCTTTAAGGGTTGACACGTAGTTTATAATGAGTGAAGTGAGATAATATACAATTTGAACAACTGTAAATAATTTGAAAAATATCATCCGCAAATAGATTTACCAGCAACGGTATTTAAACAAAAGTAGGTGGGTCGTCATGATTCGCTGACTAAACATTACGGGCGCACAATACAATGACACGCATGCGCAGCAACGCCCATAGGAGTGGGGTCCGCCACAATGAATGGTTTTTGGTAATGAACGGAACGGATTTGCATGTAAGTTTACCTAATGTGGGTCTTGGGCCAAGGAACAAGCGATTTAGTTTTTGGGAATGATCCAGATTGCGATACGGATTTACGATCAATTTCGGCGAAGGTTTGCAGTCTCTGACTCACTCACTGTCTGGTTATCATATGTTAAAGGTGATCTATCACCCCTTATATGGTATGAATAATTATGTCCTTACATGGGGTGATTGGCTATCATGTGACCCTCTCAGAGGGTCACATGATAGCCAATCACCCCATATATGGGGTGATTGGCTATCATATGACTCTCTTAGAGGGTCACATGATAGCCAATCACCCCATATAAGGAAATACTTGTGCCTCATCTTTTGGCAACTTTGATTTATTTGTCACAAATTTATTCATACTATATAAAGGGTGATATGTCACCTTTAAGTACTGTAATGGTCTGTGATTCAATATTTCCAAGTTTCCAAGTTATCGGTAACTGACATTCTCCATCCCAAGTTGAAGCAACTCATCTGACGTTTTAATCATCAGAGATTGTGACCTGGTATGCCTTGAGCCAAAATAGTTTTATATTGTACTATTTCTAGCTTTCGGATGATTTTTCACAATAACATTCAATATAGACCGGAGGGGAGGTGTATTTTATTTCGTAGATATGTTTATTCGCCTGATTAACTTGAACTACACTGGTGCAAGCTCAGTCTATTTTATAATAGATTTCTAGCAATTATTATGACTTGACCAGTCCATTATTTGTATAATATCAGCTGTAGTTTATTACTTGTAGCCTATCAAGTCAGCCCTCATTGAAGCGTGACGGTATGAGGCTAATACATG
Organism: Flabesymbios commensalis; assembly: GCA_964017125.1. NCBI lineage: Eukaryota > Metazoa > Annelida > Polychaeta > Terebellida > Flabelligeridae > Flabesymbios > Flabesymbios commensalis. Next base: position 12,142,782 of record OZ024914.1, on the reverse strand, counting down.
TATCCTCCAGAACCTGTCTCTATAGGTCTGAGGAAACCATACACTACACGATCCTTGTGTGTCATAGCTCAGGTTCTCACTTTCAATGACGGTCTGCCAGCTCGCTCCATCCGCAGATCTGGTTATCTTTACTCTCGTGGGATACTGTAGATAATCACACCTCTGTTTAATATATGCTCCAAAAACTACGTATTCCGTTGGCAAAGTCATCTGAAGCCAAGACGGGTCATTCTTTGCGGCCCAGGAGCAGTCTGCACCTATGTTGTCAATGCTCGCTTTAGATGTGTCAAGACCTGAACGATATACTGAAGAAGCACTGTAGACAGACGACGGCGATAACTGATAATTTGAGATGATGTAAACTTTAGAAGGACTGAACTCCTGTAAGACCGTCCAGTCCAGACTCGGTACGATCAGGCTCCTCTCAGATCTTAATGTGTGATACGGCTGGGTGGATGTCATCCATGTTGTCCACTCTGTTACTGGTACGATTGACTCTGCTCGTCTCTTGCAATGACAGATACATTGGTAGCTTAGATAATTGTCATCTTTGAATGGGTAGCAGGTTTTATTGATGCTGCCGTCTGGACAAAGTGTCACCGGCATCTTACAGGTTGGCATTCCCAGACAGACAAGGTTTTCTTCATCCTCTTCTGAATGGATTTCACAAATAAAACGATCCTGTTTCAAATCCACAGATTTACATGCTTGGAAGCTTTCTGACAACAATATCTCTCCTACAGATTTCAAATTGCTGCATTTTACAATTGTCAAGGTCATCGCAAAAATAAAATACACCCATATAAAGCTACGTGATGCTTTTCTTTGACGCAGCATGATTTTATATTCAACATTTGATATCTGAACACTATGACCAGACTGCCTATTACCATCTGGACACTTGCGGAAATGTTGTATTGCATTGCAAGCATAAACCCTGGTCGCAGTTATTGATGTATGCAGTTAATATTTTAATGGAGCATGGTACCTGCTTAGTGATCCCGTCAACATGAACATCATTTGTGAAAACATGCTCAAATATTTAGCAAACATGAGACTTTCATCCGATGTTAGTTTAATGATGGTCCAGCAGCAGAGTCTTTTCCAGAGGGACACAGGCGGGAGGGGAGGGGTCCAACTCCCCCCTCCCACTCAGGATGTTGGGGGAGTTTTGACACCCCCAACAAATCTGCACTACAATTTTGTAAACTGTACCACTGTGCCATCAATATAAACACTCGATTAAAAATAGCTCCAGAATTCACCCCAGACCTCCAAAATCTCATATTTTACCAATTTCCTGGTGCAAAGGGGTTCAAAAGCCTTGCAAAATCTCCACCAGCGTCATGACAGATCAAAAGATCCATGGACCCAGAATGTTCCAAATCCCCCACCCACAAATTCCAGGAACAAACCCTGAATATTTCACACTGTGGATCAATGTAAAATAGGACGTACTGATGAATAGTTCACGATAAAATATTTGTGTATAAACCCCGCACTGTAAGGATTGATGATAAATAGCGTACGGCAGTCAGTCTCATCATGGATTTGTAGTGCGATATTGTTGAGATTTGTATCAATGTTACTAATTATTTAGTTATCCATCCAGTAAAGTCCCTAATACTCTGGTGAATCTTCCAGATTTTTCCAGAGAAGACGAGGGCACCGAATCTGCATATTTAAAGATGGCTGTTATCGACAATTGTCACGGCTAACTATTTTTACCAGAGCTCCACTAATTACAAAATGTAGGAAGGTCCAACATGAAAGTAATATAAATCACAAAGTAAAGGGAGATATGTAACAAGTAAAACTCTCCGGTTGAGTTGAGCCTAAGGGGACTCCGTGGGATGAGAATTTTTAGTTTTGTCAATCTTGAAAAATTAGTTCATATGAAGCTATATAGCCTACTGATCTTGAATAAAATACACAATAATAAAAAAATGTTAAAGCACTGAAAAATATGAAGCTAGCTCTATTTCTAAGACGTATATTGTCACGTAAACAAGCTTGCTTACATCATACAGCACATTAGACCACACATACTGACCACTCAGATGGCATAATCAAAGTAACCACAAGGTTACATCAATAGCTCCCACCCTTAATTGGTCTGGGAATGCCATGATCGGGAGGGGGGGGGGGTTCCCGCTGGGCCGACGCCCAATGCTGTATGAGCATTCTACCGTCCTTTAGCAGGTGTTTAGGCATACAAATATTTTCTTAGGTTTACGCTGGATTCAAAAAATGTTAATAAAAAATATTTAATCATATCTAAAAATTCTGAAATAAATAAAATCATGATCTGTGGGATACACTACTTCATTACACGATTGAAAAACAAAATTGATGAAATCCTACGGAGTCGCTTTAACACTTTTAGCGTGGGGACCGACTTGATGATCTGACGTCTATATAGGCCTACGTCAGATTCTGACGTCTCAAGTCGATCCTCGCACTGAAAAAGTAAAATATTTATAATTTATGTAGACCCATAATATAGGTAAAGAATATAGAAAGGTCAAACGTAAAAGTAAAATAAATCTCAAAGAACAGGGAGATACGTAACAAGTCAAGCGGTTCAGTTGAGTTTAACACTTTCAGCACGGGGACTGACTTCAGACGTCAGAATCCTCGCACTGAAAGAGTAAAATTGCTGTAGACGCATGACATAGGTGAAGAATGTAGAAAGGTAAAACGTGAAAGTAATTTAAATCTTTAAAATCCATGAATAGGAAGTGGTTAATTTTTATTCACTTTGGAACTTAATGTGAAACGATTGCGACGTCTCGATCTGCCTTCAGCAGATCTTGATCACGCAATGATCAGGGTAGGTGATTCGGCTCAGATAATGTTCACTAAGTTCCAAAGTGAGTATAATTTAACCACTTTTATATGAATCTTGGAACCATGAATAACATATTCTCTACAATGATAATAGTCATAGAATTTTGATTTTTATCTACTCGAAATGGTATATCGCTTCTTCTTCAATTTGTGAACATCAATTCCATTTGTAGACTACATATAAAATTACTAAAGGGTATTGCCAAGTTAAAAAAAAACTAAAAATCACAGCGACTGGTCGAGTCTGGGCAGAAAATAAACAGATATACCATGAAAAGAACAAAGTCGATCTGCATATATGGCTACTTATCTCTTGAGCAATAGATTAATACGGTTTTAGTCTATTATTATAATTATAGCGATATATACAATGAATTATATTGGTTTCGTTAAAACCGATTACCAGTGTGGTTATACATTCAAGATGAAGCCATAACATCCAGATAGTATCTAAGCCCAACTTGTATAGCGCAATGATATTGACCGAAATCAGATGAAATCGTTTATTTTTTACATCTATGCAAAATGACATGGTACAACAGTCGGGTGCAGAATATACATAAAAGAACATGAGAGAATGATAGCATATTAACAATGAGAATGAGGACATATTAGATGTATATTAAATATTATAACAATGTATATAAGAATATATTATATAGATGCTCCACATATTCAATTGAAAAAAATCGGTCACTTGAAGTTGTGTCTCACTATCGCGATCTAAAATTTCAAGAGACTGCAAAATCCTTGGATTTGTAAATTTAGGTCGCAATTTTTATCACTTTTACAGACTTGAAGATATTTTAGCTCTAAAAAACGGTTTCATAAGTCGGATTAAAATCACAGAAAAAATGATATAGTTAGCCCGGTCGACTTTAGTATTCTAGGACTTATTATGTAATCGTTTACACATGCACCTGACCATTGGTAAGGAGACGAATGAAGTACATGGGCATAAGCTTACTACTAAATGTTCGTAACTAAAGTTATTGATCAAATATTATATAGAGATCTAAAATTTGCTAATGCAGGACATTTTAATAAAAAAAAATGAAAATCTTCACCACCCAGTTTGTTTAGATCATGCAATCTGTATTATTATATCTTCCCACCTCAACAGGTTCACTATTTCCCATGCTATTGTTGGATCTATTGTTCTTGAAGTTTGTTTTTTATAAAGGCATTTGCCGAATCACATTTCTTCAGTTGTATCAACCAAATCTAACTAAATCCTGCCTTTTTAACATGTTTAATATATTCATATCTTGTCAAATCCATGACTACCAGAACAATAGTGGATAAACATTTAATATACAACATTGCCTGTGTCATTTACCTGTAATTGACACTTCCCCCCTCAAGTTCAAGTACATCCTCTGACGCTTTGAGCACTGGAGGACGACTGCCACGAGGTATACATGTCCTTGAGCCAAAATAGTATGTTTTCCGTTTTGTGTGGTGCTGTTCTTCACTTTGGGATGATTTCTCACAATAGCATCCAATTTAGACCAGAGGGGAGGGCTTATGTCCTATGTTTATATACATCCTTATATTTTTATATAGTTTCATTCGCCTGGTTAATTTGTCATCTGGACACTAATGTATGCAGTAACTCTTCATCGAGCTTCGTTATGTAAGCCCAGTTACAAACGATTTCTAGCAATTCTTATGACTTGACCAGTCTATTATTTGTATACATCAGTTTATTATTTGTAGCCTATCAAGTCAGCTCTCATTGAAGCGTGGTTGTGGTAGGCTAATACATGTATCCTCCAGAACCTGTCTCTATAGGTCTGAGCAAACCATACACTACACGATCCTTGTGTGTCATAAGAATCATAGCTCAGATCTTCACTTTCAATGACTGTCTGCCAGCTCGCTCCATCCGCAGATCTGGTTATCTTTACTCTGGTGGGATACTGTAGATAGTCACATCTCTGTTTAATATATGCTCCAAAAACTACGTATTCCGTTGGCAATGTCATCTGAAGCCAAGATGGGTTATATTTTGATGCCCAGCAGCACCATTGACCTGAGGTGTCAATGCTCGCTTTATATGGTTCATAATAATGACTATGTACTGAAGAAGCACTGTAGACAGACGACGGTGATAACTGGTCATTGGAGATGATGTAAACTTTAGAAGTACGATAGTGGCTGAACTCCTGTAAGACCGTCCAGTCCAGACTTGGTACGATCAGGCTCCTCTCAGATCTGAATGTGTGATACGGCTCGGTAGATGTCATCCATTTTGTCCACTCTGTTACTGGTACGATTGACTCTGCTCGTCTCTTACAATGACAGATACATTGGTAGCTTAGATAATTGTCATCTTTGAATGGGTAGCAGGTTTTATTGATGCTGCCGTCTGGACAAAGTGTCACCGGCATCTTACAGGTTGCCATTCCCAGACAGACAAGTTTGTTCTCATCCTCTTCTGAATGGATTTCACAAATAAAACGATCCTTTTTCAAATCCACCGATTTACATGCTTGGAAGCTTTCTGACAACAATATTTCTCCTAGAGCTTTCATATTGCTACATTTTACAATTGTCGAGGTTACTATAAGAATAAAGTACAGGCATATCAAAATACGTGATGTTTTTCTTTGACGCAGCATGTTCACACATTTGGTATCTGAACTCTATGACCATGCTGCCTATGACCATCTGAATGGTTGCGGAAATGTAATATTAGATTGCAGGCGTAAACCCTGGTCGTAGTGAAGGACGTATGCAATTAATATTTAAATGGAACATGGCACCTGCTCAGTGATTCCGTTAACATGAACATCGTTTGTGAAAACATGCTCAGATATTCAGCAAATCAAGACGTTCAGCCGATGTTAGTTTAATGATGGGGGGGGACAGGGTCCATCCCTCCACTAAAGGGAGGGGGGGGGATCAGGCATCCCGCCACAAATCTGCACAACAATTTTGTTAACTGCACCATTATGTGCCATCAACAAAAATAGCTATAAATATAGCTCCAGAAATTACCATAGACCTATAGAGTCTCATATTTTGCCAATTTCCTGGTAACACTTGTGCAATCTCTCCCAGCGTGATGACAGATTAAACGAGCCGCCGCCGCACTCCATGGACCCAGAATGCTCCGATACTACCATCCATAAATTCCAGGAATAAACCCTGAATATTTCAGACTGTGAATCGATGTAAACCAGGAGGTGAGGTGATCCATAGATCATGACGTTTATTGTCAACATTAACCCTCACAGCGCTGGAATATGTGTGTATAAACCATGGAGAACAAAGGGTTTTTTCAATTTGAAATCATCATAAATATCTTAGTTAGCTCTTTCCGGTTCATTTGCAGAGAATAAGAATCTGACGTCTGTAGACGTCAGATTCCGACGTCTAAAGTCGATCCCCACGCTGTAAAGGATAATGATGAGTAGCGTCTGTAGACGTCAGATTCCGACGTCTAAAATTGATCCCCACACTGTAAGAGTTAATGATTAACAGCGTACAGTCTCATCATGGATTTGTGGTGAGTAATTATTGACTTTTGTATCGAGTTTACGAATTATTTAGTTACACATCCAGGAAAGTCTATAATACTCTGGTGAATCTTACAGATTTTCCCAGAAAAGACGACGGCACCGAATCTGCATATTTAAACATGGCTGTTATCGACTCTGTGAAACTCAATAGCCTTGACCTCCAATATTTTCACCGACCGAGCTTATACAATGATGTATGGGGGGGTGGGACCTTATATAACTTTGTTTTCACTGAGTTTCCAATAAAAGCGGTATCCGGTGACGTCACTGGGTTTCACACACTTGTCACGGCCAGTGTTTTTTCCACTAATACCTCGAAACGGGGAGTATAATCTGGTCATTGTACAAAGGTCAAACGTCAAAGTGATATAAATCTCAAAGAACAGGGAGATACTTAGCAAGTAAAGCTCAACGGTTCAGTGAGCTTAAAGCCCGAGGATCGACTTTAGACGTCAGAATCTGACGTCTATAGACGTCAGATGCTGACGGCTAAAGTCGATCATCGCACCGAAAGAGTGAAATACTCACAATGGCTGTAGACCCATAACATAGGTAAAGTACCAGTAGAAAGGTCAAATGTGACAGTATTATAAATTTCTAAGAACAGAGGGCTAAAAGTGAAACCTTTCGGCTCGGTTGAACTTAATTTCAACATAATCAAACTATATTGTACACAGTCCATGAATCTAAAGCAAGCTAGTGCGGATTAGCCTCTCATAATCACAAAGATAATAATATTATAAATGTAGAGTTTACCTACTTGAAGTTGTGTCTGCCTTCCACTTCAAGTGGGTGAATATTAACACCATTTGTACAATTTTAGTCATAACATAAGTATGTGATAACATTTGTACATTGTTAATAACATGTCTACAATTTAAATCCAAACATTTTGTAAATATTGATAATTTATTGCACATTTTTCGTACAATTTTTTTCTCCTTGAAGAACAAACAGAAAAACGTTAGAACTGCTATAGACGTGATTAGCACTTAAAGGGTTAACCCTTATCCTGCTAATGACGACTATTGTCGTTTTTAATATGTTTTATTAGCCGATCAAATCACTGTTATTGAGAGTGAAATGTGTGTCTAAACATCAAGATTTGCCAATATTTGTGCTCAAATTAAATAAATATGACTAATTTTCTGCCACTTGAAGTTGTGGGTCGCGGTAGCGAGACACAACTTCAAGTGGGTGAAAATGTAAATAAATTAACTTAGCAGGATGAGGGTTAACATGTTGTCAATAACATCTTCCCAGGCAAAGTATGTGGTATGTGCGTGACAAGGGCGCATGCGTGGTCTAACATGATCAATCATAGGCCTACACTTGTGTCCACTTGCAGCCATTGGTAACCGTAGGGATTAAAGTGGGAAAAATAAATTATTTAATCATTCCGGCAATATATATGTCCACGATTTGGACGTTGCACTACCCAGTTTAGCCTATATGTGCACAAAGGTGGCCTAAAGCGCGATTCATTTCATTTCCCTGTGTACATCCAACACCCCGTGTCCACCAGACACACGTGTCCCTGTGTACACCCAGCCCCCCATGTCCTCCAGACACACATGTTCCTGTGTACATTGGCCCAGTTTAGCCTATATGTGCACAAAGGTGGCCTAAAGCCCGATTCATTTCATTTCCCTGTGTACATCCAACACCCCGTGTCCACCAGACACACGTGTCCCTGTGTATACCCAGCACCCCATGTCCACCAGACACACGTCTTCCTGTGTAAACCCAGCACCCCATGTCCACCAGACACACGTCTCCCTGTGTACGCCCAGCACCCCATGTCCACCAGACACATGTGTCCCTGTGTACACCCAACACCTCATGTCCACCAGACACACGTGTCCCTGTGTACGCCCAGCACCCCATGTCCACCAGACCCACGTGTCCCTGTGTACACCCAACACCCCATGTCCACCAGACACACGTCTCCCTGTGTACGCCCAGCACCCCATGTCCACCAGACCCACGTGTCCCTGTGTACACCCAACACCTCATGTCCACCAGACACACGTCTCCCTGTGTACGCCCAGCACCCCATCACCACCAGACCCACGTGTCCCTGTGTACACCCAACACCTCATGTCCACCAGACACACGTGTCCCTGTGTACACCCAGCACCCCATGTCCACCAGACACACGTGTCTCTTTGTACGCCCAGCACCCCATGTCCACCAGACACACGTGTCCCTGTGTACGCCCAGCACCCCATGTCCACCAGACACACGTGACCCTGTGTACGCCCAGCACCCCATGTCCACCGGACACACGTGTCCCTGTGTACACCCAGCACCCTATGTTCACCAGACACACGTGTCCCTGTGTACGCCCAGCACCCCATGTCCACCGGACACACGTGTCCCTGTGTACACCCAGCACCCCATGTTCACCAGACACACGTGTCCCTGTGTACGCCCAGCACCCCATGTCCACCAGACACACATGTCCCTGTGTACACCAGCACCCCATGTCCACCAGACACACGTCTTCCTGTGTACACCCAGCACCTAATGTCCACCAGACACACGTGTCCCTATGTACGCCCAGCACCTCATGTCCACCAGACACACGTGTCCCTGTGTACACCCAGCACCCCATGTCCTCCAGACACACGTGTCCCTGTGTACACCCAGCACCTCATGTCCACCAGACACATGTGTCCCTGTGTACACCCAGCACCCCATGTCCACCAGACACATGTGTCCCTGTGTACACCCAGCACCCCATGTCCACCAGACACACGTGTCCCTGTGTACGCCCAGCACCCAATGTCCACCAGACACACGTGTCCCTGTGTACGCCCAGCACCCCATGTCCACCTGACACACGTGTCCCTGTGTACGCCCTGCTTCCCATGCCCACCAGACACACGTGTCCCTCTGTAAGCCCAGCACCCCATGTCCACCAGACACACGTGTCCCTGTGTATACCCAGCACCCCATGTCCACCTGACACACGTCTCCCTGTGTACACCCAGCACCCCGTATCCACCAGACACACGTGTCCCTGTGTACACCCAGCACCCCATGTCCACAGGCACACGTGTCCCTTTGTACGCCCAACACCCCATGTCTACCAGACACACGTCTCCCTGTGTACACCAGCACCCCATGTCCACCAGACACACGTGTCCCTGTGTACGCCCAGCACCCCATGTCCACCAGACACACGTGTCCCTGTGTACACCCAGCACCCCATGTCCACCAGACACACGTGTCCCTGTGTACACCCAGCACCCTATGTTCACCAGACACACGTGTCCCTGTGTACGCCCAACACCCCATGTCTACCAGACACACGTCTCCCTGTGTACGCCCAGCACCCCATGTTCACCGGACACACGTGTCCCTGTGTACGCCCAGCACCCCATGTCCACCAGACACACGTGTCCCTGTGTACGCCCAACACCCCATGTCTACCAGACACACGTCTCCCTGTGTACGCCCAGCACCCCATGTTCACCAGACACACATGTCCCTGTGTACACCCCGTGTCCACCAGACACACGTGTCCATGTGTACACCCAGCACCCCCATGTCCACCAGACACATGTGTCCCTGTGTACATCAAGCACCACATGTCCACCAGACACACGTGTCCCTGTGTACACCCATACCAGCACCCGATGTACACCAGACCATATGCCACCCCCTTCCCACACCCATCCCTCCCCCTTAACATTATATAGTGTAGAGGGGGAGGGGTGGGTTTGAAAAGGGGGTGCCTATGACCAGACACACGTGTCCCTGTGGAAATAGAAGCCGGGATTCAACTTGATGGAAGATAATTCAGTTATTCAGATTTATCTTGCTGCTGTGTCAATATCGTGTTACATTCAGGGAAGTCAGCGCTTTAACCCTTTTACTGCTAAGTAGCATTAGAATCGTTTTTAATACATTTTATTAACAGATAAAACACTATTAATGGGAATAAAAACATGTTTGATCTCAAATTATACAAATATGAGTAAGTTTTACCCACTTGAATTTGTAGATCGCGGTAGCAAGACACCTGCAAGTGGGTGAAGATTTGATGAAAAAAACCTTTGTGGGTAAACAGTTAATGTTAGTCCAGCATATGTTGGCCAAGCATCAAACTAACATTGGTTGCTGTTAATGGCACAGCTCCCAGCAAGCATGAGAGGCTGACCCAACGTTGGTCCGATGCTGGTAGAGGGTGTCCTACGTTGGCCCAATGTAGCGTCTCGTGTTTTTTCATATCGTATCGGTTTGTCCCATTATAATAAGGCATGGGATAATTTGTTTTCGTTGGTGGGGTAGGACAAGCCACACACAAATTAAATTAACGACCATGCAATGGATCAACTTTAATTCATCCTTTTAGTTGTGAAAATACAGTCACCAAGTTCTCCCTCACGGAAAATACTATTACTGCTCCTGCGTACTGCTCCTCCTATCGATTGTAGTCCGAGCTTGACGTGAACAGCATGGTTCAACGTCAGAGATTGACAACATAGCAAAAGCTGTGGTTTTCTATGCTGGTGGTCAGTGTATGCTGGGGCCAAAAATTTCATGAAAAATGTGAGGGTAGCCCTATTTAGATGATAAATTCATCTATAAAGACAGGTCTTTAAGTCCCCACGTTGAGGCATTATTCTAATGAGATGTACATCTGTCATTACAGAATGATATAAAAATAATTGATCAAACAATGACGCAGTAATTCATTGCGCAATCGATCGGATGCGCACTTCTTTTTTGGGGCACAACTTTACGAATGGCAATGATTACAGACTCTGTATCGCACACAGAGTCTGTTATTACGGACTAATCGATTGGTATATTAATATTACGATCAAATAGTATGGTAGCTTAGTCACACAGCGTTTATTAGGGCTAAAGTCCCACCTTAAGTGTCTTAATGCGCTAATACTGTACACATGTTTACGATGGCTTATAGCTATATAGCATTATTAGCGGCATATTGTGTACTAACATTTGTATATATGAATACATATTCAGCCTAATATTCAAGTAAGTGACACTTTAACCTAAAGCGCTACATTACAAATTAAATTTGTGTCTCGCTACCGCGACCCAAAAATTTACGTCGGTAAAAAATACTCGTATTTGTTTAATTTGAGACCAAACATTTATAAATATATATGCTTAAGCATAGGCTACATACAATTCGTTCCCAATAACAGCGATTTTAATCGGCTAATAAAAAGGATTAAAAATATAAAATTTGTCCAGTATTAAGCCACATGAGATGGGTATAATATAACCCCTAATTTAAAACTTTAGTCTCAGATTCAGTGATGGAGACAAAATACAATTCAAATGAAATTGTACATACGTTAACCCATTGCCCGCTAATCACCACTATAGACGTCTTAACCCTTGAAACGCTGAAATACTTCCGTATAATTCATGGAGACCAAAGGTTTTTTTATTTTGAAATCGTCATAAATGTCTTAGTTAGCTCTTTCCGATTCATTTGAATACCTATGGTATTTTCTACGGCCATTACAAATATATTATTTCTTACAGTGCGGGGATCGAAAAAGTGACATCCCAATTAATAAGAATACACAGAAGGTCAATGCCCCCGTGTTTCAAGGTACATGTCGAGCAGTAAAACGGCACTTAATTTACTGAATATATATATTATTCTAGACAAGCAAACTTGTCAGATAGTTTTTAAATGAAATAACATAATCGTTACGTGTATTGCATTTACAGACAGAATGAAAAAATATATATTGACGACAAAACTGAGAACAAATGATTTGGAGACTTTAGCTGAGCCAATGTACAGCCAATGCACATCTTATTAAATACTAAAAAAGTAATCTGATAACCGTTCGCGGGTCTTCCTAAAAATCTAATAAATTACGAAATTTAACATCAGACAGCGTTAACGACGCTAGCCGCCATTGCTGGTGAAAACGTAATGCTAATTTAAAATTAAATAATATTGTGTGATGGAAAAGTGTCGATAACTGTCAACTACTCGAGATGTATTGGCTTGGGGAATGTGTCTTTATAGTCTCACATGAAATAAAAAGCGGGTTTTTTTCGTCAGAGAGCCAAGTGTGGGCTATCCTCGTATCTCGCTCTCCTCGAGTGGTCCAGGTTAGTAAAAACAATTAGGTTATGCTTTCCCAATTTGCAGATGGGGTCTGTATCTGCAGATGTGTTTACTGCGGATGAACTAGGACAAATAATGCAAATTGAAAAGTTTCTATTTTTTTTTTTTTCGTTTGAAGTCATTTGAATCGCTTTCACAATAGTCGTCTCGTAGCGGATGTTCAGGATCTGGAGAGGTGACTAATTAAAAAAAATCGCGATATGTAATTAGCAAAACATAACATCCGTTCTACAACTGCGCGTTGTGTGCGAAATAAATCATATTTCATGATGCAAACTGATGCTTTGAAGCGACAAGACAGATACAAATGTCAAAGGTTTAATTATCAATATAACGACCATTTCTACTATTAATTATCACGACTATAGAGCTAATAAGTACATTCACTACCATTACTTATGTCTGTCCCGCATCTTCTCCTATTGATTTTTACTTCTTATTATTCCTGCGCAGTCTGTAGTTTAGCATACCACTACATGTAGGTCCACATCTTAGTGAGGTGTATAGTGTCTATGTATGTAGTCAGCATACAGGTGTTGTGGCGGCAGTGGATATCATATGTGTGAATATCATTTGGATAAATAGTCCTAATTATGGATGAGTTTGAACCATACAACAGGTTAGAGCTTTACTTTACATGCAGAGTAAATGAATATCTGGATCAGAATATCTGAATTTATGAAATAAAAATGCTTGAGCATAATCTTGATTATGTATACTCAATCTGATATTATGTATAATATATATATATTCTGAACTGGTTTTGGCTATTGGCGTCCCATCTCATTACCTAATTATTATTGATGAGTTTGAACCTTACAACAGGATAGCCATCTATATTATATTTATAAAACAAAATACACCTCGGATTACATGCCTCAGCTAATAAATACAAGATTTCAATGATTTGAAATTGTGTCTGACTAGCGCGATCCACAATTTCTAAATGACTAAATGTCTAAATGGGCTGGATAAGTGACTAAATGGGCTGGATTTTGATTAACTGTGAGTATAAATGTATGTGATTATCACAGATTTGTGGCTCATTTAATTTTAAAAAGCTAGTTATATGTTAAATAATAATCATTAAAACATAATAAAACGATATTATACGCGACATCAGGGCCCTAAGTGTTAACTCTTTAAGTGCTCCATTACTACTTAACATTTTCCTTTCATTTGAAGTTGGCATTGCTCACGCAATTGCCAACTTCAAATGAAAGGAAATTACCTCCTCACTTAAAAATTAAACCTGCTAAATTTCACAATGGGGGCTTTACTCAAGATTTATACATGCATATTTGTTCAATTTCTGTCAAATTTTAGTTGTGAAAAAACAGTATGAATGCGCTTAAAAGCGTCGCCCGCACTCAAAGGGTTAATGTCCTTGTCATGCCGAAACTAATGTTAATGTATCATCCTTCTGATATTATTCTATCACAGCTACTCTAAGCTGTTTTTGTTGTACTTTGAAATACTACTGCAATACTATACTGACATGTTATCATAGCGGGGGAGGAATACCCCAATATTTAGAACAATTGTGCACTTGGTGACAATTTTTTTTTTAATTTGGCGTGGTGTTAGGCATGGGCATTGTGTTTTCAAAATCCATCGCAAACAAAATGGGCGTGACCTCTGATGACCTCTAGAGGTCAAATTCAAAATAGCCGCCAAAACCACCACGAAAACAAGTAAATGTAATATCTCATTTTTGTAGTAGAATATCATGTAATATCACTTTTTGTATGTTTTGCGACATGATAAATCAGCTTTTCGGGTCATTTCAATGACATGGGGTTTTTTGAGGTCAAGGATCATGTTCAAGGTCAATTATGGGCTTAATTACCTACCATATACCATATAGGCCTAATATATTGGTAAAAAAAACTGTTTGGAAACAAATTTTCAGTTTTTTAAAATTGGTATGATGTTAGGTATCAAAAATATGTTTCGGAAATCCATCGCAAAAAATGGGTACGCCCTCTGTTGACCTCTGAGTAAAATTCAAAATGGCCGCCAAAACGGCCGTCTAAATTATTAAATTATTACGACTTTTTTCTTGCCAGCCAATCACGCACTGCTTCTCGTCAACATGTAAATAGTGTTGTTTACTTGGCTGCACATATTTTCCAGGTAGCGATGTATATGACCAAGAAGCCACCTTTCTGGATTTACAGTTCTAATTTACACGGAGATGAATAATCTTGAAACCTTGTTCCATCCAGTCTCAGCTCCTGGACTAGCCTGTGATATTCCCCATATCTCTCTCATTTTCTCAAGATTTCGTGCACCCATTTTGTTCTGGTTTGTGGGCGTTTTTTTGGTGTAATACCGCAGCAATAAGTAACAGATCTTCTTCTTCCAGCGCGTCGAAAATATCTGTATCCATCATGGATTTAGAATTTCTTCTGACGATAAGCTTCAACGTAGCACGTGGCCAGCCACGTTTGTTGCAGCTGTCACAACAAAGGTTTTTTTATGGTAGCGTCCGCGTCCGCGTTTTGTCGTAACATATGTGAACAGTCCCGCGCGCTAAGTCGTAAGCGTTTTGTCGTCGGCCGCGCCGCTAGAAAAAAGTCGTAACAGGTCTGAACGGGATTTATCATGCTTGTGGACAATAAATCATGTACAGCTCCCGCTGACATCATAGCGTCTGATCTTGGTAAAATGTTGCTAATTTATACAGATATGATATATAGTCCTCGTGAACTTTTTCATCTTTTCCCCACCCGATGTAGAATTATTGTAAGGTAAACATAGCAAAACACACACTTGAGCACAGTCATGTTAGCTATTATCACTCTTGGAGTTATTTACAGAAACGTTTTAAAAACGTAGATGCAATGTTGATCCACCATACACTTGAACACAGTCATGTCAACTATTGTTAACCTTGAAATTATTTACATAATTTAAAAAAAAATGTAGATGAAATGTTGGTCTACCGTCTACGACACTGGTCCAACAATAAAATCGGATTTGCTGTGTGTGTTCATGTATGTATTATACATAACCGTGGTAACAATGTTCCACATGTATTTGTCAGAATTATTCAGTTATTCAGTGAGTGACCTCGCAGTGCACTGCGCACGGCCCAAGCCACGGAAAGACGAAGCATTGACATAATGTTAGCCTAATTTTGGCACACCGTTTACAACGCTGGCCCAGCATTAAGTTAACATTGCTTCAATTATTTGGTAACCTTGCACCACGCGCGATCTCAGCTCCGCGTGTTCCCTATGGACCCGGTTTCACCAACATTTGAGACAAAACACAAGTCTATATTAACCCTCAAAGCGCTGAAATCTTTTTACATAAACCAAGATGCCAATTTTTTTTCAATTTAAATCATCATAAATGTCTTGGTCAGCTCTTTCCGCTTCATTTGAATGCATATGTGTCTATGGTCATTATAATTATTTGACTCTTTCAGTGCGGATATCGGCTTAAACGTCAGAATCTGACGTCTATGGACGTCAGACTCTGACGTTCTAATTCGGTCCCCACGCTAAATGGGTTAGTCTCACTGAATGATTTGTTATTTAATAGAATAAAAGTCTATATGTATTATATGTATGTAGTAAGTTAAGGTAGGTAAATAAGCATCACTAAAATATGCATTTATTACAGATACGCATAGATTTATCATGAAATAAATTGCGAATGAGAATGTATTCATTGACCTTGATTGCATGTTATAGTTGACCTCTAAAGTGACCCCTACAAAAAAATACCCATATACTTAAATATGTATATGCACTGTTTTCTTTATAAACTACTACTACACGCTTAAGTGGTTTCGATGGCCTAGTCTGATGTGAAATGGTAGCCTAATAGACTGCTTGCACGAGTTTGCGCGTGAACACGTTATCTGATTGAAAAAGTTCAGCGTTGCTCACTGTGTGGCGTGTTGTCATTGAATAGTGTGTAGCAGTTGCCTGATTAAAACAGTTAAGCGTCGCTCACTGTGTGGCGTGTTGTTATTGAAAAGGATGTAGACCCTATAGTCAGTTTTTGCGAGCGATTTGACACCATGTATGTAGCCGTGAACAGCACCACACCGTAAAAGTATGGGTCGTGGATTGAGCGAGCTGACACCATGTATGTAGCCGTGAACAGCTCCACACCGTAAAAGTATGGGTCGTGGAATGAGCGAGGTGACACCATGTATTTGTATGTAGCCGTGAACAGCACCACACCGTGAAAGTATGGGTCGTGGATTGAGCGAGCCGACACCATGTATGTAGCCGTGAACAGCACCACACCGTAAAAGTATGGGTCGTGGAATGAGCGAGGTGACACCATGTATTTGTATGTAGCCGTGAACAGCACCACGCCGTATTAAGTCTGGGCCATGGTTTGAGCGAGCCGACTCCATGTATGTAGCCGAGAACAGCTCCACTTAGTAGAAAAATGGGTCGTAGATTGAGCGAGCTGACACCATGGATGTAGCCGTGAACAGCTCCACGCCGTAAAAGTATGGGTCGTGGATTGACTTAGTGTATTTTGCTAGAAAAGATGTGAAACAATGACACACACTATCGTAGTTACAGTATTTGTTTTTTGACAAGATGTTCGACTTACGTTGCATGTTGCATAATCATGAGGCTTGACATAGTTTTGTGAAGTTAAATATACCCTTGAAAAACAATAGTTATATTTTGGTAGTTTGGACCTACCCAGTAAAGGCAAAACATTAAGATTTGTATAACATTTATACAACGTTGGCCCAACGTCTTCGACGTTGGGGGAGCATTGTATAAATGTTATACATTTTTCTGTGTGTTTACTGGGTAGTTCAGCGTCCAAATCGTGGACATAGATATTGCCGGCATGATTAAATAATTTATTTTACACACTTGAGTCCCTACGGTTAAGTTCAAATGAACATACTAAAAAAACTGGGGGCTCCCTGTTTCTAGACATTTATAGTACTGTCACATTTTACATTTCTACTGGTACTTTACCTATGTTATGGGTCTACAACCATTATAAGTATTTCACTCCTTCAGTGCGAGGATCGACTATAGGAGTCAGAATATGACGTCTATACACGTCAGATCCTGACGTCTAAAGTCGATCCCCGCGCTGAAAGGGTTAGAGTGAATGGACCGAAGAGCTTTACTTGTGTTATTACGTATTTCACTGTTCCTTGAGATTTAAATTACTTTCCCGTTTGACATTTCACATTTTTTACAGATGAATGAACAGATTATACATCCTACGTATTTAGGTATGAGTGGAACTCTGGTAAAAGTTGGCAGTAACAATATTATTGTCGATAACAGCCATCTTTAAATATGCAGATTCAGTGCCCTCGTCTTCTCTGGAAACATATGAAAGATTCACGGCAGTATTATGGACTTTCCTGGATGTGTAACCAAATAACTCGTAACCTCGATACAAGAGTCAATAATGACTGACTACAAATCCATGCTGTTTATCATTAACCTTTACAGCGCGGGATCGAATATAGACAGAATCTGACGTCTAAAATTCATCTCCCCCTGCAAGAGAAAAAACATTTTACTTGACCATAACATACGTATTCCACTGAACCTGAAAGAGCTAACTAAGACATTCATGATGATTTCAAATTGAAAAAACCCTTTGGTCTCCATGGTTTATACACAAATATTCCAGCGCTGTAAGGGTTAATGTTGACAATAAACGTCATGATATATGGATCACCTCACCTCCTGGTTTACATCGATCCACAGTCTGAAATATTCAGGGTTTATTCCTGGAATTTATGGATTGGAGGATCGGAGCATTCTGGGTCCATGAAGTGCTGCGGCGGCCTGTTTGATCTGTCATGACGCTGGTGGAGATTTTGCGAGGCTGTTGAACACCTTTGCACTAGGAAATTGGTAATATATGAGATTTTATAGGTCTAAGGTAAATTCTGGAGTTATTTTAAATCCAGTATTAATAATGATAGCACGGTGGTACAGTTAACAAAAGTGTAGTGCAGATTTGTGGGGGGTGTCAAAACACCTCCAGCATCCTGAATTTAAACAGATGGTCATTGGCATCTTCGTCATAGAGCTCAGATATCAAATGTGTGAACATAAAATCATGCTGCGTCAAAGAAAGACATCACGCAGCTTGATATGCATGTACTTCCTACTTACGGTAACCTCGACAAATGTAAGATGTAGCAATATGAAAGCTATAGGAGAGATATTGTTGTCAGGAAGCTTCCAAGCATGTAAATCTGTAGATTTTAAACAGGATCGATTTATTTGTGAAATCCATTCAGAAGAGGATGAGAACAACCTTGTCTGTCTGGGAATGGCAACCTGTAAGATGACGGTGACACTTTGTCCAGACGGAAGCATCAATAAAACCTGCTACCCATTCAAAGATGACAATTATCTAAGCTACCAATGTATCTGTCATTGTAAGAGACGAGCAGAGTCAATCGTACCAGCAACAGAGTGGACAACATGGATGACATCTACCCAGCCGTACCACACATTCAGATCTGAGAGGAGCCTGATCGTACCGAGGCTGGACTGGACGGTTTCACAGGAGTTCAGCCACTATCGTCCATCTAAAGTTTACATCATATCCAATGACCAGTTATCGCCATCGTCTGTCTACAGTGCTTCTTCAGTACATAGTTATCATTTTGAACCATACAAAGCGAGCATTGACACCACAGGTAAAGAATGCTGCTGGGCTTCACTGCATAATCCGTCTTGGCTTCAGATGACATTGCCAACGGAATACGTAGTTTTTGGAGCATATATTAAACAGAGATGTGACTATCTACAGTATCCCACCAGAGTAAAGATAACCAGATCTGCGGATGGATCGAGTTGGCAGACAGTCATTGAAAGTGAGAATCTGAGCTATGATTCTTATGACACACAAGGATCGTGTAGTGTATGGTTTCCTCAGACCTATACAGACAGGTTCTGGAGGATACATGTATTAGCCTACCACAGCCACGCTTCAATGAGAGCTGATTTGATTGGCTACAAATAATAAACTAAAGTTGATGTATACAAATAATGGACTGGCCAGGTCATAAGAATTGCTAGAAATCGATTGCAACTGGGCTTACATAACGAAGATGAGTAAGTCAAGCTCGATGAAGAGTTACTGCATACATTAGTGTCCAGATGACAAATTAACCAGGCGAATGAAATTATCTACAAATACAAGGATGTATATAAACATAGGACATAAGCCCTCCCCTCTGGTCTAAACTGGATGCTATTGTGAGAAATCATCCCAAAGTGAAGAGAAGCACCACCCAAATGGATATAATACTGTTTTGGCTCAAGGACACGTATACCACGTGGCAGTCGCCCTCCGGTGCTCAAAGCGTCAGATGATTTACTTGAACTTGAGGGGAGAAGTGTCAACTACAGGTTACTGACACAGACAAGGTTGTATATAAAATGCTCAGACACTATTGTTCAGGTAGTCATGAATTTGACAAGATATAAATATATTAAACATGTGCAAAAAAGGCAGGATTTAGTTAGATTTGGTTGATACAACTGACGATATGTGATTCGGCCAATGCTTTTACAAAGAACAAACTTCAAGAATAATAAATCCAACACTGGCATTGTGTTGTCGATATGAAAATGAACACTTTAAAAATATACAAGGAAAATAATGAACCTGTTGAAGTAGGAAGATATAATAATACAGACCTTTTGCATAATCTAATCAAACTGGGTGGTGATGATTTTTTTTTTAATTATTAAAATGTTCTGCATTAGCAAATTTAAGATCTCCATGTCATGTTTGATCAATAACTTTAGTACCGAAATCTAGTAGTAAGCTTATGTCCATGTACCTCCTTACCAATGGTCAGGTGCATGTGTAAACAATTACATAATAAGTCCTAGAATACTAATATCGACCAGGCTAATTATATCATTTTTTCTGTGATTTGAATCGGCCTCATGCAAGCGGCTTTTAGAGCTAAAATGTCTTCAAGTCTGTGAAAGTGATTAAAGTTGTGACTTAACTTTACAAATCCAAGGAATTTGCAGTCTCTTGAAATTTTGGATCGCGATAGCAAGACACAACTTTAAGTGACTGATTTTTTTTCAATTGAATATGTGGAACATCTATATACTATATTCTTATATACATTGTTATAATATTGAACATCCATATAATATGTCCTTATTCTCATTGTTATAATGCTATCATTTTATCATGTTCTTTTATGTATATTCTGCACCCGAATCTTGTACCATGCCATTTTGCATAGATCTAAACTATAAACGATTTGATCTGATTTTGGTCAATATTATTGCACTATACAAGTTGGGCTTAGATACTATTTGGCTGTTATGGTTTCATCCTAAATATATAACCACACTGGTAATCGGTCTTAACGAAACCAATATAAATCATTGTATATAATGCTATTATTATAATAATAGACTAAAACATTATTAATCTATTGCTCAAGAAATAAGTAACCATATGTTCAGATGGACTTTTTTTTATCTGTTTATTTTTTGCCCAGAATCGACCAGGCGCCGTGGCCTTGTCAGGTGTGAGATGATAATTGCCAGTTTACAAGCTAGCTGACACCATGTATAGCCGTGAGCAGCGCTACACCGTAAAGGTAGTAGATTGCCCAACTCATTTTTTGTGGGAATCCAGGTTTTTACAACATGGCGCTGACTGAGAGCAATCACCACCCCAAGGTCACCCCAAGGAAAATACCCATTTTAACTACCTGGCGGCAAAACGAACTGAAGATACGCTAATGTTAGTGGAATGCTGCTGCTTCTATTATTAAAATGTGTACATGTCAGTATAGAACATGAATACATACATACATTATTATTATTATTACCGACCTGATTAAGCGTGATCAAGAGTTACCCAGCAAACACGATACATTGATACACTGCTGTTTTAATTTTGGCCCACCGTCTACGATGCTGGACCAAACATAAAACAACAGTGACTCAATGTCTTGCGCTGGTTGATCAGATATGAGAGTCCAAATAAGCTTGTACATAGCCTTCAAGTAAAGGGGCCATCAATTACTAGGGGCTGGAGGGGTGTGGAGTTTTTAAACTGAACAAAATAAAGTGCTTCAGCAATCCCCCCCTCGCCCTTAGTAATTCGAATGGTGGCCATATAATTGTATCGAGCAATACACGGCCACCTTGCGGCATCAGGTCTGATAGGCAGACCACTGGTCTGACCTTGACAACATGTGTGTGGGAAAGCCGTACGAAAAGGAGGGGTGCGAGCTACATGAATATTCATTATGACGTCACGGGTTTACTGTCTGCAGTGTGAAATGTCACACTCAGGTCAACTTATCCGGGTTGTCTGAGTTGGCCAGAGGAGAGTGGGTCTCGTATACTCATAGCACATATGCGCGATATCCTGAAGTCTGCCGGTCGCAGACAACTGGATAGATGAAGATGTATACGGTGGTCGGCAGTCCGTACCCTGGCACAGTACAGGGGTGTCTGTCACCTTGTCCTCACACATCCTGCCAAACACTGGACATCGACCCAATGCTGCTTCAACGGTAACGAACTGTTTACAACGCCGGCCCAGCATATTGGGCCGGCATTGGGTTGTTGTCTTGTGTTAGCTGGGATGATCTGGTGCACGATTTTGTGCCCGATACATTGCGACAAAATTTTAAGATGTCATGATAACAATATCATGATACGACATATAACCATCAATCGATTTATCAATCAATCAAAAAAGAAAATTTCTATAGCACCTATTATCTTCAGCGCACCGAGCTCAGAGGCGCACAAATCATTAGAGTGATCATGTGTCATAGTCGAGGCCAAAGCAGAATCGACAACAGGGAGCCGCACTACTCAGGAGCTGGGGTTGGGAAGCCATATCAAATAGGTGAGATTTAAATATTTTTCATGAATGTTAAAAAAAAATCCATTATGTATGGGCACATGCAGGGCGTTCTATAAGGCTGGGCCAGATATAGAGAAAGTTCTTGGCCCTGTATTAGTTTTTACACGAGAAACAACAAATCTATTCGAATTTGTGGAGGGTAGATATTTTGAGCATTTCGTACGAGCAAGTAGGTCAGCCAGATATGCCGGTTGGTTGTCTTTTAGGGTTCGGAAAGTTATTGTTCATATTTTACAATGAATGTCAAACTTGACAGGAAGCCAATGTAATCGTTTTATTAGGAACGGAATGACTAAATCGTGGGGCCTTGGTTACCACTCTTGCAAGGCAGTTCTGAACGCATTGTAATCTAGCGACATACTTTTCCGGCATATTGTGAAAAAGTGAGTTACAATAATCTAACTTACTACTGACGAGTGCCATGGCAATTTGCTTGGCAAGAACTAAGGACAGACTTTTTCGAATTCGACGAAGGTCACGGATATGATAAAAGCATGCCCTACATGCTTGGGATATCTGTTTTCGGAAATTCAGGCTACTGTCAAATACTAGCTAGCGCTGGGTTAATTTGTCGTGTTTGCTCGGTAGCCACTGTTATGTCAAGTCTACAATCACAAATACATAACATTGAAGTAGGCCTACTTAAATAAATGTATATGTATATATGTGTGTATATGTAGATGTGCATATGTATGTGTGCATATGTATGTGCATAGCCTGTTAATATTTATATACATATATATTGAGCCTGCTTTTATAATGATGTGCTCTTAGGATTTGGCTTTTATGTTCGTCAGTTTCTTCACAAAACATACCAAAGTTATAGATAATTTATATATATATTAGATGATTTGTATACTACTATAATGGTTCTCCATGTACGTGTGTAACGATTGCATGATTCAACTCAACTATTAGATATGTATTCATCATTTCATACACACGGCAGACACGGGACATTGGTCCGGCGTCGTCTCGGTGGTGGGCCAACGTCGCAGACGGTGGACCAACATTGAGCCGGCCCTGGTTCCATGTGTCGTGTCTACTCGGCAGCCACCGGAATGTCAAGTTTAAATATGAAACTTGCCGATGTCAGACGTTGGCCCGATATTGGTATGGTACTGGCCAGTCTGTTGTTGGCTCGAAGGCCCGCACATTTTCTATTCACTGTTTGCATCCGTTCAGTGCATTGGTCCCGAGTTGGTGCAATGTTGGGCCAAAGTGTCGTAGAAGGTGGGCCAGCACTGGGCCAGGTCGGTCCCGTGTTTCATATTTGGTCTATCTAGCTAAATTGATACTGCACCACCGCTGGACCAGTGCTTGTACACACTTGTTATTATTTTATAAGTATTGGCTAATAATTATGTTCAAGATAAGTCGATTGGGGTTAGCTCAATTTCCCACGTGCTTTCACTTTTTGCACTCGACCTCGTAATGTGTGCAGTGTGCTCATATATAACACACACTGTAAAGAACAGTTTATTAATCTTGTATTATCATTTATCATGTTGTGTCTCATGCCTGCGACTCCGAAATGCGATAGGCTTTGTGATTCCACGTGGTCGGGTGATATCGCACTCTATATGTTTTAATTCTGCCCTAACTCTAAACTATAAACATGACTGTTGATATTGAAACATATAGAGCGCGTATTGGTACATATCGGGGTCGTGGTAAGCCTGGTATAATTCTCAATGGTTACCTTATCATCAGTTTTCTGTGTAGGGTGGGAATTTTGTATTGGTTATTTACACTCTTGTTACTCAGCGGAGATATAGAGCGTAATCCAGGCCCATCTAATTATATAAATGCGTTTCTACTTAATACTAGAAGTTTAAAGTCGGTTTAAAAAAATCATAATAAATTAAAAGATTTTCAATCACTCGTCGAATTAAAACAAGCAAAAATTATTTGAGTAACCGAGTCGTGGTTACCAGAAGATATCAAAAACTGTGAAATATTACCTGAAGCTGATTTTAATATTTATAGAAAGGATCGCGGAGGGTACGGTGGTATTTATTCAAAACTGAGACCTGATATAATGGTACAGAATGATCGACATAATGAGATCATTATTGTTGAAATCATTATTACTAAACTCCCGAGGATAGCTCTTCTGACTTATTACCGACCACCGTCTGATAACTCTGTGGAATGTCCGCAAAATTTAGAAACCTGTCTCCGTCGTATACGAGAAGAAGGTTTCTCCAACATTCTTGTTATGGGTGATTTTAATTTACCAGACTTTGACTTGAATGTTCCGCTTACGGATAATAATAACTACTGGTACTATTATGATATATTCCAAGAATTCTGTTTAAAACATATAGTTATGTGCTCAACCCATCAAAATGGTAACAGATTAGATTTAATATTATCTACATCACCCCATTTAATTACGGATATAGATGTTGAACAGGACCTATTTCCATCGGATCATTACCTTTTAAATTTTTCTATCAAGGCTAGTGGCCTTAAAAATAATAAACTGACTAGATCAGTTTTTGACTATAGGAATGTGGATTGGACTAAGGTGAAGGTATATTTAACTAACGCTGAGCTCATCGACATAGTTAGTGACTCAGTGGGTATACCCGAAATTAATCGTATTTGTGATAATTTGGTCTCTAAATTGGAAGAAACATTAAATACATTTGTACCCCGTCGCATTATTCGTGACATTAATTCTCCCCCTTGGATTGACAGTGAGGTAATAAATCTGAGCAAAAAGAAAGAGACTGCCAGCAAACGGGCTAGGAGGATTAACACCCAGAGTGCTTGGGCTAAATACCGTCGACTCAGAAACAGTCTCCGGAACATGATGGATCAAAAATACAATAAATATACTAAGGATTCGCTCGATGATATTAGGACTAATCCCAAAAGGTTTTGGAGCTTCTTAAGATCAAAGACAAAAAGTAAACATATCCCTTCTGAAATGAAATTTCAGGGTAATACTTCAGACGAACCTGAAGTTATAGCGAATTATTTTAACAATTTCTTTTATTCAAACTTTACTCACGTCCATAATACGGATAACCTTCCTCCCATCAATAGTTTTATTAATCCTAATCTATCAATTGTACAGTTATCAGTTGCTGAAGTCCGCATTATATTACAGAATATAGACACTAGCAGAGCGACAGGGCCGGATGGCATTCCAGGTGTATTTCTAAAGAATTGTGCTAAGGAACTGGCACCTTCTTTTACCAAACTGTTAAACATATCTTTGCAAGCTGGCATATTTCCTAACTCCTGGAAAATGGCTAATATATGTCCCATTTTTAAGAAAGGTGATAGAACTAATTGCGAAAATTATAGGCCTATATATTTACTTAGTATTTTAAGCAAAATTTTTGAACGTGCTATCTGCAACATAATTTATCCAGAAGTCAAAGATTTAATTTCTAACAACCAGTATGGTTTTGTCCAACGACGCTCAACAGAATCTCAATTATATGTCTTTTACGACAAAATCTCAAAAATTTTGGACTCTGGTGGCCAAACTGACGTTATATATCTTGATTTTACAAAAGCCTTTGATTCAGTTCCGCATCATCTCTTAATACATAAACTTCAGACTTTCGGTTTTAATGGGACGCTGCTTAGCTGGTTCCATAGTTATCTAAATAATCGATACCAGCGAGTATTAATTCACGGTAGCATGTCTACTAAACTACCTGTTAGATCTGGGGTACCCCAAGGGTCAATACTTGGCCCATTAATGTTTATATTATATGTGAATGACATTGCGGACAATATTTCAAATCCATCTTTTAAAACTCTATATGCTGATGATGCAAAAATTGGAAGTGAAATTAAATCAATGCAGGATTGTGTAGACCTTCAAAGCGATTTGAATATTTTTACACGTTGGAGTGATATTTGGAAGCTTTTCTTCAATGGTACCAAGTGCAAAATCCTCACAATAGCCAGATCTTTTAAACATAATTTTCAATACCATTTAAATAACATTCATCTAGAATCTGTTAAAGAGTTTAATGATCTAGGACTACTAATCAATTCTTCCTTAACCTGGAGAAGTCATATTGCCACTAAAATTAGCAAGGCGAACAGAATGCTTGGCCTGATAAAGCGTACAGTCGGATTCAATGCTCCATATAGAGTCAAACTACACCTATATACAACTTTGGTTAAACCGTTATTTTCCTACGCATCAATTGTTTATTCCTGTAGCAAGGCAGATCTCAACCAGATTGAACGTATACAACGTAAAGCCACGAAATATATTCTTAATTATTATGTGTCGGATTACCCAACCAGACTACATAACACCAAATTACTTCCTTTGTCTTTAATAAAAGATATCAACGACTTGTGTTTTCTATATAAATGTATACATAATTTCATAGATATAGATATTAGACATATTCTTTCTTTTTATAACGCTGACACCTCTAGAACTAGGCTAGGTCAACAGGTCTTGCCTTTAAGATCTGTACGCTTTAATTCTGAATTGGCTGGGCTATTTTTCTCTAATCGGGTAGTAAAAATGTGGAATATCCTGCCGAACACAATAAAACAAATTAATTGCCGCAATAGATTTGTCAAACGTTTTAAGAAACTATTATATAATTTTTACATTGTAAAGTTGACTACGACCTATGATATTGACAACTCTTGCACGTGGGTTACCGTTTGTCGCTGTCCGCGATGTCGCCAGGCATGAAACACTTTTCTCTCTTTTTCTCTTTGACACATCCCAGCAGGCACGGGAAGTTCACCTGGTGTCGAGTCGGTGTTGGGCCAGCGTCGTAGACGGTGGGCCAGCATTGATTCGGCGTTTGATGAGCGTCTCGTGTTTTGCTGGAATGCGTTTTTCATAATTGCTGCACGCATACTTTAATAACATTTTTATCTGATTATGGGACAGGCCTAGCATAGATATTACATATCTGATGCCATGTCCCAGCCAACAGTATTATTATGACTATGTTTTCTTTTCATTGAACAAAGTAATGTATACTGTGTATTTGGCGAATCTTAATAAATAAATTACACCAAGATTTTTGACTGGTACAGCTGGATGTGTGTCTTGAACTAGGATTAAGCATGGGAAATTATGCAAGAATTTTTCTGGTTCAAGTTTGGTCCCACTAAAAAGAAATTATGTCTTGCTAGGATTAGGCTTCAGCTTAGACCCTGTCATTCAGGCCGACACATACATTAAACAATGTTGTAACTTCACAAGAGATTCCTTAACATTTTAAACTGATATAGACATGTAAATTTGAGTATCATCGGCATTAAGATGGTGGTTTATGTCAAAACTAGATATAATAGTGCGGACTGGTGTAGTATATAAGGTGAAAAGCACTGATCCCAGCACAGAGTCATGTGGAGCTATTTGCCTAATTTGCAAGTAAGAAAAATTTAAGCCTGGCCAGATATTCCATACCAATCAGAACGTCTGTTAATGTAGCATGGTCAATGGTTTCGAAGACGGCCGACAAGTCAAGCAACGTCAGAGCAGTAACTTCACCCTCCTCCATACTAATGATGACATCGTTACGTACTTTCAGTAGAGTTGATTCTGTAGAATGATGTTCCTGTAGACTGATTGTAATGGATTAGATATATAAAAATATATGAGTTTGCAGCCGATTGGCTACTTCCTTTTCTAAGATTTTGGAAATAAAATTCAAGTTGGATACAGGCCTTTAATTTTTCGTTCGTTTTTAGGAAGAGATGTTTTTTTAAGTAGTAGTCTTACATGAGCTTGCTTGCAATTTTGTAGAAATATACTAGTTTCCATTGAAAAGTTAATTATGTCAGTGATGGGAGTTAATAATATGTCAAGACAATTTCTCAACACGCTTGTAGGAATGGGATCCAAATCACATGATTTTGACGATGAGCTCAAAATAAGCTTTTTTATTTCATCTTCTGACGCACTTTTAAAGACGTTCATTTTCGATCTAATTTCTGGTTTTAAAACTTGTGGAATATTCTGTACTTTATCTGGAAATTGGAACGGATAGTTTAAATTTTATCCACAAATTACTTAGAGAAATGATCACAGAGTGATTTTACTGATGTGAATGCAGGCAGAGCCGAGGGTTGAATACTATGCAGCTGTCACGAATATCCCACGAATATTGCCTGTGTATTTTGGCAATGTTCGCGATGTCCTGCAAAGATGTAAAACATGTCAATTTGGCCCAGTTTAGCTGTGTTGACCCTTCTTATTTTTAAATGTGATGCCCGTTAGGAAAGCAGTGATTTTCCGATGAAATTGCAATTACACTCGCAACGTCTTTGATGATGTGATACATCTGAGACCTTACATACTTCTCCTAATACAAGTTTGTGTCATAGATTACGGCTAGTAAATTACAAAATAAAACTATCTTTAGAAGGAAATAATAAAATTGGTGACTCATGTCCTCTTTCCTATCAAATATGACAAAGTCCATTTTAAAATAGGTCGATCTGAAAGACAAAAATATAATGACAGACATTTTTGTCTTAATCTGTTTTTTTCGAAACCTGATTACGTTCCCAACGGATGTTTTTAAAATTTGTAATATATTGTAATGTTGCCTTCACTCATTCAAACACTCAAAAAGATATAACAGAGCTAAAAGAAAAACATGCTATTTGCTTGGGAAAGGGCTTTTAAAGATCCATTGAACTGCGAAATGGGCATGTGTGGGATGGTCACGTGTAGGCCTACAGTAGCCTATATAGTACAGGTTGACTGCGCTAATATCAGCAACTAAACTGATTACAAGTTACTACCCAAAAGAAACATTGACAATGCTGTTTTAATGTTAGTCCAACGTCTGTGACGCTGGTCCATTGAACTAACATTGGCAGAGTGTACAATGTTTGAGGGAAAGCTGTCCTGTCAATACATTCACGAGATCAGCTGTTTCGCGATCCCCGAAGTAGTAAAGTCAGTTAGCTTGCAAACCTAACGCACAGCTAAGAGCTAGGGCTAAGAGCTTGAGCTTTGGTGGAATTATCAACTCATATATGTCGCTCAAGTATATATGGGCTTGCTATTATTTGGGAACTTCCTCTTAATGTGGCGTTGGCTATGAAACTCATATTTTAGTATTATTATGATAAAGGGCAAATGACTACCCACGTGCACTCTTGCATTCTGAGGGACCTGCAAGTTTTAACAGTTGACTAGACCCTTAAAGTTCAACAGCGTTGTACACATATCCCAGTTCTAACATTCTATTATGGTATGATGACAAATACAAAGTGATAATTTTTAACCTGCTGAATCACGTCTATGGCCGCTTTTACCTTTTCTGTTTGTTTTTTAAAACTAACATTTCCAAGAGAAATGGACATTAAATTGACACATATTTAATACAAATTGTACAAATGTTATTTATTTTAGCATAGCGGTAGCGATACCATTTCAAGTGGGTGGTAAAAAAAATATTTATATTTTATAAATGTTTACTCTGCGAATCATGACGACCCATCTATAGGCCTACTCTAGGCTCAAATTAACTGAATAACTTCATTTTTAGCTCCCTGTCCTTTGAGATTCATATTACTTTCACCTTCGACCGATGATAATATTCTTTAAATATAGACTCGATGCCCTTGTCTGAAAGGTCCCGAGGGTCTATATAACTAAATAATTTATAACCTCAAAAGTTAATAAAGTCACTACTGAAGTCAATAAAGTCACTACCAATCCGTGCTAATACTGTGTTGACTGCCGTACGCTATTTGTCATTAATATATTGACAACAAACGTCATGAACAATTGATAAGTATCAGACAGACAGACAGACAGATATTATATTGACAGAAATAAAAGTCATTACAGACTTATTTGTCATAGTAATAAGAGAGATATATGTACATTTATATACAAGAATGTTAGTTTGTTAAAAACATATATGACAATATACATGGTATGATAAACAACTAAAATCATGTTAGGTGGCATTGCCATAATAAAAACTGGGTATTTCGGTAATATGAATGTATCAGTTGTTTACATCGATCCACGGTGTACAATGTTCATAGTGGGACTGACAAAATTGTTTAAGTTGTCGCAAAAGCAACACATTTGGTATAAAATAAAAATAAAACATATACTTTCCCTTGGCATTCTTGAAGTTTACCAGGAATTAGACAGTTACAACCTCTTTGAAAAAAAACATAGCGCTATAAATATATTTTTACGATATAATAATTAATAGATACGATTTGCGTGTATCTCAAATGTGTGATTTTAAATTAGGTGGCTCAGTGGTGGATAATTAACTAATATTCATCAACTTTCTAGCCCCTTTGAAATTTTGCGGATAGCCCTTTTAAATTCCAAAACAGAATCCGAAACACATGACTTTGTTACTTAAAACTTCGAAAACTAACTTCATTTGCTGTTTTAGTGACAATTTGAACAAAAACAATGAGCTGTGGTGATAAACAGTCTCACTAATCGTGAGCGCTCAGGTCCGAATGGGCACAGTGGTACAGTTGACACAATTTTTGTGCAGATTTGTGGGGGTGCCAACCTCACCCCCAGGCATCTTGATCGGGAGGTTGACCTGTGTCCCCCTAGAGTGAACCCTGATGTTGGAGCATCATTAAACCAACGTCGGGTGAACGTCTCGTGTTTGCTGAATATCTGAGCATGTTTTCACAAATGATTCATGTTGTCAGGATCACAAAGCAGGGACTACGCTCCGCTCCCTTTAAAAATTAACTACATACAGGGACCATGCTCCGCTCCCTTTAAATATTAACTAGGCCTACATACATCAATCACTATGGCCAGGGCTTATGCATAACAACCCAATACAACATTCCCGCAACCGTCCAGATGGTCAATGGCGGCCTGGTCGTAGAGTTCAGATATCAAATTTGTGAACACAAAATGCTGCGTCAAGGAAAAACATCACGTAGCTTTATATGCGTGTATTTTATACTTACGGTAACCTCGACAATTGTAAAATGCAGCCACATCAAAGCTCTAGGAGAGATATTGTTGTCAGAAAGCTTCCAAGCATGTGAATCTGTGGATTTTAGACAAGATCGCTTTATTTGTGAAATCCATTCAGAAGAGGATGAGAACAACCTTGTCTGCCTGGGAATAGCAACTTGTAAGATGCCTGTGACGCTCTGTCCAGACGACAGCATCAATAAAACCTGCTACCCATTCAAAGATGACAATTATCTAAGCTACCAATGTATATGTCATTGTAAGAGACGAGCAGAGTCAATCGTACCAGTAACAGAGTGGACAACATGGATGATATCTACCCAGCCGTATCACACATTCAGATCTGAAAGGAGCCTGATCGTACCGAGTCTGGACTGGACGGTCTTACAGGAGTTCAGCCACTATCGTCCTTCTAAAGTTTACATCATCTCAAATTATCAGTTATCGCCGTCGTCTGTCTACAGTGCTTCTTCAGTACATAGTGATGTGTATGATCCATATAAAGCGAGCATTGACACTACAGGTGAACACTGCTCCTGGGCCTCAAAACAAAACCCATCTTGGCTTCAGATGACATTGCCAACGGAATACGTAGTTTTTGGAGCATATATTAAACAGAGGTGTGATTATTTACAGTATCCCACCAGAGTAAAGATAACCAGATCTGCGGATGGGGCGAGTTGGCAGACCGTCATTGAAAGTGAAGATCTGAGCTATGATTTTTACGACACACAAGGATCGTGTAGTGTATGGTTTGCTCAGACCTATAGAGACAGGTTCTGGAGGATACATGTATTAGCCTTCTATCATCACGCTTCAATGAGAGCTGACTTGATAGGCTACAAGTGAATAACACCATCTGATACATAAATATGTGTAAAAATTATGGACTGATCCAGTCATAATAATTGCTAGGAACCTATTACAATATACACTGATCTTACACAACAAATATGCCCCAATACCCGGTGATTATTTATTATTATTATTTTTTTTTTAATTTTTGAGGTATTACAGCGACACACAGAAATGACATTTTGTCCAATCTATTCTAGACAATTACGCAGCGCAAATCAGTAAAATCACTTGATATTTGAAAATGAGTTAATCAGGCTACCATATACCCGGTGATTATTTATTATTATTATTATTATTTTTTTATTTTTTTGAGGTATTACAGCGACACACAGAAATGACATTTTGTCCAATCTATTCTAGACAATTACGCAGCGCAAATCAGTAAAATCACTTGATATTTGAAAATGAGTTAATAAGGCTACCATAAATATTCTGTATATCTCTGCCATCTATAAATACAAGGGTGTGTTTAAACTGGGATATAAACCCCATCCCCTCCTCCTGTGATGAAAAACTTGCATACATCTGGGTGTACCCAGGATCATTATAATGTGCACCCGCAGAGATTATACCATGTACATCCAAGGGGCGTACCCAGGATTATTATAACGTGCACCCACATATATTATATAACATGCAAATCTAAGGGGCGTACCCAGAATCATTATGACGTGTACCCACATAGATTATACAATGTAAATCTAAGGGGCGTACCTAAGATCCTTATAACGTGCACCACAGAGATTATAACATGTACATCTAAGGGGCGTACCCAGTATCCTTATAATGTGCACCACAGAGATTATAGCATGTACATCTAAGGGGCGTACCCAGTATCATTATAACGTGCACCACATATATTATAACATGTACATCTAAGGGGCGTACCCAGTATCCTTATAATGTGCACCACAGAGATTATAACATGTACATCTAAGGTGCGTACCCAGTATCCTTATAACGTGCACCACATATATTATAACATGTACATCTAAGGTGCGTACCGAGTATCCTTATAACGTGCACCACAGAGATTATAGCATGTACATCTAAGGGGCGTACCCAGTATCATTATAACGTGCACCACAGAGATTATAACATGTACATCTAAGGGGCGTACCCAGGATCATTATAACGTGCACCACAGAGATTATAGCATGTACATCTAAGGGGGTTACCCAGTATCCTTATAACGTGCACCACATATATTATAACATGTACATCTAAGGGGCGTACCCAGTATCCTTATAACGTGCCCCACAAAGATTATAACATGTACATTTATGGGGCATACCCAGGATCATTTTGCTTTCCACTGCAGTGGCACTATGGTGATTGATTTTAACAAAACTATCAATTGATTGTTTATATTCCTATAATTATGATTATAGATCAAAAATATCACTAATCGATTGCCCTGGGTAAAGTAACCATATACGCAGATCGACTTCGTGTTTGTCATGATATTTATCGCCCTAATGCTGTTAGCTTCTACTACAAGACGTATGGTGAAATCAGCCCATCTCGCACTCTCTCCGAAACGCTTCACTGTTCACTTTGATTTTGACGTTTTAAATAGATATCCGTACGAGAAAATACATACTGCATCGTTGGGTACGGCGAGATGGGTTCAGTATTATCATGCATGACGTCACTGACGGTGAGGTTAGGCCATGCCAATACCAATACATGACGTCACTCATGGTGAGTTAGGCCCCGCCCACGTCAACATTACGTTACTGATGGTAAGGTCAGGCACCTCCCACTCCAGTACATGACGTCACTCATGGTGAGGTCAGGCCCCGCCCATACCAGTACATGACGTCACTGACGGTGATGTTAGGCCCAGCTCACATAAGATTTATCCTGCAGTCTTCAGGAGTATATTCATTCTCATTCAACCCATGAATGTGATGACGCCGTTTCAACCTATTTGACCACTCCTCTCTACGCGGCTTCAAACTGTGGGCCCATCCCCTAAATAAACTGTGTAATATTGTTTAAGTAATACATGTAGAACAAATATAGTTTTTATTGCAATAAATATGGTAACCAAACATTTCTAATTCAAGTATATCATAGCACAAATATATTACCATAAATATAGACACAAATAACGTTCTGAATTTGTTTCTTTAATTGATATGAGCACATTTAATCTCGATATTATGTATCATTTTTAGAAATGGCACGACATATTTTCCGTACATTTTCGTTGATAGGTAGATAATTAAGAGGGTTATATCGATACAAAAACCACAAGGTTAGAGTTTAGCTACTGTTTAAACTGTTTTTAATAATATATGTGTTCCCCGTGCTATAATACAGTACCGGAGAGTAATAACCACCCGCTTCCTGACGATACCGGGAAGTTATAACCTACTGGGCAGTTTTTACTCCACGGTAGGTTAGACAATACTGCTTTGTCACCTGGTAATATCTAGTACATAGCTAGCATATCGAACACCACCTCCTGGTATCTGGATATAGCATGTCCATATAGGTCCAATGTTTTTACCATTAGCGGTAGAACGGTTGTCTCGCTATAGCGCGATCCGCTTATAACGAGTTCCTGTTTCTTAGACCCCAATTACCGCGTTGTAATTTATTTCAGGTCCGTATCTTGAAAACTCTGGATGCGCGCTCAAGTAGAAGATCGGTACTATAACTTCGCTTAAAAAAATACGACGCCGCGAGCAAAATGCGTCACATTTGCGAGCGCGATATCTCGGCCATATAACCATTAATCTTGCTGAAAATTAGTGACGTCATCGTAATAACATGAATTGCGGAGGAGCTCAATTTATAGAGGGATCGAGTTAGAAATGAGCGAGTAGTGCCCTAATAAACAGCGGCACAATAAGCGAAAAATCCCCATGCATTGTCAAATCCCAAATGGGCGAATTGTGACGTACCTAATTTTTCTGACTGTCCCAAATCGATATGCTCTAATAAATCATACAAAATATACAAATAACCTTTTTTTTCATTTATTTGACCAAACTAGATGATATAAAACATGTTAAGGTATTTATTGATTTCAGAATCTCAAAATGGTAACATTGTTCCAAAAATGGCAAAGTTAATCTACTCGTTGGATTCCTGGCACCGCCCTCTATTCGCACTCCGCCTGATTTCGGGATGTTGCGTCACATATATTAGTTGATATAATCCCCCGTTTTAGGCTTTAATTCCTTAAAGGCCCATTCCCAAGTGCCTCAAACCTAAAAAGTTTCAAAGTTTAAATTAAATTGTGTTATGCAGGTTTACATCATCGTAAATCTATATTATCTTTCTCCACCCTCCATTTGAAAGAGAAATGTACCCGATAAGTGTGTATTTCGGAATGCTCATACAATTTCCGACAACCATGACAATAATTCAATTGGGATTGACCATAAAACCTGCCCGCTGAGGGTCTAGATGAAGGGTCCGTTGTTGATTTTTTTGAAAGGGTCAATGCTGAGGAAAATTGGCAATGTTCGCGATTTTTTTTTAATTTTCAAATGAATATTCTTATATCTATTGTTATAATGATGAACATCCTTATAATATGTCCTTATTCTCATTGTTATAATGCTGTCATTTTCGCATGTTCTTTCATGTATATTCTGCACCCGACCATTTTGCATAGATGTAAAAAAAAACAATTTGATCTGATTTTGGTCAATAATATTGCATTACCAGTTGGGCTTGGATACTAATTGGATGTTAGGGTTTCATGTTGAATATATAGCCACAACATCTTATACACCTAAGGAACGAACCCAGGATCATTTGGCCTTACACTACAGTGGCACACTGGTGATCTGTTTTCACGAAACCAATATAATTCATTGTATATATTCCTCTAATTATTATATTACACTAAAACATTATAATTCTATTGCTCTGGAAATAAGTAACCATATACGCAGATCAACTTTGTTTTGTTATGATATATCTGGGTATTTTCTGCCCAGACTTGACCAGTCACAATGGCCTTGTCCGGTGTGAAATGATAATTGACAGTTTGTGCGAGCTAGCTGACACCATGTATGTAGCTGTGAGCAACGTTACACCGAAAATAAAAGGTAGTGGATTGCCCAACTCGTTTTTTATGGGAATCCAGGTTTTTACAACATGGCGCTGACTGAGAGCAATCATCACCCCAAGGTCACCCCAAGGTCGGGGAATACTCACAAAATTCGAGCTACATGGCGGCAAAACAAACTGAAGATGCGTAAATGTCAGGGAAATGTTGCTGATTCTATTATTGTTACCGACCTGATTAATCGCGTGGTCAAGTGTTTTACGAGACTGGATCTAGTTATATTTGGTTGATACAAGAACTGACAGAATGTGATGCGGTCACTAACATTATACAGAAGAAACTTCGAGTATAATAAATCAGACATTGGAATTATACTGTCAATATGAATACAATATACAATATCCAAGAGAAAAAATGAACTTGTTGAAGTAGGTAGATATCATAATACAGCCCGATGAGAACGCTATTGTAATATACACAATCTAAACAAACTTGGTGTGAGTTTCACTTTTGATTGAAATGTCCTACGCTACATATATTCGATTGCTGTTCTATTTATTATCAATGACCTATGATGTACGAAATAAGTAATCTTAAGTCCATGTATTAAAGAATCATTCAGCTTCAAAACGCGCATGCCTAGGACGGTCAAGTGTAGGTCAACAGTAGCCTATTGAGTACAGATTGACGGCATTAATATAGCCACTGAACTGATACAAGATACTACTCAAACGAGACATTGATCCAATACTGTTTTAATGTTAGGCCAACGTCTGCGACGCTGACTCAACATTGAACCAACATTAGATAAATGTACAATGTTTGAGAGAAAGTCCTCCTGCCCAGCAAACGCAAGACATTTTTATGACATTTATGCAATGTCGGCCCAACGTCTTCGACGTTGGTCCAACATTGCATAAAGTCATACAAATGTTTTGTGTTTACTGGGTGAAAATACAAAATTGGGGGTCAAGCAGTTTCCAAATCTCGGCAGTAATACAGTCAGTTTGTTTGCAAGTAGGCGACCAAGTAGGGGCAAAAGACAAGAGCTTTGAATTATTAACTCATAGATGTCGCTCAAGTATATATGAACTTGCTGTGATTTGAGAACTTGCTCTTAATGAGGCTTTGGGTATGAAACGCATATTTAGTATTATTATGGAATAGGGCATTGGCTTACCCACGGGCACTATTGCCTTCTGGGGGACCCTTGTCCTGCGAATTTTGACAGTTGACACCACCTTTAATCTCTTAAACAAATAGTCATGTACATACATTATGCAAACGATTCATTATGCAGCATCCATATAATATGTCTTTATTATTATGGTATCATTTTGCTATGTTTTTTAATATATAATCTGCACCAGACTGTCGTAGGCCTACCATGTCATTTTGCACAGTTTTTATATAAGCCAATAAATGACTTGATCTGATTTGATTAATTTATTGTTCAATACTACAGTACTATTATATTGATAAAAGAAATGTCAAACTGTCTTATTGTGTATTTGAATAAAAATGATTAGGATTTTGTCGCTGCAAAAAAAATAAGTACCCAGAATAGATTATACCATGTACATCAAAAGGGTGTACCCAGTATTATTATAACGTGAACCCAGATATATTATACCATCTAGCCTACATCTAAGGGGCGTACCCAGGATGATCATTATGAGGTGCACCCACATATATTATATAACATGCAAATCTAAGGGGCGTACCCAGAATCATTGTGACGTACACGCACATAGATTATACTATGTACATCCAAGGGGCGTACCCGGTATCATTATAACGTGCACCAACATATATTATACTATGTACATCTAAGGAGCGTACCCATAATCATTATGACGTACACCCACATATATTATACCATGTACATCAAAAGGGTGTACCCAGGATCATTATAACGTGAACCCACATAGATTATATTATTTACATCTAAGGAGCGTACCCAGAGTCATTATGACGTACACCCACATAATTATACCATGTACATCAAAAGGGTGTACCCAGGATCATTATAACGTGAACCCACATACATTATACTATGTACATCTAAGGAGCGTACCCAGAATCACTATGACGTGCACCCACAGAGATTATACTATGTACATCTAAGGGGCGTAGTCGCCGCCGTACCCTGGATCATTATAATGTGCGCCAACATATATTATATAACATGCACATCTAATTCTCAGTGTTTCTTTAGAGGTATATAGTATGTTGTCCCCCACACATAAACTTCACCATCTTCTACCTCCTCCACGTTTAATGTCTCCTAATTTCGGAAAGAAGACACAATTCCCAGCACCCAGAACAAGAACTAAGAGATGCCAACATACGCTGATACCATATGGCCTAGTGCACTGGCAATAACTGCATGCAAAAACAATTTTTTTAAAAACTATTTATGCTGTAAACAATTTGTCACTCTTTTACACTGCTTATGTTTTAATAATACGTCAATCATTTTAATGGTAACTACTTATACTACTGCATGCTATGTTGTAATATAATTCAACTTTTAGTTGCCAATAAATGTTTTTATTTCTTTATTATTATTAGGTGGTGTACCCATGATCATTATGACGTGCACCCACAGAGATAATACCATTTTACTCACTTGAAGTTGTGTCTCGCCATTGCAAACCACACCTTCAAGTGGTTAAACATTACTTAAATATATGTACAAATTGAACCAAAACTTTTGCCAATCTAATAAATTTAATGTTGATTTTTTTCACATATGTTGCTTGACGGAGAAATAGACCGTAATTAGCACTTCAACCCTTTAACCGACACGATATTTATTTGAAATTTTCACCCACTCGAAGTTGTGTCCCGTTGACGCGATTCACAACTTCAAATGGGTGAAAATTATTCATATTTGACAAAACCCCAGTGGTTTTTAGCTCCCTTGTCGTATGTGTGAGCCACGTGTCATATCCCGAATAAACTTCAATATAATATGGCTGTTTAACTAAATAATAGTACATTTCCACCCACTTCAAGTTGTTTCTCGCTAACGCGAGCCACAACTTGAAGTGGTTGACAATTACTCATATTTTGTTAATTTGGGACCGAACTGTATATAATTGTGTGTTACTCTGCAATAAATGCCTACATTTTATTCTCTGCATGTTATATCGTTGCTGTTTTCTTCTTTTGAACGTCAAGTCTAAAGTTTAAACCTCATTACAACTACATTTTCACAACAAATATACCGACTAAAGTTAATTAAATGTACAGCATTTGTGATGGTAAGGGAACTGTTCAGCGACGGGTTACGCGCTATCCTGGAACACGGTGCATGGTGGGATCTTACAAAAGCTATGCAAATGATAAGACTGTGCTCACTGTTATAATCTTCGTCATCAATGATGAAGTGTCATTTCGTGTCATTACAGACTATAATTGCACCCATACAGTCATAAGACCGTATGGCTATCTCGAGGGTCTTCTCGACATATCCGAAGCATACCATATAATACGTATATCGCAACTTGTACGAGAATACGGGCCCTGACCTGCTATGTATTAAAAACTAAGCACATAACCTGGGCCCGTATTTTCGTACAAGTTACAATATACAGATATATTTATCGTAGGCTTAGGATTGGTCGCTCTGGCCATCCCGACAAATCCGAAGCCTACGATATAGCATAATTTGTACGAGAATACAGGGTATGTTATGTATTGAAAATACGCATTACATAGATTAAGCAATTAAATTATATCCTGAAGGCTTACAATATTTCATATGCTAAATAATTGATTATGTATCTCCAAGACGTTTAGCAAATATTTGTATATTTACAATAGAATTTGCACAAAATGTGTGTTTCTTAACATTAATTTCTATTCGCATAGCTTAAGTCTTAGTTATCAAAAAGTCTAACATAAACTTAGTTATCAGAAAGGCTAATAAACTAACATGTTAATGCAATAACAGTTGGGGGGGATTTTATGTTTATTTGTTCAAATATTAAAAAAAAATACATTTACTCACTGTAATTGCATCTAGCAAGTTTGGATTTTTTGACAACCATCACTGAAACCACTTGTTATGCTTAAAAAAAAAACTTCGTGTTACTTGTGTTTAAATTAAATAAAATGAATGGGGATTTAACGGTTAAACGGGCCAGGGGAACCTCCTGAGGATGGTGAGATGAATGAGATGACACTGCCCTCCTGACACAGGATGCGAAATTTGAGCCCTGGTGGTCTGAGACCGAGTACGCTACCTCTCGGTCACGGAGGCTCTCAACAATATTGAATCTTTACGAGTGAGCGGGGAAGAAACATTTTGTTTCTTTGAAACTTGAAGGCCACAGTGGGGTTTGAACCTGCGATCTCCGACATTCCAAGCAGGTAGCTTTAACCACTGCACCAGGGTGTTTAAATGGTTGAATGCTAACACTGATATAGAACTACTCATACGGTTACCAGTTATCATAAAACAGATACTTGAGGATATTCAACATGAAGAGGCATGTAACTTAGGTACTTGTACTTCTACAACGTTTGACCCAGATCTTAGGCCTGGAATTGGTCGAGATGGCCATCTCGACTAACCACAGGGTTAAGATCTGGGTCACCGGATCGAAAGTGCTGAATAATGATCAGATCCTAATAACTACAAATCAGACAATAGACGTGTTGGTCGCTTATATCAGGCTTATCAGCTCGTAGTCCTGTACAGTTTTAGGTATTTCACCCTTACAGTGCGGTGATCGACTTTAGACGTCAGAATCTGACGTCTGTTGACGTCTCAAGACCCATAACATATTCAAAGTTCGTGCCAGTATGAATACTTCTTATTCAGTATAAATACTTCTTATTCAGTATGAATACTTCTTATTCACAAAAATTTCAAAGAATATTTTGAAGATATTAGAAAATATACCATTCTCCCCCCAAAAAATAGCAGTGCTAAAATTCCACTACTAATATTGTCATAAGACTGGTTTCATTCTAGATTGGTATTTTTTTGGTCGTGGTTCTCAGAAAGTTTGGTGAATTAACGATTGATTAATCATCAAGCATCGCCTGAAATCACCATAGTGAACGTTACATTCTGGAATACGCTTTGGAAACAGTTTATGTCAGCAAGGCCAATATGAGAAAATCCAAAATCTAATATGAGAGGGCGAGCATATTTCTGGAAAAGTTAAATGAGGGCGACCCAAAAAAGCTTTCGACAAATTTCTGGAAAAAGTTATTGAAGGCGATGAGATAAAAAACTGTGAACCTATTTTTGAAAAAAATAATGAGAGCGAAAAAGTTAATGAGCCGGATCTTCTTTTTAGCTCCTGTAATAAGCTGTTTTTTTCGGTAATTGGCAAACATTCAATGCACGTGTTGGGCAGAAGAAAAACATCAAATACGCGCGCTCATCTAAAACAAAGACAAAAACGTAGTGGCCTTATCTTGAAATGACTGATATGACCACTGATGACTATTTATTCATTGTGACAGCCATGTCTGAAACTAGGTGATGGACTAGTGTATTAAAGTTAGAGTGCCTAAAATATCACCACACCACTTTAAAAATTATCTCTTAGTTATTTTGGTCCTCCTGAAGATGATGACGTGATTGTGACGTCAATCGTTACGCTAAGAATGAACGCAGACGTCATTGCTGGTCGTTCACGAGATAGCCAGTAAGCACACGTGTTCACCTTGAGTTGGATCATTGGTGGCCCACCGCCTACGACGCTGGCCCGGCATTGAACCAGCACAAAATGAGCGCGTTATGTTCATGCAAGGGTTCGTGAGATCTCACAGACCTCTAGGGTAGGCTCACAATCAGGAATAACTTCAGAATCACAACAGGACATATTACTCTCTCTGGGTTTAAATTGCATTTTGACACAGTTTCTGAGAATGGATAAAGGTTCAATGTAAGTACAATATTATGGGATATTTATACTGAAGTGGCCAATTTTAAACTCAGCAACAAATATTTAACTCTCAGTTGGTCCATATCCCTAAATCAAGGAATACGTTTTTTGGTTGGTTTGTCATCTTTAAGGTTCAAACTAACAAATGAACCCCTATGTACCTCTTTCTACATTATTATGAGTTCATTATTTGAAATGATAAATTAGAAAAATCAGAGAAATATATTTAGTTTTAATGTTTTATTCCTGTTACTCGGTATAGGTTCTGTTCTACTCTTTGTCATATCTATCTTTCCTTCCACTTCAAAACTGTCATTTCAGACGGATTTGCCTGAAATGCCAATACTGTAGATCTGGTTTCATTTTTTATTAGTAACGCTATTCTAAAAATAATTTTCGCGGGATTCCTGAATTTGCGAATTCGTCCTCCCCGCGAAATTCGCGAAAATTAAAACCTCGCGAATATTACCAGATCCACAGTAATATCCAATTTGAAATCATTCCAGTATGTGCTCAATTTGGACTGATTTTTTATGAAAATTTATCATACATGTATAATTAGTATATAATAGGCCTATCCAACAAAAACGTTGATTGACACAAAATATTATATTGCTTAATTTCAAGGGGCAAGATTGCAAGTGCTGTCGACAATGAGCCAACAGGGTCGTGTTTTATAATTTATTTAGTATTTCATTCTATATTTTTTGTATTTTCTCTCTAATAACGTAATAATAAAACACACAAAAAGTGTGTTGAGTATTTTATCCCCGCTTTTTTATTCTGATGACTAGGTATATTGTTTTGGTCAATGAAAACATGCACATAACATAAAACACTTTTTAAACATTCTTTATTTGTATATTGTTCTGTATGATTTCAATTTTGTTTATAAATTCCCAGGCACTTACTGATGAAATGTAAGACAATACGGTATCATGCTAAAATAAAAAATAATAATTAATAACCCAGAATAATGCAAATATATTGTAACTAAGTATATCCATTACATATTTTATGTGCATAACCCTTTTAGCGCGGGGACCATCTTTATACGTCAGAATCTGACGTCTGATTCGAGAGTATAAGGACGATCCACGCACAGTATAGGGACGATCCAAGCACAGGAAGAATTGTCTAATGATCGACGACTCATAACATAGGTATTCAAATGAATCAGAAGGGCTAACTAAGAC
Organism: Flabesymbios commensalis; assembly: GCA_964017125.1. Lineage (NCBI taxonomy): Eukaryota > Metazoa > Annelida > Polychaeta > Terebellida > Flabelligeridae > Flabesymbios > Flabesymbios commensalis. The sequence goes on along the minus strand of OZ024914.1, from coordinate 12,099,435 downwards.
ATTTATGATGGTTTCAAATTGAAAAAAGCCCTTTCGTCTCCATGGTTTATACGAAATAATTCAGTGTTGTAAAGGTTCGATATGCCTACGATCAATAATTACATTATTATGAATAATACATCTCAGACACAACATATCATAAATGCGTCTGACCCCTATCATCATTCAACACAGTGGGCGTGTCAAACAGCTATAACTACACGTATGAATGCATACACCATCTATAAGAAAAAAAATTAAAATTAAATACAAAAAACAAAATAGTAGAATATGCATCGAATTTCATTTTACGTTGCACCTCTCAAATAATTACTCATCAAGCATCCGCTAAATCACCATGCTGTACCTTACATTCCGAAATACGCTTTGAAAACGTAGTTTTTTTAATCAATAATTTGAATCATGCAATCGCGCAAACACTGACAGTTTCGAACGAATTGAAAATGTCAAGGTAATGCAGAGCTCAACCCTTAAGTAGTAGTAGTAGTAAATCATTGCTTTACGTCACTTTTCGGCACAAAAGGTCTTTTAAGTGACATTATAATACGATAAAAACGCTGTAGTCAATTGATGAGATGAATGATGTATAGATGATGATGTGAGGGTGGGGGTGATAGGGCATGGTGGGTTATTGAGAGCGTTTTCCTTCGCTCGCCCGATAAGGGGTTCTGGGCATGTCTAGGGGATATACCCCCAGACATGCCCAGACGGCCGAAGACTTGAGTTTCGCTGTACAATTTAATGATGAAACTCTGTGGCAGCTATCCTCGGGTCGGATAGTCCCCAGAGTAACAATAGAAAGGATCACTCCCTCTGGGTAACTCCATTCATCCCACGTGAGCAACCTAATGTCAAACACGCTATTGCCGGTTATTTAAGGCTACCACGGCCTACATCAGCACCAGCACTGATGCGGGTGCTACATTGGCTTCGCTGTTGAGCGGGGGAACCAGGGTACGCCACTGGTAATCCGCCCGAAGATTATAACCAGATACGAGGAGGCAGCAGCTACCCTTGGATGATTGCTGTAGACTAGTGCTTCCGTACAATGCCGTACACAGCATCCAACAGACGGAACAGATCCCTAATGACCCTCCCCAGATGGGGGCAAAAAGTACTACTACTAGCAATCATCCCAGTACCCCAGCTAAACCCTTAAGACGCTGAAATATGTGTGTATAAACCATGGAGACCAAAGGGTTTTTTCAATTTGAATCATCATAAATGTCTTAGTCAGGTCTTTCCGCTTCATTAAAATACGTATGTAATGGATCTACTAAGGCCATTATAAATTGTTTATTATTAAAGTGCGGGGATCGACTTTAGACGTCAGATCCTGACGTCTAAAGTCGATCCCGCACTGTAAGAACAGACTGCGAGGCTGGCCCAACATTAAGCCAGCGTTTGCCCAACGTTTCATTGTTTTTTCTGTTGTATGTTACAGCCCACACTTGGAGCCCCGGCACAGTCGCCTGAGCATGAAGGTGGATCGTCGACCACTGCTTGACGATGATGACATAGACGCCACCTCTCTGGGGAGGGGATGTCAGGGGGATGCTTATAGTGCCGTCCACTTCGCCTCCGTACGGTCCATGGCGTCTAAACGGAGACGCTCTCTCACTGTGATGTTACTGGTTGTAATCACTGTGATTCTCACTCTGTCTGTCGTCCTGCTCATCGTCCCTGGTCTACTCTATCTCCAGAAACACAGCGAGCACAACAACCACGTCACAGAAACAGTCAGCTTACAGGCAAGTTGTAACATGCTTATAAAAATATTTATCTAGACTGGTATAATATACCAGAGTCGTTTTTGATCCGTTTTATTAGTTCGTTAAATCACTGTTGATCAACGAAATGTGCGAATAAACATGAAGATTTGTAAATGTTAGGTCTCAAATTAAACAAAAATCCGTTTTTTCACCTATAGTATAGAGGCGTGTGTAATACCGTGGAATTTTCCTGTTAATTTACGACACATCAAAATTTTCAAAAGAGCAGTCAAAATTTAAATAGATTATTTTTAGATATAGTGACACTTTAAACTCGATAGGTGAAAAATAAAAACACATGATTTTTACACCAGCGTCACGCCTTTACTACTACATATTTTTCAAGAGAAATATAAAACAAATTGTTTGCAAGATCGGATGGCGATTATTCTTATTAATTTTTGTGTGTTTTTTGTGACACTTTCATTCCCGTGGGAAACAAAGAAAACATGATTTTTACACCAATGTATAGCACACATAATTCTATTTTATGCACATGAGATTGTCATGTAATGTAGGACATTTAAATTGATGTTACATACAATGTTCCGAAGGATGCGCATAATTAGATTTAAAAAAAACATTACTTTTAGACATAGTGAAACTTTAAACTCAGTTTTTTCTATGGGACTGAAAGTATCACTCAAAATAAAAAGAAAAATTAACACCGTAGTTTTTAACTGAACATTTTGGTATACAGCATGATCAATTAACAGTAAAATCCCACGGAGTTGTGGTAGCGAGACACAACTTGCAGTGAATTAAAAATAAAATAACTTTGCGTGTGCAGGGTTAAAGGCAGTTTGAAAGCCAAGGTATTGGCGTAAGTTGCTGAGTAAAAAAAACCTGCCGTATTGTAGTGAAAATGAAATGAATGTTGGTTTAGGCCACCTTTGTGCACATGTAGGCTAAACTTAGTTAGCAAAATCTCACCCTCCACATGTTACGGAACGTAGTGGAGGGTGAGATCCTTCTAACTAGCTAAACTGGGCCAGTAGAACCTCTTGAGGATGATGACATGACACTGCTCTCCAGACACAGGATTTAAAATTTTAGCCCTGGCGATCTGAGGCCGAGCACGCTACCTCTCGGTCAAGGAGGCTCTCCACAATATTGAATCTTTACAAGTGAGCGGGGAAGAAACATTTTGTTTCTTTGAAACATAAAGGCCAGAGTGGGGTTTGAACCCGCGATATCCAACCTTCCAAGCAAGCCGCTTTAACCACTGCACCATGGCCCCAGCCCATTGTTTTATTGCTCCGAGTAAGGAGCCTGACCCACTGGGTACACAACACCATAGACGTTGATTGAGCATCATAACAACGCCATGTGCCGGGTGGGGAGATAATACATTAGTGGTAAATGCTGACATACCAATCTATTATCATGATAATAAATACCTGATGAAGTCAAATTCGCAAATAAATCATTGAAAAACGTTACTGCGTACAAAACTTGGAGCACGTTGATTGACATAGTGGGATAGGACCTAACCTTCTTTATACTGTAGATCTGGTAATATTTGCGAGGTTTTAATTTTCGCTAATTTCGCGTGGAGGGCAAATTCGCGAATTCAAGAATCTCGCGAAATTTATTTTTTTAATAGCGCTACTAAAGACAAATGAAAATTCGAGAATTGTAAACTTAGTGAAAAGACTCAAAGTCAGAAATTCGCGAATATTTAAACACGCGAAAATGATAAGGTCTATAGTAATTGCTCCATTTTGTAGCAACGATCCCAGTAAATACGTAATGTTCTTCTAGTGTTGGTTTAACGCTGTACCACCGATTGCGACGTCAGCCCAACATTAAACCAGCATATGCACTATGTCTCGCGTTAACTAAGAAGAGATAAGGTCAAAGAGAACACTGTTTTTTTTACATTTGCCAACGACAGAAATGAAATAAATCGGGCTTTAGGCCACCTCTGTGCACATATAGGCTACACTGGGCCAGGAGAACCTCCTGAGGATGGTGAGATGATTGATATGACACTGTCCTCCAGACACAGGATTCGAAATTCGAGCCCTGGCGGTCTGAGGTCGAGTACGCTACCTCTCGGTCACGGAGACTCCCCACAATATTGACTTTCACACGTGGATGGGGAAGAAACATTTTTGTTTCTTTCAAACCGCCGAGACCGGGAACCAAACCCAGAACTCTGGCGTGAAAGGCAACGGTGCTAACCACCACCCCAGGGACCCCGCCCTTGCCAACGACAGGAGACAATGGATGATTGGCCGGGGAGCGTTTGGACCCAGACTTCTGCTCTCTTTTGTCTAAAATCCGGGTGAAGTGATTTTAGTTTACGAAATGAGCATTACAATATCAAGATTTTCAAGTGGGTGAAAATGTTAATCATTTAATATAGCGTTTCAAGGGTTAACCCTTATCCTGCTAAATTAAATATTTTAAATGTTCAGCCACATGAAATGGTGTCTCGCTACCGCGACCCACAACTACAAGGGGCTCAAAATTACTGATATTTGTCTAATTTGACACGAAAAATTTGCAGATCCTGATGTTCAACCCTTTAACCGCCAAATTATTCAATTTGAATTTTCACCCACTTGTTGTGTCTGACGCGATCCACAACTTCAAGTGAGTGAAAATTATTCAGATTTGACAAAATGGAGGTCAACTCTTTTCAAATATTGCTGGTTGATGTCACATTTTATCTTTAACATTATTTAAAATGTGGTACTTAATGTGCTAATAAAAAATGAAAACCCGAATATATGCGGCACCGGCGGTTAAAGGGTCAAACACTCATTTCATTAGGAATCACTGTGGTTTAATCGGCTAACAAAACCGATTAAAAACGACTTAGTCGTGATCAGCAGGCAAAGGGTTAATTATAGAAGCAGTTACTTGATATATAGGTAAAAAAACCACTGTGGTTTAACCCTTCAACCGTCGGTGCCGTCCATATTTGTTTTTTATATTATTATTATTTTATATTAGCACATTACTTATCAGCTTTTAAACATGTTAAAGATAAAAAATGACCTTAATCAGCACGATTTGAAATTTTTTGACCTCCATTTTGTCAAATCTGAATTTTTTTCACTCACTTGAAGTTGTGGATCGCGTCAGCGAGACACAACTTCAAGTGGGTGAAAATTCAAATTGAATAATTTGGCGGCTAAAGGGTTAATCGGCTAACAGAACCGATTAAAAACGACTTAGTCGTGATCAGCAGACAAAGGGTTAATTATAGAAGCAGTTACTTGATATATAGGTTAAAAAAATACACAGAAATGATTAACTTGAGATAGTGACTATGTTATTAGGAGATGTGCGTCTCTAAGTGTGTGTCAGAAGCCGCCCCTGCCATCATGGACGCTGAAGCCGAAAATATAGTCAACGCCAACGCCACACTTCACCTGGTAAGTCAGTGTGTGGGTAACAGAATGTACAGCTTCAAATGAATGGAAACATCTCTAAAGTTAAATACTAAATATTGTTTGAGACTATCATTTATTCTTTATACGAGAGCTGCTCCTGTACGTTGATAAAAGTTAATATTGATCGATATTTTCGTTAAAAGACCGTTTAAAACAACGCTCAATAGTGTGTTACACTCTCTATTCAACAATTTGTGAGAAATGCTTATTATATACATTAGCTATTTATTCTGATTTTGACAAAAATGTGTTATTATAACTTATAGAAGTAATTGCGGGATTTTTTTGCTCATTTGAAAGTTTATTTGAAAGATTTGAAATGACTATGTCTGAGTACTTTTGTTGTATGGTTGCGCCAATATTTATATTGACTCTGATAATGTGTCATGGAACATTTAAACTGTTGATGGTTACAGCATCGTAAAACGTCCATAGAATCTGATTCTGACGCCTAAAATGACCAATACATCATTTGTAACATGTGAAGTTGTCATTGTTATTTATACGTATGCTGTTTACTTTCAGACATGTCGTGCTTCCTGTACCAGTATACATGGCACTACTCCATGAACAACCCCACCAGCATCTTGGAATTCTACTCTTGTCCATGACCTGCTGCTAAATTGTCAGTAGTTTTCATCATTTGAAGCTGGAATTTCTAACGCAATTTCCAGCTTCAAGTGACAAAAAATGCCTATTCAAGAGAATATTTTATATCGTTCACATTCGAATAACCAGTATTATTTTAGTAACTATTTTATAAAATTATATTGCATTTTGTCTTTGGTTTTAAGTTGCTTGGAAACAGATAATACAGACCTCAAAATTGGTATTTGTGTGTGACAACTGTCGTGGGAGCTATTTATAAATTGATGGAGAAAACAGAAATTCCCGTACATATAATACTGTGGCAGTGATTGTTTACAAGCACATTTTCTTTTTATAACGATAATGAGTCAAATATTGACCTATATTGATCCATGAAGTATTCTGTGTCAATATCAGTTAATGCACCGGAACATGTATAATATTTTTTACATGAAAAACATATCGTAACTATATTCTATAATTTTGCTTTCCGAATAGAGCTCTATTATTTGACTGTAGTACGCATTTAGATATATTTACTTTACAAAATGTATATTACTATAAAGTATACGAATCTTCTTTCATGAGATCTGTTGAATAAAGTACATATATATAATAATCTATCGGTTACCAACTGAAAAGGCCTTGCATTTATATATGAGTTAACAGGAATATATTTAGCCATTCAAAGCCAGCGGTAAAATATGAATATTCAATTAGCGCAAAATTCAAGTCAATAATAATGACCTGCCCTCTCTAATTGATAAACGTTGTGATATAAAACAATATTTAATTAAAGAATGACGCTGTATATGACGCCTATATTAAAATATTCAGCAAATATTTTCATGCAATTAAGTGCACCACAGTCGCTTTGTGGGGATTTTCATTTGTGGGGCTGTGGTTCATTTTGACTGCATTTGCACATAATATTCTGTACTGAAACCAGTTGAAACCTTCTGGAAAAGTCAAGTATGTCTTGTTTGTTTGTAATTGTTATATAAATATAACCCTCCCAGCACCCATCTGGTCACTGTTGACCAATTAAAATATTAATACTTATGTCGTGATAATATCAATAACATGCTTTAAGTCGAACATTGAGCTATTTTAACAGCCATTCATCGATGTTTAACAGTCCTTCATAGTCAACAGTAGCCGTCGGCTTACACTTCGGGCTGCTGTTGACCATGACGGACTGTTAGGCATTGATACGGACTGCTCAACGTTTCCTTAAATTATGTTATTGTTAAATTTGCCAGAAAACACACAACATCGGTGCTGGTTAAATATTCAGACGTTAAAATAAGGTTTGAAGCAGCTTTGGACAAAAGTGACTTCTTGTGGTGTCCAGATTGAGCCCACTAGATGCTAGATAGAGCTTAGCAGACGGTTGAAACGATGGTCCGGACGTCTAATATTACCAAGGTCAAATCTAATAATACTGTTTGCACTGAATCAAGACGGTCTTATTGTCAGATAATGCCTAGTAAACACAATGGGGAAACATCCCTGGTAATAATGACTATCAGAGTCATAATACAAGGCACAGAAGGCTGAAACAGAAGCTGAGGGTTAGAATCTGTCTGTATGTTGTTAAACCTCAAAGTGCTGAATTTTTTAATAGAAACTTTGGAGGCCAAAGGTTTTTTTTTAATTTGAAATCATTATAAATGTCTTAGTCAGCTCATTCCGATTCATTTGAATACCTATGTTATGGGTCTACGGCCATTACAAATATGTTTACTCTTACGTGCGATCCGCGCGCTGTAAGGTTGTAAACCTTGCTGTTTTCCATAAGTGAACTTTATGCCCTGTTTTCTGGTCTGGGCGTCTAATAATACCAAGGTAAAGTCTAACAATACTGTTTGCACTGAATCAAGACGGTCTTATTGTCAGAGAATTCCAAATAAACACAATAGAAAAACAGCCCTGGTAATGATTTCAATTTGAAATCATTATAACTGTCTCAGTTAGCTTATTCCAATTCATTTGAATACCTATGTTATGGGTCTACGGCCATTACAAATATTGTTTACTCTCACAGTGCGGGGATTGACTTTAGTAGGGATGGACTTGAGTCGTCAGAATCTGACGTCTGTAGACGTCAGATTCTGACGACTCAAGTCCATCCCCGCGCTGTTTTCCATAAATGAACTTTATGCCCTGCCTTCATCACTTGGCAGACATAAATTATGTGGATCCATAATTGTTTATTAAAGCTGCCTTGAATTGATTATTTTACTCCAGCTCTATGAAGCAAGAACCTGCTACTGAGACGAAGTAAAAAACGTTGTAAGAACAAACTTCGATCTACGCTATATAATTGATCGCTTAAATTAGCAGTCCATAAGACTGTCTCCAGTATGTTTGAGTGAACATTATGAGTAAATATAGTAAAAGAAATACAATATCATGCTTCTAGCGTAGGCACCCTTCAAAGCACCAGGCAGGATAATCGCAATTTATCCATGGCTCACAACACCAAGCGATTGAAATGTATTAATATTTGTTATTTGTTAAAGCGAAAAATACGAGGTGAATACAAATTACTTCATATTTTTAAATACACATTTGTATAAACAATTGAAAGCTCAGTACATTCTTGTTGTGATATATCATTTTTACTATATAAATTGCGAGTTTAAAGGGTAAAATCATTATCCAACACTTTCCAGATAGGCCCCCCATGTCAATGCAGACAGTTCTAAGTGCTAACACCACTTAGTGGATCAATTACCATATTATCCCATATAAATTGTTTGGTCATCTTTCATTTGATTTCGTAAGACAGATACACATATTTTGAAAGGAATTCACAACTTTAAAACTAATAGGATCAGCTTTACTGCTGAAACTACTCTTTAGAATGGATGTGAATTCCTCGGATATTAACACAAACAGCACACTGAGTGAATTCCCACGCTCACTAGCGATAGCGGGAGCAGCTATAGCCAGTGTCATTATAATCGTCGGCGTGTTTGGAAACGGTTTGCTTCTGATGTCCCTTGTGGTTCTTCCCAGTCTGAGATTACGATGCAATCTGTTTGTGGCGACAATGACAGGAAATTATCTGTTCAGCTTGCTGGTGGTGTCAACAATGGGAGCCCACGGTCTCTTGAGGCGCACTTGGCCGTTCAGTGGATTTGCATGTAGACTTTACAATTCATTTTCTCAGTCTGTTCTGGGATTTTCTGTATTTCACATATTTCTTATCACCAGTTATCGTTATATGATGGTGGTGAAACCTAATTGGTATGTATGGGTTTCTAAAACCTGGGTTATGACATTTATATTAATTATAGTATTATTATTGTCGTATATCGGTCCCATGGTACCAGCCTTGTCTAAAGGATCTGACATTGAAGTTGTTTTTAACACTAAATATCTTTGGTGTGAATTTGAACAAGAATCCATTGGCGGCGAATCAACATTAATAGTTATTTGGTACTTGGCTTTTTTGTTAATAATGTGTTTTCTCTATTTACGTATCTATTTGGTTGTTAAGAAAAGTGCAGCTAGGGTAAACGCTACAGCAAATGACATGAATCATAAAAAGAAATCGACAAAAGAAGCGCAGATTGCTAAAACTATGATCGTTTTGATGGTTATATTTGCGGTAACTTATTTTCCATGGCCGTTGGCTTACGACCAGGAAAAGATAAGTGATACTACATTACCTGATGCGGCAGCCCTAACACTGAGTCTGCTACAATGGAGTGCAGCCTCAGTCAACTGGATTGTGTATGGTTTGATGAACAGTCAGTTCCGTAACGCTTATCACAAGCTGCTCACATCTCGCTGGAATAAAATGGATGCTCGTGACTCATCGAAGACAGCGCAAATCTCGACACTAAACTGATCTTGTTATTTCACTGATTCCAGGCACAAATTGTCAGAATGTTTTGATTTAACCAAGACATCATAGAACCACTGAAGGATAACCAATATCTTTTGATTCAATGTCACAACTTAGTATGTTGTTGATGTGTCAGAAATACAATAAGGCAAGAATGATTAAAGGACTGTAGTAGGGGACCATAATGTCCAATTAGTGAATAAATTTGCACATCTGGCTAAAATTGCCAAAATTTGTTAATAGGTTCTGTAGACCATATAGATTTATATTTTTGATGGATCCAACTTCAAAAAGTACTGGAACCACCACTTTAGGCAAAATCCAAAATGGCCGCCACTCGTGAACAATAATTATCATAACTTTGTAACCAATGGATCAAATTTAATGATGTTAACATCAATTCCATATATTTCGAGGTCAACGGTTTCATTGATCTCGGTTTAGGCATGATTAGAGTCATATATTTTATGTTTCGACCATTTTTAGCGTTTTTGAGACCAAAATATATAAAAATTCAATTAATCTACTAACCCATTCGATCATGTCTGGCCATAATTGTCAAAGCGCAACGCTCTAACCACTGCGCCATGTCCCTCTCTATGAAAATATACATAAGCTTGTTTTGTAACATTTAGACGATCATCAACATGTATCGCATACATCATCCCAAACTCTCAGCCGGCAGATATTTATGTTGCCCTCCCAAAGTCTGAGCTTTTGTGCGTCCACATCATGACAAGATAGATGGCGCCAAGTTAAAGAGCAAACTTGGCTTGATCACTCCTCTGATATAATTCTCAACTCGTTACACTTGGATACAGAAGATACTTAAACTTGGGCGGGGTTCATGTCTAGTTTATTAAAAAATGATACGCCTAATATCAAACCAAATGCGATTACTGGAGTCATGCCGCCATGACAAGACAGCATCTACACCAATGGTGAAACATACCATGAACATTGTAAAATGTGTGACAGAGTTTCTTAATCCTGTGTAGGCGTTTCACTAATACAGCAGTGCACTGGGAGAAGGGACAGGCTTACACAATGATCACCAGGCGGAGATAATGGGAATTGACCAACCACAGATCAGCAAATGGTTAAAATTGTGAGATTCTGTGAGGAGGGCTTGACAGCCAAGCTAGACGCGCCACAACCCAGACAGCGGTGATTATTGGCGGGAAGCCACCAATCTGGGCAGTGTCTGTGAAGGTATAGGCGTATGGGTCAGCCTATTTCTCTCCCTGGGTGAAGCTAAATATATTTTAATGCTGGGGGTCCTCCATGTCGAATTTGTAATTGAAGCTTAAGGGTCTGTTTGTTACCTTCCCATCCGTCATTATTGAAGCAGGGGCATTGACTTTAGCTCGAGCACAGTCCGTTTCTAATACAGATCATCATCTCAAGATAACTCGTCATGTCAATTTCTTATCATGGCTAGATCATTCCGAAGAAATAAGCTTATGCTATAAACCAACTGCATGGGTTTTCTGATTTTGACAGCTGGGATACCAACATGAGGAATTTGTAACAATATACATTTCATATTAGGTAAAACCCGTTTAATGATTCTTGATCTGTAAAAATACAGCTGATCACATGTTCGTTAGGGTGATTTCGACCATCATATGTAGGTAATAGGTGACCTGTGCTGATGTTTGTTTATGTTCAACCAAGCAAACTACTCTGGCTACCGATATATGTCGTCTCTATTTGACAATCCTGCTGTTATCATATATGGATGAACACCCTGTCTCTACCGGGGAATGTTCAAGCACTGGTTGAATTTGCATCATCAGCTGAATTATTGTCACACTTAACATAATCTTCTTTTGTTTATGGTCATCATGAAAAAATGCAAATTCTCTAAACTCGTTTGTCTAAACATGCTATATTTCTCCTGTATATACTCAAGGGCAATCCTTTTTATTTAATGACATTTGTTTAAATATGCTCACATTAGATACAAGATAAATAAGCCCTGCTGGTCTAGCAGATACATAATGCAATATGCCGTTAATATGTTAACGAAGGCATGAATGTACATGAAAGTGTATGAAGAATGTATCTGTGTCTATAACTGACGTGGGCATCTCTCCCAACATTGCAAATCATCGAGAACTAAAGGCAAAAATATTAGTGTGTTCAGAAGAAAAGTACTTGGTTGGTTTCTCATTTATTTAGTCCTCTCCGATCACACCCGAATGCATATATAGATGATTTACGTTATTTGAAAATCAAAAGAAGCCACCATTATTATCTGACAGAGGGTAATGGAGGAGTCGGAAAAAATCGGAAAAAATCTGACATCTTAGAATGCCTGAAAACTTCTTCCTGCGATGTGTCCATGAAAATTGTTGATGCTGCTGCCACTGTCCATATATGGTCCGAACTACAAAGTTTCTAACTTTCAACAATACGTAGAACGTCATTTCTTAACATAATAATATCGGAGTCCACAATAACTAGACTTGACCTGATTTCTATCCTGATCAAAGTTTAACTGAAGAGAATCGTGGTTGTCGAACCAAGGTTCAGGGGTCAACACCCATCCCTGGTGACTAAAACAATTTTTGAAAAAAAAAACAGAAAATAAGGCTGACCCCTTTAGAATCATAGGTCAAGAAATGGTTAATGATTTGATAAAGTTTCCCAAATATTATATTATACTCAGCGAATGATGACCAGGTCACATCCTTCCAATAGCGCTAACCTCTCTCAGTTTATGCCCTCTGATCAAATAGAACCTGATAGTCGCATGGTCTACACATTTTCAAGCACATAACAATATTTATATCAGGACAGTGAATACAATAGCATTATTGTAGTCATTGCACAATTTTAGCCAGATGTGCAAATTTATTACATTATGGCCCCCCACTACTGGGAAAAAGTACATGGATGAAAAAAGACAGCTTCAAGTCTTAATGTCATGTAATTGTAGTTTCTCTTCGATGACTATACTGAGGCAGTGATGTAAAAGATACCGAGACGAATCTGACCAAAAGGTACCGTTCAATGTGATCCAAAGCTTCAATCCTGGCAAACAGGAGATCAACTTCGCAGCACGTGGAAGTTGTTTTATTTTTACATGACACTTTATGACCATTACCACCTGACAAATTATGTTTATTACTCATTCACCAGGTGACGGATATTACGGGATGGAATTACACCAGGGGGAAATAATCACCGAAATATATTATAACAAAATAGCCATGTACCATACCGATCCGAAAGACTAATATGAGACAGACGAGGTTGTATTGAACCGACGTGAATGACAAGAACAGAACAAATCACACTCATTCACATTTTTTCCCCATGAATCATACGAACGTAATATAGTCCAGGCTGTTAGGGTCAAAATAGGGCGAGTGTGTGCACTTTTGCCCAGATGATCAGTAACATGTACTCTTTCGATCCTGATATAGCGCAGTCAATTATGACACGATTAACACCTAATTAACAGCCAATTAGTATCCATAATTAGTAAAACCACGGAAAAATCGGGAAAAAATAATATCTGAAAAATCGGTAGATCGATTTTAATTATCTTGAGTTGTTTGATTTATTTGACGTATATCCTACACGATAAAAATATTTATGAGATGAATAATGGTCAAGGTCACGCGATGCGGCTAAGTCAAGGTCAGATGTGAGCAAAGTTTTACAATTCTGAACTAGAAAGCTAATATTAAATGTTTCAAAGTACATACAATTATTTCACATTAAACAACGTGATACACCAATCTAGCAGCTTTAATTTGACGGCATAATGTAATCTGTATCTCCGAAACCGGGATCATTGTGGTCTGGACTAGTGATCAAAGCATGGGTTGTCTATACCACAGATGCGTCGTGTATGGATCGTCATCAGATAAATAATTCCGTCGATTTCAATAGGTTTCTTTTAAAACATTCTAATGACTTTCCACATCTTATGCATTATTTCATATAGCATAAAGGTCAAGGTTAATCAAACTTCAAGGTCAAAATTTAAGTGAAATTAGGAATAGATTTGAGACCAGATGATTTCCTTTTCGTCGTGTTCCCTTCCGACGCACGAAAATAATCACATAATTTTTAACCTAACATTTGTCAAACACAATCAATGATGTATAAAAACTTTATTAGAAAGCATTAACCTGCTGGAACCTCTGATTTCAACGTTTTATCGTCTGCCTTGAACGATGGTGGCGGGGTAGCAGAACATCCATAGCATGCGCTCATAGAGGAAAGTGCAACTCATACAACAAATGCTTGAAAAAGTCAAAACTGATTTGATTTTTCAGTTTCACTTTAATTAAGTGTGAGACTTCCTCTCACATAGGCCTATCCAGATTTAAATCTCTGGGATCCACAACATGTACAACGAACCATAGAGGTTTCAGGTCAGCCAGAGATAATTCCCCCTAGTGAATTGAGAGGTTATAGCAAGGAGGTTAGTTTTAACCTCCTTGGTTATAATATTAGTCATGCCAGTGCCAAGGTTACACGAACTGAATATCACACTACGGCCACACACCCTAAACTGCTTGAGGATAGGTGTTCAGCCTGATTCACTTTCTATACAACCATACGAGATGGACTGGACCAAGGACCGAGCACATTCATAAGTATCCTTCTGTGTAGTTATCTTGTTCTATGGGTGCTGCACACGGCGATGGCGAATAAACAAAGACACTCCGGGTACGATTCTTTTGCATTCTTGAACAAGGAGACACAACAAATTCTTCCATGATTTTGGTGTCATCAATGGACACTAAGCCAAGCACTACGGGACTGCAGAGGAATGTGGTGGGGGTGAAATGAGCTGAACATTTCTATTATGTTGACATTGTACCTATCCTGCCATGAAAGAGGTGTTGTCATATCCCATATAATAACATGGAATGTGGAGAGAACACGCATCATGGGAGATGACTTATCCTGACATATGTCATGTAATGCAAGGCAGCGGAAAGTCGTGTCCACTCCAAGCGTTACATGCATCTTGTCAGAGTTGGCCACTGTTTATTTGTCATAAATAAAGATAATACGTTTCGTCACATAAAGATTAGAGCTAGGAAATCTAAGATTAAAAAATGATGATTTAATTACTCTGAAATGTATCTCAGTTGCTAGGAAGATTGTATCTGTATGGGTGTTGGCTTGGTCAGCACACCCATACATGGTGAGAAAGTGTTGTAGCCTTGGTACTTCACTCGGTACCTCTAACAACACCATCACACTTTATAAAAGAGAGTTCTCGCTGAACATAAAGAGAATGACAGTAATTGGTACATATTCAGTAAAATTGTATACATGTATATATTGTATGTTAGTGTTGCGTGAACCATTGCAGCCCCATTAATCAACATAACATCGACTCGCTGAGGAATGTCTTGAGATGATCGCA
This sequence comes from Flabesymbios commensalis, assembly GCA_964017125.1. NCBI lineage: Eukaryota > Metazoa > Annelida > Polychaeta > Terebellida > Flabelligeridae > Flabesymbios > Flabesymbios commensalis. Next base: position 12,084,408 of record OZ024914.1, on the reverse strand, counting down.
TGCACCATCATCCAAACTGGCAACCAAGATAGATTTCTGTTCATCTTATGTCAGTCTTGAAAAATTTTGTATGTATTTTCATACTTGAAAAGTTTATCGGCAGAGCTTTCATGAAAATGAAATGCAATGTACATCTTTATAATATCAGTTATAACTCATTGTTTGGCAGGCAAATTTTATCACACCTTCTAGGGATTGGAGGAGAGGTTGAAGCTATTGAACATATAGCTTCAACATATTTTAACATTGGCTGTGTAGTTTATCGGATTAATATCAGAGCGCTTTAACATGTTAAATGTTTGAATACTTTTTTCACACTCATCAGCAATACAGACGCTTTCTTTACACCCTGCTATATCAGTATGCACAGCAAGGACACATTCTTCATCAAGGCTGCTTAGTGCACAATTATTCTTCAAGCTTACTTTGTTCGTGTGGATCAGTTAATATTAGTATAATTTTGAGCTTTAAAACAGTAATAACTGCCCTTGCAGGTTTGGATCAGAAATCATTATTATGAACCGAGAATCACAGAGCATAATGACAATAATCATGAATGAAACACAAAGACTCAATTTGAACGCTGCACAAATTTGAGTACATTCCCAGTTTTAGTGCTGTTTCCAAGAGCCTGTAGTAGCTTTCATATTTGCTTTTCAGCAGTGTATAAATATGCAATATATTAACAAACGCTAAAGGTCAGAGTAGGATAGTGTTACTTGCTTGAACATGTTGAATAACCGAGCAATATTTCGCATCATCGTTTGTATCGTTAAATTGACAAGCTCATAACGTGGGCAATGTTGCCATTCATGTATGCACTACAAGTATCAAATCTATTTTTATAGCCTAGATAAAAAATGCTTTCACGTTGAAATAAACCCTATCAAATAATAAAATTGTCATTAAATATGTTCAAATGATTAATTCCATGTCAGAGACACCCATAACAAAATGAAACCATCAGATTTCAAATTTACCTCGAATATTACCTTGACTTGAAGTTATTGATTAACCTTGACCTTCATGCGATATATAATAGTGCATAACGTTTTGTACAACATTAAAGTACACAGTGTATTAGAAGAAAATAATTAAAATCCTAACGTTGATCAATTAACGAGACATGTGCGAAAAAGACAACTTATGGTTGGACCACTTGTCCAAACAATAAAGACACTGTTTATTAGATCAATACTCCATTAAACACACAAGTAAAAAGTTAAAGATGATGTTTTTTTTTAATAATATATCAAATAATTTTAGATAATTTGAAACATTTTAAATGCGCTATTTAATGTCCGAAATTGTCCAATTTCCCTCGATTTTGACATTGTCCTCGACACATCACGTGACCTTGACAATGAATGATCTCAAAAATATTTTTGTTGTGTCAATTATCCATTGGACAGTTAACAAAACTTGAAATCAATAAAATCTACCCAACGATTCTTGAGATATTATTTTCTCCAGAATTTTTCCAGATTTTGCTAATTATGGATACTAATTACATGTTAATTAGGTGTTAATCGTGTCAGCATTGACTGCGCTATATCAGGATCGAAAGAGTACATGTTACTGATTATCTGGGCGAAAAATGGTAATTTCTTCCAAAAGTGCACAGAGAAACCCCTAACAGCCTGGACTAATAATGTAATATTCTCTTTCACAGCTTCGTTTTCAATAGCCAGGAATAAGAAAAGAGAAACAGACTTTAATACATAAAAATAAGTGTAACTAAAAAAGGAGTTCCCGAGCTCCGAGGCCCGGCATTAGGCTGTATGAGTGTTATAGAAAAATGAAAATCGGCTTACCATTTTGTAAACATAACTGTATTGGTCTTCCTCATGGACCAGAATCCTGAATTTCCAGGGTATAATTAAGGAAAGAACCAAGGAGACAAGTTAAAATATATATCTCCAATGTCTATTCATTCCACACACGATGTTGGCCAATATTGGGCCAGTGTCGCAGCCCATTGCTGATTCAATGCCGACAACTTGTCTATGACGCTGGCCCAACACTACTCCAACACTGGGTCTACTGCATGCTTAGTGGCAGTACCCCAGCAAACGTGCCATTTACCAGTACTTTTTCAATGTTGGCCCAATGCCTTCGACGCTTGCCCGCATTGAAACAGCATTGGGTGATTGTCCCGTGTTTGCATGGACTGTTATGCGGTGACGCTTTTCTCCTCCCGTCGCCGGAAAACCACTCCCCAGTAACACGATACATTGGCCCAATGCTGATGTAATGCTGGGCCACCGTTTGTGAGGCTGGGTCAACATTATTCCAACCTTCTCCCTTTAAACCCTAATCACGAAAATAATTGTGACTATATTTTTTTGGGGCCCTTTTGAAAAACGCAATTATTAGACACGTTTTATTTGAAATCTTCATATAAGGACTGGTGGTGATGCTGGTGGTGTTGGGACAGCGTTGGTCCGAGAAATATCTACACCTCATACACCAAACTCAATAAAAGTAAAGTAAATTTATACCGTGAACATAGTAAAAGTACAGTAGGTACATTATATTAACCCTTTGGGGCAAAATCCCGTTAAAGGTAGCAGCTTTAACTTGTGAGTGAGCAGTTATCCGGTTCTACATGTGATTCTATGCCTGGGGTCTTCTTCTTGTCCAGGATACAAGGGTTGTAAAAGGATGCGCGCCCTGGATCAGTTGACTGTGTTGGGAAAGTGACAGAAGTGGCAGTTCACCATTACTTGTGACGCGCTTGATTAGCCTTGTTAACCTTCACAACGCTGAATTTATTTATGAAAATCTTGTAAGCCAAAGGGTGTTTTTTGATTAGAAATAATCATAATCCTCCTAGTTAGCTCTTCCTGATTCATTTGAATACCTGTGTTATGGGTCTACGGCCATAAGAAACATTTTTATTCTTACAGTGCGGGGATAGTCTTTAGTCGTCGGAATCTGACGTCTACAGACGTCATATTCTGACGACTAAAGTCTATCCCCGTGCTGTAGTGCTGGTTGTTTTATAAGTAGGCCTACAGAGATAACAGAGATTGTATTTTTTTCAAAATCGGGATTTAAAGGCAATTTAAGTTATAAACTGAACGGAGGAAGTATAGCTGTCGTTGATTGACTTAAGTACCTGGCTGTATTTTATATTTACAATGGTTCGTTTGTTTGGCACAGACATACACCTAGTTGACTAATCCAGAAAAAGTATTGTCTCAGTACTTGCAAAATCAAAAAAGCGCGATTTATCCATTGACAACGATAACTATTTGATTCATTAGTTTTGCCAATTTTAGCTGTAGGGTTTAAGGTGATGCTGAACGCTTTCCACTTTTTGTATTTAATAAAACTAGAATGCTTTCGCTTTGGTGTAAATTAGTGTCAGACGCTGAGAGCTAATAGCACATTATTCTCTAAATGGACACACTCTTAAACATAAACTAGATCATACAGGTTGTCTAATATGTTTGTATTGCCCTGAAACAACAGCGGTAACCTGTATAATTTTCATCTGGTCATCAAACAACAATATCATTAGGAGACTAATACAAACAACAATGGCAAGATGAGATACAGTAAATGTATCTTTTATCGCATTTTGAGAATGGAATTTAATTATCTTTGTTTTTTACCATTGTATGAAAGAAAAACATTTTTCAAATTTAGAATCTGTAATCACAAGCTACCTATTGAAGTCAGATGGCATACAAACACACCTGGAATTTACAGAATATGTCATTTTTTGCAAAACCAACACACTATGTGCTGAATTTCATTTTGTTTCTGGAGTAAGAAAACAATTTCTTACTAGATATCTTTATCTTTATATTTGAATTGTCGTTTACAATGGATTTTTGTTTTGTTGTTTATAATCTTGGATATCTGTATATAAAATTCATTGTGTTATTTTGCATATATTGCGTTCCATGCCACCCCGTCAGTGCTTGAATACATTCTCGTTAATTGTCTATTATTAATTATTGACTCGGTGTGCGCTCTGTGTGGGATTGCCTGGCGGGGAGCTGCGGGGAGCCCAGTACCAGCATAGAAGTGACCTGCGCGAAGTATACTTGTGTAGCTTCTCTTTACTGATTATGTTGATACTGGGATCTATATGTGAAGTCTATAAAAGATGTTGAAAAAAACAAGAGTCTGCCTTCCCTCGCTTGGGCAAGGGTGCGGAGGGCTCTGCTAAACTTTTAAACACCAATTCCAACACATCAATCCATGGGTAGTCCTGTGGCGCCGGCGACAGGCTGGGGCCGCGTTCCCGACCGATTTCATCTGGGCCGGTTTTGGTTTTGGCTGGGCGAGATCAGGGCTGACAAGCCCCACTCTCGCCAAGCCTACCCACGCTACCGTTCGTGCCGATTTCGTCACTTTTCACCCAGACTGTCAAAGCAAAATGAAATGTATCGGGCTTTAGGCCAATTTTGTGCACATATAGGCTAGACTGGGCCAGGAGAACCTCCTGAGGGTGGTGAGATGATTGAGTCAAAGCGAGTGGACGTCTCGCTCAACCGAGCGCCGAACAGGCTAATCTGACCAGCCACTTTCCCCGTAGCGAGCAGTCCATAGCAAGTTGATATTGCCAGATTATCTACAATAAATGAAATGATGACCTCCATATAGTTATACCCGGCTGGATCAGAACTCAGAGAAGGTTTGAGGTTGGTTAAAATTTGTTAGGGGACCAAAAAATGCAATCTATTTTTTTGCAAGGTACGTAAGGATTTCGGGTCAAAATGTACAGAAAATGCCATTGGGCTATTTTGAAACGTTGTGCTACGAGAGGTTCACGTGTTTTTCGCTCTAACAGCGGAAAAATGTATACATTTCAGTGCAGAAATACACATGGTCTTTACATTTCCAAGGTGGCAGATTTCGCAACAAATCTAATGACTCGTCAAAACTTAGACAAAATAGTCCAACTCCTCAAATTATACCTCATTTGAAAACACTTTTTTCTTAGTTACGCATCTGTCAGGGACTGGGAAGAATTTTTTTTCAAGGTTTTGCGCAAATCGGTTAAACACCTTATTTGTGTGACTCGATTTAAAGAAAATTTTCCCACCATATTTTCTCGACAAATATATTTTTCGTATACACAATGCTGATTTTAAAATTGATTAATTATTACGTCGACTCACACAATTTTCATAGGGGTTAGGGCAGCTTAACATTGTTCCCCTATATATGTGATTAAACGGTCTTATTTGGTCTATAAAATAGAATAATGTTTGGACTGTAGGTCACGAACCACCAAATATAATCATATTTTCCATTTCAGCGGTTTCTACCTATATATTATGTGTTTGTAAGTTTCACGCCACTTTAAGGGCTGATGATTGTGTACATACTTGTCTATTGCCGCCAGATTTCTCCATTGCCATGATTATGTTCTCTGATGCCATGAACGGCAACTCCTCTCGCACATGTTTTTCTCTTACATTTAAAACAGATTTATTTGTTGTTCATAAATAACATGGTTTTGCTGCATCAGAATAGTTACATACAATTGGATTTTTTTTTAAATCAATGTTGTCCTCTCGAGATGTAACCGTCAACTTACAAAATGCCAGATCAATCATTTTAATTCTAATATGATTTAAAGTTGGTGCGGCTGAGACCATATATACAGTAGTTTTCAAGCCATTTGCAAACAGCACAACCTTTACAGCGCGGGGTTCGCCTTTAAATATATCTGACGTCTAAAGTCAACCCACTTGCTGTAAGAGTAGAAATATTTATAATGGCTGTAGACTCATAACACAGGTATTCAAATAATGCGGAAGGAGCTAATCAAGACATTTATAATGATTTCAGATTAAAAAAATCCTTCTGTCTGCATGGTTTATAAAAAAATATTTCAGTATGTAAGGTTTAAAATTGCATGGAAACTGATTAAATACCTTAGGAATGACGCTTAGTTAATCAAATCATTCAATTTTAAATGTCTATTTTTCATTCGAAGCTGAAATTCGGGTCGGTAATTCCAGCTTTAAATAAATAAAAAATAGAAACAAACAATTCAGCAGAAGAATGGGCAAAGTAGCAATGTCTGCTTAAATAACCTACCTTTGGATAAACAACTAAACCTTCTGTGATATTCTGTAGAGTGGTCAGCATACTGCAGATTTTTTGATTGATTGAGTTGTACACTTGTGCATAAATTTATTGTCAATCTGAGGTTTTTGATCCTTGAGCTATAATGTGCTTATCAAACACGATGAAGTACCATAGGAGGTTAGATTTGTTCTCGCATAACCGACATGGGGGGGGGGGGGGTACCGTATGTGAAGACTACTAAGTAGCAGAATTTTTTGCCACCACTCCCTATTTGTTGAGATTTATCTGCTGTTGGAAAAGCCTCCGACAAACTCAATCGTCTAACACATGGAACCTATGCATAATATATACAGCATAGTTTGAATATCCTGCAGTTAAAGTATAAAAACAAACATTACCACGTTCTCATTTGAAAATCATAACATTAACTACAGAGAAAAACAGTCCAGTACCAAAATTAATGATTACATATTTTTTTTAATTTGAAATCTGTTTTATCAGCCCATTCAATAAATGTGATTGGGAATGTCATTTCTGATAGCTGCAATTGAACCCGTATCCTGTTGATCACGATTTTTGTCGTTTTTAATTAGTCGATCAAATCATTGATATTGAGAACGAAATGTGTGTTTAAAAATCTAGATTTGCATATGTTTGATCTAAAATAAACAAATATGCAAACTTTTCAGCCACTTGAAGTTGTGGGTCGCGGTAGCGAGAAACAACTTCAAGTGGGTGAAAATTTAAATAAATTACCATAGCAGGGATACGGGATAAATGGCTAAAAGAACGGATTTTAAGGTTGCACTACACTTTACCTGCTATATTTTACATCAAAAAAATTTCCTTGGAAATTTTAAATTCAACAAATCAAATCTAAGCTACAGCCCTTAAATTACCAGTTTATTATTTCAGCATTATACATCACCCAGTATGTAATCACATCACGTAGTTGAATGTATTGTTTTGGCCTTGACATATAAGTGGGCTACGTGTACACTGGCCGAGTGCATGGTCGATGTAAACACCTCACCAACCTAGGGACACCCTCCATTGCGCTCTGTTTGTACGTAAGTGATAACAAGTATTGTTTAACTTCATTTCAGACTGGTATAGTTATTATAATAAGATAAAAACAGAGCAATTTCCAGATGTACCGTTACAACTCTGACCATTACGTTAGAGTTCCAATTTAGACACAACGATGTAATATTACACACGCACGCACGCACGCACGCACGCACGCACGCACGCACGCACGCACGCACGCACGCACGCACGCACGCACGCACGCACGCACGCACGCACGCACGCACGCACGCACGCACGCACGCACGCACGCACGCACGCACGCACGCACGCACGCACGCACGCACGCACGCACGCACGCACACACACACACACACACACACACACACACACACACACCAATTACATTTGGCGGAATAATGTTGTCATTTATCAGTTCTGCCTGACACTTTGACAAATCTAACAATGCAAGAACAAGATAGAAAAAATTTAAAGTAAATCCACCAATGTGTGCACAGTAGTTTGGTGCATATTTTATATTATAGCAACATATAGATAACACCAAGGGTGTGTTATTATTAGTACTAGTAATATCACTAGTATTAAAGATTATTCTTAAATAAGTAAACTAATGAGTTCGGCAGGTTGCAGCTCAATATTGATCATGCCTGAAAGATCAGGAGTTTGTTCAACAAATAGGGAGTGGTTGTAAAAAATTCTGCCACTTAGTAGTTTTTACATACGGTACCCCCCCCCCCCCCGATGTCGGTTATGCGAGAACAAATCTAACCTTCTATGGCACTTCATCGTGTTTGATAAGCACATTATAGCACAAGGATCAGAAACCTCAGACGGGAATTTGATGAGACACCAAAAGCTTTTGACAATAAATTTATGCACAAGTGTACAACTCAATCAATCAAAAAATCTGACAGAATCGTGGGCATTATAATATGGCTAACCTTTGGTTGAGTTATATCTGCAATCGTTATCGTCTTACTGGCCATGTAGACTAGTTCTGTCTGTATCTGGGACTGGGCGGTTTTCTGAACCGTGACGCTCCCTCTATGTCGTCACCACAAACTGGCAAAAAACACATTAATTTGGGTGAGGAGTCTGGTGCAACATAAGGTAATGACGATATTATTATTACATAAATGTGTACTTATTCAGAAAAATTACATAATTACCTATTTTGGAAATAAATCTATTTTAGCATGTTTAATTGATTGCAAAGACAGGAAAAACGCTTTTCTACTAGTTCAATCATTTTGTCATTATAATTAATTCATTGAAATCATCACATTATAGAACGAAACATTATTGCAACGCATCTCATTAGGGTGATCAGACTATCATAACAAAAAACTACTCTACTTGATTAAAAATAAATAAAACATTTGCTGAAAGTAGCAATTTAGTATGTAAGGGTAGGCTACATGCCATACATATGTATTTAAATATCACAAATGGACTGTGTGTCTCTGCGAGGAGATACGTTTCCATTAATGTAATGGAAGTATTGTCATAGATGCCATCACATAATAGCTCAGCTAATTTTAAACAAATGGCGATTATACCATTATAATTTTTTAAGGTGGTTTTATGCTGTACATACTTAGAAACACGTTTCTTGTCGTGAGCTGTGGGGAATATACCTTGCCTATGTAAGAATATTTATATAAATGGCCAGTGAAGGTGATTATTTTGAACTTTATCGATGTCCGTAATGGATTTAAAAGATTCTGAGGACTCCACATATAGATTCACCATCACTAAATTCTTCTTAAATAAGACATTGCAACTATTTGAATGTCATAGAGCTAGTATTTTATGGTAACTGGTGCCTAGAAACACATTATTGATATTCGAAGTGGATTATGTGCCTACATATCATATATAACTATTGGACCACTCATAAAAAAATTTCAGAAACGACATATCATTATTATGTAGCTATTGAACTACCTATGAAAAAGTTCTATTATCACTACCATGACATTATTAATACCAGAAATAGATTATGCGACACAAAGTTAGTCAGAAACATTATATCACAAACGTCATGTAACTGTTGGACCACTAATATTCCACTATGACCGCTGGTGATCATTTTTTGGAGCCTAGAATTGTAATTTAAATCGAGAAAATTGACAATTTATTTTTGCAGCTCGGACACCTAAATAATTGCCAATTCAAACCGTGAAATAACTAGTCCTTATAGTTCTATAAATACATCAGACAAAAATAAATGGTGTTCCTAGTTCGGTAGTTTTTCTCTATTTTGTATTACATTTTCAATGGTAAGCATTTATGTAGATCCAAACGTGTGTAATAACAGTATCACATTAATATTATTGTCAATTCTCTTTTATTTAAAATTGTACAGTTATTTTCACAACCCCACACGTTGCCACACTTTACTCCTACTATCCATACCTTATCTAGCTCATTTGTTCTAGCTAATGCACATGCATGTAATTGATCTAAAACTGATATAAAAACTGGCATTCTGTCAAGACGTGTAGTTTGGCAAATTATAATAAATACAGAGTAATACTACCTGTGCTAGACAAGGTAGAGGATCGTGTTTGTGACTTGTGTTTGTGACTTGTGAAGGTATATTATACATTGCTAAAAATTGTGACCAAACTTGAGCTCTTTTTTCAATCACCTTTTTGTAAGTTTCAACTTTCTGTTTAAACACTTGGACAAATATAAGAAGGCGTTATATGGACGCCATTCAGTGCGTGTGGACATACAATTAAATATTTTTTTTGGAATTATCGGATCGTAATGTAGTCTCTGTGGGCTAAAATGCTGAATATATGGACTTACTTGTTCTGGAACATCTTGAATACGGTTTACCGTTATCGGTTTTGCAGAATTTGTTCATCAACAAAATCATATTTTCATTTATTTTATTATGCTGACATGTACATCATATCAGTTTCTAAGCACAACATATAAATTGAGTTAGTCGTACCCAGCCCATAAGTGCTTATAAGTCGGTTTAAACTAGGTATCTATAAAACTAAATAGTGTGAGCGATATACCGACCACTCAATTGTCCCCAGCAGAAATGTATAGTGATTTGAAAGTATGTTCACCACAAACGCTTTAGGTTACGAAATATCCCATTGACTGCAACTAATTTTGTACTGCAATACTACTGGGTAAGATTTATCAGGGGCTGATTGTAGATACACAACAGTTATTAGTCTCTAATACTGACTGAAAATGGACTAGCAAATTTCTAGTCATTGTTTTTTCAAATGTTATTAAAACATATCGAGAAATTATTATAACTATGTGGATGTTTGAAAGGTAAAAAGGTTGTAATGTTATAAAGACGCACTTTAACCAAGTTATAATCAAATACAAAGTATGCTACAGCTGCTTCAATTTTAATATGTAAGCCTAATATGTAAACCTATTGAGCCTCAAAAATTACAGAATCACTCAAGTGTGCTTGGTGACCAGATGAACTGATATTAAACTATCTTTTCTAATAAATGTAATGAAGCAGTGTATAATGAAATATTATTATAAATTACAAACAACCGGAATGCTAAGGTAAACGTTAACAATTATATATCAATGTCCTTAAATATGAGGCTCTATGAAAATCTCAAGGTCAATTCAGGAAGAGATGACATGAGCTAATTTCTCAATTGTGCTTATTTTCAGTGGCGGCCATTTTGGAGTTATGTGTAATAAGATCATTAATAAATTATTTGTTTGATAGCTACTCATCTACACTTTTATAAAATGGATATACGGTATTTTATAATTTTAGTATTATACCGTTTGTCCTATAGAAAAAAGAAAGCTAAAACTATTAAATAGCGTACATTTTCTGTTTGACCTTGATTTTGACCTATAAATGAACCTTAGAAAGTCACATAAATATTTTGCTTAGATTCATCAAATTTAACTCCACATACATAGACACCAAGTTAATTGAAATCGATGAATTACGTACAAAGGTGGACACTTTCTGATATTGGAATATTGCTAAGCTCAAGTGTTTTTTTTGTGATACTAGAGATCTTATAGTACAATTTGGTGGGTCAATGTGGCTGCCCTCTCATGGTTCCAGGTCCGGCCATAATTTGACAAAAAAAACCCGGGCTATCACTCTCAAGTGCATGGCTATGTTGTCTGGTGCAGACTGTGGGCCAGCATTGGCCCGGCATTGGAACAATGCCTCGTGCTTGCTGGGGTGTGCTTTGTGGCTTTAGGTGAAATAATCTGCATATTTTTTGGATGTACTGTTAATAAAACCCAAATTGCGACACAAAACATCTCACAACAAGTTGAAATATTGCGCGTATTCCAGAATCAATTTAACTGCTGTATATTATAATATATAGATCTATTCATTATGTGCTCTATTTCAGCAACACCGTGAACGTTCATCACCACTGATGCTTCTATCACCACCACCACTGTTATGGTTACCCCTCAAGGTTGGATATTAATATGACATTTAAAAACTTTTGCTTCCATATTTCTACGATGATGTAGTTAGTGACATAAGGACACATTATGCTAACGTAGTCATCTACACTGTGATTCATTATTTGCATTTATTTCAGCATCGGCATCAACACCTATTACTTCAGTTGCTGATGCTACTAGTACAGCTACGACTACTACTTCTACCACTAACGTTGATATGTCTACATTTGAAGGTTGGATATGTTTGTATTATTTAGCAGCCCCGATACTATCGTCGGAATGCTTATAGTGTGTAGCATGTTTTCGTCTCCGCCACCGCTCTCTCCACCGCCGCAGCCGTATTTGCCATTTATCTCTCACTAGAAATTTAACTGATGAATTTTTTTTTTCTACATATGACCTATGCTGTGGGTAATTCTTCCCATATATTTTTTGGCACCGAGCCATAAACTTTCATTTCCCAATGTGGCTGTCCAAAAACCTTGTGGGAGTGATATATGTTGCATTATAAATTGAATAGGGTGGTTCTTTATGTATTGCAGCTGATCTGATCCAGTTGTGGGTAGAATCCATGTTGAACAAAGTGGCTGGCGGATGAAAAATAGTTGACATGATGGGGTGATTTTTTCTTATCCCTAAATTTAAAAACTTTTTTTTGACGGGTGGCACTTTTGTATTATTGTTACTCATTTGAATAATGTATTAACTTTGATCACGAATTGATTTCTGGGCACTCCTTGTGTGTGCTTGTCCGCGTGTGCCAAGTATTTTTCAAGGACTTATTGTCAAAAACATCAGCACGCGCAGATTCAGTTTTCATAACAGCTTAGATATGATGCAAAGCAAATGGTGTTTTTTAATAAGCATTCAGTTCTGTATCATTACTGGCAGGCAGTAATGATGCCTTCACAATTTATATCAACTATTGTAGTAGTGTCGCCAGGTACTTTGATAGCCTGATAATAAATATTATTGAATATAATTCGGAATGTCGTGTTTCTCCAGTGTCATACCTGACGTGATCCTAATTTTCTGCATGTTTAGTTGTGACATGTGTAGTTTTACCGTGGAGCTATACGTCAGTATATATCCACACATTAAGAAAAAATTATGTTTCTTTTATATTCTTGCCTTCCTTTTCATCCTGTGGTTAACCATGCCCTGCATTTTCGTTTTCCACATACCGAGACTTCCCCAAACCATCTCAATCATTCAATCACACAACCTGTGGCGTGGCCACAATTACATTCATTATGCATGATCCAAAATACCTGAAATTAGTGTGGTCTCAAACAGAGAGAGAATAGTGCCGTGCTGTGAGACATTTTATGTCACTATGCGCAAAATGATACATCAACTTTTTCGTCACAGGCGATGTGTGTGAGGGTTTATATACTCTCTCCTCTCTTCTATGCAAAGTGCAGCCACCACATTAGAAATGAAAACAGTAAAATTATCCTTTATATGTAAAATCCTTTTAGAATTATTTTTCTATCACCAATAATTGTAGTAACAAATTGTCTAATAATCGGAGGGGGGGGGGGGAGGGGGGTTAAATAAATATAAAATCCACAATGTATTTCAAGAACTGTAAATAAACATTAATAAAATTTAAAATTTCCAGCCGCCCGGCATGTTGAAATAAATAATTTGTCCGCGAAAGAGGAGGTAGGTATCTGAGTATTACAATCTGTCTATTTTTTTAAGTCTCAAACTAGCTCTGCGAAATGTGGTGCTCGTATTCGTTTGGGAGCTTAGCTCTTGCAGTACGGTACATAGAATAATCGTATATTGGAAAAGAGATTTATATCTTGAGGTTTCACTTCAAGTTTCTCCTAAACTTATCGCAAACATGTACCTAATCGGATCTACAGGTAGCGAATGTGATTTGGTACATAGAGCCTAAAAAAAATGTCCATTATTTTTATGCTGATAACGTCTGAGCTCGTTCATACTTACAATATAGGCTCAATTTGCTTGATTGCTTGATTGCTTGATTGCTTGATTGCTTGATTGCTTGATTGCTTGATTGCTTGATTGATTGATTGATTGATTGACCGACCGACCGACCGACCGACCGACCGACCGACCGACCGACCGACCGACCGACCGACCGACCGACCGACCGACCGACCGACCGACCGACCGACCGACCGACCGACCGACCGACCGACCGACCGACCGACCGACCGACCGACCGACCGACCGACCGACCGACCGACCGACCGACCGACCGACCGACCGACCGACCGACCGATTGATTGATTGATTGATTGATTGATTGATTGATTGATTGATTGATTGATTGATTGATTGATTGATTGATTGATTGATTGATTGATTGATTGATTGATTGATTGATTGATTGATTGATTGATTGATTGATTGATTGATTACAGTAAATAATGGCTTTGTCATCGGTGTTATTATTGGAGTCATTGTTGGCGTTCTGGTGGGTGTAGTTTTCGCCAGTATACTTTTCAATTTTGTATGGCACAGACCCCGCACGGTTAATGGTAAGTATTTTGTTTTGAAGAATTCAAACATTATTTACATTAGTAACCATTTGACCATAAATAAACTAAAATAATTTTTAATCAATATGCGGTTGTCTAGTTATCATAACCCAAACATTAAGTTGTATATGCTGCCTAAGTTTGAATCAAAATAGCGGTTATTGTTGATTACACACCAATAAATTATTTACATCGAGTAACCGTACTTTGATGTAGGTTAATGGAATGGATTACCAACTAGAATAATCATCACTGACCTTAAAATTGTTATAATAAATGCATGTTACAGCAAAAAATATTTGGGCTAATCGAAATGTTTGCAAACAGTAGAGCAAGACACAAAAATACAGGTGTTTAAGGAAATAGTGATCATGAAAAAGTAACAATCTGTGTCATATCAAAATTTGCGTTGGGATCTGTAGAATCCTAAAAGTGATGGTACCCTTACAGCCACTTTTAAAAATATATTTCCATTATATCTGATATACTTTATAAAACGAACAAACAATGCATTTTGCTTTTTGTGTTTTAAACAAGTTACATAACATGCGTGTTATGTAACTGCGATTGCTTGTTTATAAACAAGTAATTGTTACAATAATAGGACTGGTTGGCCTAACAGTCAAACAACAACTGCAGTATGGTTATTATCTCTGTTTATGTGTAGAAACCAAACAAATATCTAAAAAATGACCTCTTTCTGGATTTTTTTAACATTTAGATTAATATAACACTTAAAAAATACTCTAAAAACGTACCTTTCTACCTTTTTGAACATTTTTAACTGATTTATTATTAACTCATTTCATTGTGTCTACCACAATAATATTTGATTTTCTTAGCAGCGCTCTTTTTTACTTTCCTTCTTTCTATTCAAAAATTTATAACATAGGCAGATATATATTTGTATCGTAATACGTCATAGTTGAGTTAAATGTCCTTATTTTCAGTTGAAGAATCCAGAGCAACGTAAGTAATTGAAAACAAATCTGCAAAATATAATTGTTATATTTATGTGTGCTTATCTTCTTCGCCAATTAAAAATGTTGTGTCTAATTTATATAATTAGACAAATTAATGAAAATATATATATTTAAATGTATTCATTTACAAGTACATGTAATCCATTATCTAAATTTACCTTGCCACAAAAATAGCGTTGTTGTCTTCCATGTGACTATGTATACTGCAGGATTTATTTCCTTTGTATACACTGTGTATATATCCTGGACTTGATTAAACTGCAAGGTCACTGATTCCAAAGTTACCATTTCTTTTAGTATTACTAACAGCACACAATGACTATTTCTACTTTCTCCACTAACGCACAATATAGGCCTCTGATGATATCCTTTTGTACAGTTTATTCACCATGAAGTCTGTACTTTTTGGTCTTGACATGTTTAAACCCATTAATGTAATGTGCGGTATGCTATTGTTAAACGAAGTAAAATGCATTTTTAAATATATTACTTTGAAAACTGTACTTTCTTTTGACGTATTTGTTGAAGACTAGAGATGTGTTTTTTAAAGCTCATGATGAACAATTATATCACTATCACAAAAAAAGTTTTTTTTATTAAATCATTTGAAACAGGAGACCGACACCATCATCCCAAGCCATGACTGCCGCGGTAGTGGGGGTTCCAATGCATGCAAACGTGAGTAACACTATATCAGCTGATCTATTTATTATGATCTATTATGCCATGCGGTTTTCATAGTTGTTTTACAAAGTTACAAATTCAAACGTCAATGTGCATGATGTGTGTATACATTTAACGTAATTTAGTTTCTTAGAATCGATCGATCGCTTGGGTACTATTGGCACTTGACTTGGATACTTTTCGTTTAAAAAAAAGAAATAATTACCTCTGTGTAGCTAACAATAACGTTGGCGTCCCCTGGGGATCATTAATTCAGCATGAGGTACCAAAAGGTAGTATCCACAATTTAACATTAGTCGGCAATAAAACAGAATATGATTGTAAGATCCGAGTGTTGTCTCTGGATCCCACCTGACTGTCCGTTCGCTCCGGGATCCAAATACCGTAGTATTGGCACAAAGTGAAATAAGTATAAAGTCAAACTGGATACAACAATTACCGTACCTCAGCTGTCCCTGACACCCTGACATGAAGACATCGAAATGTTCTGACAAAGATACCTACATTTTTAAATTGAATAGTTATAATACGATCACTAGACTTTGCCAGCTGAAAATGGCCTAGTTTTAATAGGCACTCGAAATATTTGTCTCAATTTCATGGCATCTGAGTTTTTCGGTAGGTGGCGCGAATAAAATGCTGGCGCTGTGACCGGGTCTGCATTCATATACATCCTAAGATCTGTATATTTTCTATGTTGAGTACACAATCCTAGCAGCCAATGATTGTTGTGCTAGATGTAACTCCAAGAATTAGAAATCCAATAATACAGTATGTTTATCAATTTACTTACCTGAATAAACGCTTAAAATTGAACCACATGTTAACAAAATATTAGAGACTATAGTCATAATTAATGACATTATCACCCATTTACAATTATCCAAGTCTTCCTCATATTAAATATTGTATAAAATAATTATATTTGGCCAGCTGTATTATGATTTATATTATGGAAAATTACATGGGCATTGAAATTTTATCATGGGCTCTTCCAAGTCTTAAATGGGTATGCTATTATTTTGTTTGATTGTTGAATAAACAATGTTTCAGGATGCATCACATAATACAACAACATCACAGGAATCAGATACATGTGATAACATTCCACGTGACTCAATGGGCTACAGCATTGTAAGCGTACCAGAACATATTTATTTAGGAATCGTTGAAGGACCGAATGATGATGTGAGTAATTCTTGGCATGAATACTGTATCAATAAATCGATTCCAAATTCGGGGCAACATTAATATGTAGTGACATTGTCACACTGGGTATTTAAGGTTTATGTTTTCCAACTCCAACATTTTAGGCCTATTCAGTAGAGTAAAACAATTTCATAATTTATTGTTACAATTTTTACCACAAAGTTTGTCATTGCGTGCTACTTTGGTTACAAATTACTGCAAAAACTGTCTGCTTTCATGAATAAGCGTTTATTGGTGCATCAATGTAACGAAATATGATACATTGCCTGAATGATGATGAAATGAATTTTGAATGAATGATGAAATGAATGATAAAAAGAATAATGACACATGCTCAGTATATGAAAATGCTGAGGTAAAAAATGCTGAATTCAGTGCGTAGGCCATTGCATCGTCCACATGTATGTGTGACTTGGCCATGAAGCCAACACCTAGCACGAAAGTAATCAAGACCTAGAGCATACTTAATCAGGCTGATGTGGTTATCCTACATTTAGAACACACCAATTCTGTGAAATGCTGTGACGTCACCGGAAACCGTTTTGAGTGGGAACTCGGTGAAAATAAAGTTATGTAAGACCCCCTCCCTCATACTTCATTGTATTAGCTAGCTCGGTGACAACAATGGAGGTCAAGGCTATTGAGTTTCACAGAATACATTATTTGCTTTGTCCGACCACTACATTCAAAGCCGGGAATCATGGGAATGGAGAGTTATTGTTGATCAATCACAAACCAATTATCCTGGTAGGCTATATACAGATATATGGTGCTATAATCAGTAAGGTGTGACCTAACTGTTGATTATGAGGGATCCTCATTATAGTTGGATGTGATTTAAGTCAGTTAAAACCCTTGGAGCTCTACATTTTTAGATGTGTAAAACGACTCGGCCTCGGTCTTTTCCACAGCGAAGAATGTGGAGGCCCTCAGCCTTTATCCGAGAAACGCAGCGTCCATGAGGGTGCTGAGAAATGATGTGGGTCATTCATTGTTATCAACCCTATTGGTGTAACCTTCGCAGTCTTAAGGAGGCAATTTACTTGAGATGGGGCGTGTGGTAATCAATTTTGTTGAAAAGAACATTATTGTATTTCATGATTATATGGCAACATTTTATATGAAATCTGTCTCAATTGTAAAATGATATGATTTCCATCATACAAAAAAAAAAAAGTGTTATAAATGCATGTATTTTGGTCATACCACTGTTTCCAGACAAAACAATGTATATTTATTTTGGTAAACTTCAATCAGAAAATGTATCTAGATGTTTGTGTACCAACATAGCGAACCGGTCAGTTATTTGTTTTTTATAGGAGCAATCACCCCAGCAATCTGATTACCTCATTCTACAGCCCAACACTGGGAACAGTCCAGGACATATTTATGATCAGCTTCAGAATAGCCAAGACGCTGACGTGAGTTGTCATACATGGTGGTAATTTGGCTCCGGTATGGCAATAAAAATATAATAATTATTATATTACATATCTGTATACACATGATACTTTTCAAACAACTTTTGAACTCTACACCACAGGTATATGTCTACTACCATATAATAAATCATTTGTAACATGAGAAGTTAATTGTAAATGTAATATTAAACAATTGGTTGGAAACCTGTGACCGCGTAACCATGGCAACGGGTCATAGACCAGTTCTGATCTCGTAAATATCACGTTATAACTTGTAATTATTTTTACTGGGACCAATTAACATAAAAAATCAACATAAATTTGTTTCTGTAAGATGTTTTATGACAAAAAATGTAATTACCCCCCTGCATTTAGTATTTATTTGTGCATCAAACAAGTGTCTTTCACAGTTAATATGCAGAAATACCCCAGTTATGTCATACCCATCATTATTATTAGGGGCATCATAACCGTTTAAAAACATAGACATGTCTTGTTAGCACGATACACTCCTCCATGTACCCTAAATGTACCACTTAAAGTCTTAGATTTTAAAATTTCACGAAGGAATTTGCCCTCAGACCCCTCTACGGCTTAGAGGAATTATACCAGCTTTCAGTTCAAAGTCCACTCCACTGGCAGTCGAGTTCTGTATCCACCATTGCTGTTATATCATTTTAATTTGATAAAATTATTATTAACATTATTTTATTTCAGGATTATCTAACAACATTTGATATAACATATTCTCGCACTCATGCTGTTGGCTTTGACTACGAGATATATGCTTCACTGCGTGATAATGCATACTGCATCGTTGGGTACGGCGAGATGGGCTGATATCAGCACTCGTCACCACATAAAGTCACCTGAAGGCTCGGGCTTGATGTGGTGACTTGTGCTGAGATGAGCCCATCCCGCCTTCCCAACAATGCCTTTTGCATACAATCTGTCCCCATATATAATATAGTGTTGTGGATGCATGTGTTGTGGCTATAACAGTCCACGTTTAAAAAACAATGCATAATAATTTTTGTATGCTTCAACCAGAAAATATATCTAGATGTGTGTGTACCAACATAACGAACCGGTCATTTACTTGTTGTTTATAGGATCAATCACCTCAGCAAATGACAACACATCAATCTGATTATCTCATTCCACATCCCAACACTGGGAACAGTCCAGCACAAATTGATGACGAGCCTCAGAACAATCAGGACGCTGATGTGAGTTGTCATACGTCGTGGTAATTTGATCCTGGTATATATCATACTTGTTACTACAGCAGGATATGCTTCAATGGTGGGTGTATTGTTGAATAATGGTACACCTCATAGCTCGATCAAGATTTTTTTTCGTGTTTTTGTCAACACGATACACTCCTCAATATGCTCTAAATGCACCATTTGAGGACTTACATTGATATTATGATGGGAGCACGCCACCATATCATCTTATCTAGACCATAGAAAGGGCTAATTATACCAGCTGTAGTGTCTAACTTCCAGTTACAAGTCGCCCTCTCCCCGGGCAGTCGAATTCTGTATTCGCCATTGCTGTTCAATTTTTTGAATTAAAAAAAATAGTATCAGAACATTATTTTATTGCAGGATTATCTAACAACATTTAATTTAGCTTGATTTTTCTCCATTATAAAATAATATGACTTCCCTCATACATAGGGATTGTTATAGATGCATATATTGTGGCTATACCAGTTTTCCAAAACAATGCATTTTAATTCTGGTTTGCTTCAATCACGAAATATATCTAGATGTGTGTGTACCAACATAACAAACAGGTCATTTACTTGTTTTTATAGGACCAATCACCTCAGCAAGTGACACCCCAGCAATCTGATTATGTCATTCAACATCCCAACACTGGGAACAGTCCAGGACATATTTATGATCAGCTTCAGAACAATCAAGACGCTGGCGTGAGTTGTCATTAGCTCCGGCAATAGCAATAAAAATATAACAATGATATTACATATCTGTAGGCCTATACATTTCAAACAGCTTTTGAACTTTATTCCACAGGAAGATGTATGCTATCATATTTCAAATCGTTTATAACATAATATATAGTTTACTCTTACAGCGCGGGGATCGACTTTAGGAATTGATTTAATGTGTCATATTTGACTCTGGAGAGTTATCTTCTAGTTAACAATTGGTTGGAACCCCCATAGCGTAACCATGGCAACGGGTCCTAAGCTAGTTCTGATCTAGCAAATATCTCGTTATAACTTGTAATTGTTTTTATTGGGACCAACTAACAGAAAAAGTCATTATTTTCAGGGATATGATATATCCCTTTTTTTGATGATTCCATTTTTTTTCCTGGGGGCGATCATTCCCCCCTGAATGTTGTGTCTTGTGTCTCGCATAGTTTAAACCCCAGTTATATCATACTCGTTGTCACAGCAGGATATGCTTCAATGATGGGTGTATTGTTGAATAATGGTACACCCCATAGCTCAGTCAAGATGAGGACTGTTTATTATTATTCGGGTCATCAAAGCCTTTTAAAAACATATAGGCCTCTATTTTTTGTCAACACGATGCACTCCTCAATATGGTCTAAATGCACCATTTGAGGCCTTAGATTGATATTACAATGGGATCACGCCACCATATCCTCTTATCTAGACCACAGAGGAGGCTAATTATACCAGCTGTAGTGTCTAACTTCCAGTTACAAGTCACCCTCTCCCACGGCAGTCGCGTTCTGTATCCGCCATTGCTGTTAATTTTTCTTAATTTTTTAAATTTAGTATCAAACCATTATTTTATTTCAGGATTATCTAGCAACATTTAATTTAGCTTGATTTTTCTCCATTATAAAATAATATGACTTGCATCACAAATAGGGATGATATTAATTGTTATAGATGCATATATTGTGGCTAACCAGTTTTTCAAAAAAAATGCATTTTAATTCTTCAATCACAAAATATATCTAGATGTGTGTGTAGCAACATAACGAACTAATTTACTTGTTTGTTTATAGGATCAATCACCTCAGCAAGTGACACCCCAGCAATCTGATTATGTCATTCCACAGCCCTACACTGTGAACAGTTCAGCACAAATTGATGACGAGCTTCAGAATAGTCAAGACGCTGGTGTGAGTCGTCATACATGTTGGTAATTTGTCCCGTGTACATGGTGCATGGTAATAAATATATAACAATTATATTATATTTATATTCTTGTAAGCACGATACACTCCTTAATTTTTAAACCGATTGCGCTAAAAAATCTGTTCGGTCCATCTCCTCAATAGCTCGGTCAAGGTCAAAGATAAGGGCCGCTCCATATCAATTGGGGTCACCACAGTTGTTGAAAAACATATAAATTTCGCGTAATTCATTAATTAAAATTAAAAAAATTGAGTTATTCCATAATATGTTGTGTAAGGTGTGGAATGTGTTTTGAAAGAAAATGATTTTGCAATCAAGTGTATAATGTGATGTTGACAGCCATGTGCCTGGGGGTGTAGCTATGTTAATCTGCCATGTGATAGATATACTGTAATCAGGCCGATAGTTATTTGGGTCAGTGTACAGCTTACATTCGATCTGATGTTATAAATATATGTTGTATTTTATATTATGATGTTGTATTATATATTGTATTTATGTTGTATTATATAATGGGAGAATCATGTTTTTGTTAATTTGTAATATATATATATATATATATATGTTTTTCCACACGTTTTGTTCAATTCAACTTTATTTTTCATTCCAGCCAGGACTCATGAGCAACGCAGGTGTGGGATATGATAATTAGGTCTTTTATAATACATAGGCCTACAGACGAAATTTGGTGCATCTGTTTAAAAAGACATATGTACAGACAAATTAATATACATATATATATTATATTGACAACAATGAAAGTAATTTCTGACCCACTTGTCATGGTCTACATACTCAATAATGACATGGATGATTCCATTTGCGAAAGCGTCTAAAAGTCTTGTCATATTTATACATTGAAGATAAAGGACCCTGCTTTTTGTGTCTTTAAACCCACATCTTCGAGGTGGACATTAGAATACCTTCGGTAGAAATTACAAGAACTGATGTAATATAACGACTCTGATGAAACAAAATACTACAAAAAATACATATTGACCATATCAGGTGAATATTTATGAATTTCTTGTGTATCAGAATAATTTTGGAAACTGACCAACTTGTTTGTATATGTTTGAGGTTTGTTATCATATTTGAAGTTTGCCATTATATATACAAAAGAGTAGTAATGAAGCATAGACATATTATTTTAACAAAACATTAAAGTAGGTGGGGCGTCATGATTCATGATTCATAAGTGGTGAATTTGTTAACGTCTTCGCACACACACCCAAAATGCACCAGTGTATTTATTTCGTTGGCAGCTGACTAATTTTGTTTTTCTGAAGTGATTTATATAATTATAGTTGCCAGCTGGATGCTATAGGCATATATTTCAAATCTAAAATACACAAATTGCACAATTATGATGATGTTCCACTGGAGAAATCGTATTGATACCTTCACTGAAATATCAGTGTGTGTCAATTGCACTGTATTCAACCGACACTAGTGACACGAGTGAAATAGATACACAGTTATGGACTGTAGGACGTATTTTCATTTTAATTATTTTTCATCTATATAGACGTTGTATGATACATTTAGTGCTTATACTATTACTTCGATGGTAAATTTTTACATGACAGTGAAATGAAATATCAATTATTGTAGTTGTCATTATGATGCATGTGATGTGTTTTTGTAAGCCAATTATTCTGATATTAAAACCTGTTAGTGTTGAGCTATTTAAAAAAAATATGAAATACAAAGTAGTTGATGGTTCAGTGAAATTGCAACATGGATACAACATGGATACAAATGCACTTGTAATATGTTTATTCTTGGGTTTTGTATAGTTTGTATTATTGACATTCTTTTTGTTATGTATATTAAAATACAGCAGCACACATATAAATAAATGTAGGCCCTATGCGACGTTTTGAAATAATATATTTAATTCCAATATATTTTGACAAATAAAAACCACAAAACCCCAAACGAACGAGTTAATGTTATGTCTTTTTCAATGGTAAAAAGCGTATGTAGTTGCATTAATTTTATTGCTCACATTATACTATGTACCTTACCGATTTCATATACACCATGACACTATTGAGTAGGCCCAGGCAATGTTTAGTGAAATACACATTTTTTTTAATTTTACAATATCTAGGATAAGTGATTAAGATGGTCTGATGGAAATCTGTGATATTGTTAATCCAGAGTGGGAACTTTTTTTTATTACTTCTAACTAGTTTCGAGGGAGGATAATCCAATGCTATTGTTAAGTCATCCAATGTCAAGCGAAAATGTCTAAGCATGTTTATTTATCAACACTAAATGTCAAAATCATATTTAATTGAATAAAATGCAGCAGCTACAGAGTTAAAAATTATTAACATGTGCGATTTTGCGATATTTACGAAATTATATGGCTTTTAGATAAAACAATAAAGATCAAAACAAAATATAGATATATTTATTAGTACATTTACAATGTTCATATAAAAATAGCCGCGACTCCATTATCTGTAAATGCCCTCGATAATACTGTACAGCAAATATTAATTTTTATTTACATGATAATAACATAATTTAAAAATGAAATTATTCATAGTTTAGAGTTTATCGAAACTTGTATTGGCAGGAACAATACATTACCCATCTCTGCTTTAATGTTGAGCAGCCGTCTACGATTTTAGCCAGTGTTAAACCAAGGAGGTTATATGGAACTCCTTGGTTAAACCAACAGTGGATTAACTTACATCATTCGCTGTATAACATCTGCGTAGTTTACCCTTAAAGCGCTAAATTTTTTTATGAAAACCATGGAAACCAAAGGGTTATTTTCAATTTTAAATCATCATAAATGTCTTAGTTAGCTCTTTCTGATTCATTTGAATACCTATGTTATGGGTCTACGACCATTATAAATAGTTTACTCTTACAGCGCGGGGATCGACTTTACACGCCAGATTCTGATGACTAAAGTCGATCCCTGCGCTGTAAGGGTTAAATATTGATTTGTTTATGTACGTAGGTGTAGAAGATGGATGAGCTCAATTTAAAAAAATGCAATTCTGATTTAATTTGACTATGAAATATTTGGTTTGCGTTCCATGCATGTTGTTCACGTTTCCAACAACAATGCTTGAAAAGGTCATAAAAATTCGGTGTAATCATTTCAGCGCCAGTAACCATGGTAACTAGACTGGGATATAAATTATTTGCTGAGTTATGAGCTATGACAAAATATGCTGCATTATAAATCGGTTGATACGTCCTTTTAACGTGAAGGTAACGTTAGCTAAACACAGATTTAATATATTTACGTATAATAATATGCATACTAATGAAACATATCATAGGTGGTACAATGCTTCTGTAGAGGAGAATTGTATTATTTTAAATGGAAGGGAAACATTGTATCATATACACACTTTATTACATATGTTTAAATTATATCACACATATAGCATGTATAATATGGCCAAGTAGAGGGACTATATCACTTATTGGAAGGAGTCGGGTGTGTTTGTCAATAATATTTTTGCTATACCAGATGTCCAAGTATACATGTTATAAAAATATGGCATGTTTCTTGATATGGCACTGTGTAGCAGTCTCAACCTGACCACTTCTACATACGTAACCATGGTAACGGATCATTTAACTTGGAACAGGCACTTAAATAACAATTACGACATATTGATGAACGACTCGTGCTGTTTTAAAAGCGTCCAAATACAGTCCGGTTATATTTATAATTTGAAATTATAGCAATACCAATTTCAATTGAACTATGCTAATTCAAACATCGATTTCATTTAATTTTCCATTTTTTTGTTCTATCACACCTCTCAGCTCATCAGCCATGGTTAGCTTATTGTTCAGTGGTTTATATGTGTTATCATCTTCACGCTCATCTACAAAAGATATACCTTCCACAGGAGTAGTTGGTGCGGCTGGTGTGGAGTCAATGTCTTTACTATTTTCATTGTCATTCTCATCTGTTCCCTTCAAAACAGGTTGTTCAGCATGTGTTTCATTCGTAACAGGTTGTTCACCAGGTGACACTTTCACAACAGGTTGTTCAACAGGTGTCGCTTTCACAACAGGTGGAATCACAGGTCGACCTGCTAAGAAGCTACTGTACTTTGTACTTCTATCACTAGGACTCACCGCCTCTTCTGTTTCCTCCTCCTCCACTTTTTCCTCCTCACTGTCACTATCTTTCACATCGTCCTTTTCTACACTTGGTTCTTGCTCGGGGAGAGGTTCCCCTCTGTCTTTGTGACCTTTGGATTTGAAGGTGTTATAGCCGCCGTACATGAGGTCATAAGTCTCCGCTGATGACATCTTATCTCCTCCATGTAACATGACAGGTCCCATACTCTGGCGGTTATCATGGGGCAGCACTCCATCCACGGCGGCTGGCTTCTGCCTCATCACTACAGGCTCAGAATCCATGGATGTATCACTATACATACTGTATGTGGGGTTCTCAGTCCCCTCAGCATCTGACGCCTGCTGAAAATACACATTACGAGCCTGGGGAGGACCCGGAGGGCCGCCATTACTGGGTGAGAAGTCGTCAGCCTTCAGTGTGTTATTGTCGTCTTTGGCTTTGTCTGGTATCGTGTCCACCTTGAGGTAGTTGTGAGGCCCTGAGTTACGGTACTTATTGTCGCCATTACTCGGGTTATTTGTCTTATAGTTGTACATGGTCATCTCTTCTTCTAAATCGTCATATCGTTTTTTGCGTCTGTGAACAAAGAAAAAAAACACCGTTAACAACAACATATATATACATATTATTATATATGTATATTTATACACATTTATACACAAATATATGTTTCTCATAATAGCAATGATTTTTAGATATTTTTATCAATTTGCCTTACTATGATATGCATATCATAAAAAGGAAATCAGCAGTAACTAATTACTCAAAAAGTGGTTACTTAAAAAGAAGCAGTTACCAGGTTACTGCTATTTGCCTTCGTAATAAATAATAAGAATTATATACAAGTTTATAAAACGCAAAAATCTAAAATCATTCGATCCGCTCTAGTTTCACGCAAATGACAATTTAAAAAGGTGTGTTTTTAGGTTAGTTTTGAAAGTCGTCAAATTGGATGTTTTTCGAAGATTTTCAATATTTCGGGAGCAGCTCTACTGAAATTCCTTCCACCAAATCGTTGCAGACACATATCCCCAGATGGAGTAATCAATTGATGTACATCACCATCCCTGTCTACTGCTCATCAGTCAAGGAAAGGCAATCGGAATGAGCCTCAAAAGGCGTCAGGCATAATTGAGCTCGACAATAATCCAGAGTTTGCTATAATCTGATAATGGAGAATTAAAAAGCGAAAGGCACAAATCACTGTAGCTACAAATCCATCAACATGCCAGATAGATGGACCAGAGAACAATAGCAAACATACAAGCATGGAAATTGACAGCAATTAGCATTCATTATAACGAAGAATTAAAAAAGGAGATGAAGTTACACATGTATGTTACACAGTAACACTTCAAATACTGTATCTCCCGATCTGCAGCAAGCATCGTGGCTACAGATGCGACTAAATGGCCAAAGAGAAACGGATGACTTAGAGATCGAGTCTCCACGAAAGACATCATGAGCTCCACAACGAATTACATTGTCAGGATTGTCTGTAGGCCTAATTTCTGATACAGATCTTAGGATTATCATCTCACATGCCCAAGATCTATCTGGGTCAGTCGTTCTGAGAATTCCGACTTTAGGACACCACATCGTCTACATTCAACAATCACCAGAAGAAGCATTTGGGAAAAACGTTAAAATCGATTCATTACTGACGTGCCTGAGAACCAAGTGCCGTTTGAAGTAGGCAATTGAATATTCGACCAAACATTTGCACTTTTTTGAAAAGTCTACAGTTGCAAAACACATTCCCAATTATGATGTGTGACAAAACATACTTATCACTATTTATAACTCACAAAACATCTAGTCGCGTTACACATGTATCAGACCAGAGTGAGTGAATATTGCTTTACGTCGCTTTCTGCACAGTCATGGCAATATCGCGACAGAAGGAAGCCCAAAATCGGGACTATGCCCTATTCTTATCGAATGACTTCAAGGGTTCTTTATAGTGCACAGTGTTATAGACAGCACTGCACACTCCATACCTTTGAACAGGTGAAGCACTGTACATATACTACCCCGTTGATAAACATCCGGCCGGGATTCGAACCCAGTATCACCGAGTTTCGAGCCACAACCAGACCAAATGAGCCATCTGCGCCAGCAATGTATAAGAAGAATATTGCGTTTCTTTGTAGCACCAGGGATAGGTTTGTAACCACTAACACCCATAGTGTGTGGAGAAAGCGAGAAACAATTAGGCCTACTTCAAATGGGTAATACTTCACACCACTTACAACTTTGAAATATTTGTATACAATACATGAAGATTACAGGTTTTTTTCAACTTGAAATCATTATAAACTGAAAAATGTCTTAGTTAGCTGTTTCCGATTCATTTGAATACCTATGTTATGGGTCTACCGCCATTATAAATATGTTCACTCTGCGGGAATCGACTTCGATCCCCACTGTAGGCTAAGGGTTACGTCATAGTGAAATTAATTATCCTAATTAAACTAAACGTTAGTCTTACCTAGTTTTGCAATGTTTCCAAATGCAAAGAACAGCCACAATGATAAAAACTAGGCCTATAATTGAAAATGCCACACTGAGACCAATCACTAGTCCACTTGTGTCTGTACCCGCTGCTGTGGTGTAGGATAGACCTGTTGTGTACGTGTCTTTGGTGACTGTCTCTGGGAAAGACTGGCTGGAAAAGTCTGTTTTTGTTGGTGGTACATCCGGCACCACATCACCACCTGTGGTTCTATCACCAGCATCACCTCTAGTCGTCTCCCTGACAAGATGCTTAGTTGATACTTCACCGATAGATGTAGTTGCTTCAACACTATATGTTGTGGTATATTGAGCTGCCGATGTCTCTGGAACACTATACGTAGTTGAGTGACCAGCATTAATTTCTGTCGTCACACCATCTCTATGTTTTGTGGTAATATCAATGCCAGCTGTGGTGGATGATTGTACCTCATCATCAGGTGTCACACTACTGATTGTAGAGCTTTCCTCAATGATATCCTTACTTGTTGACTTGACAGTCTGATCACTTGTCATATCAGTCGTTACGTCATTTCTATCGTCAGTTTTTACTAGATCTCCACCCATTGTTGTGACATCATTCTGATGGGTTGTCTTGTCGTCAGTCTGTGTGCTAATTAACGTCACGAGGACTTTACTGGTTTGTAAATCAGGGCGGGAACTAGAAATGTCCTTCACTGTTGTATCTACATCTCCTGGAACACTAGTGGTTGGTAGCATAGATTCAGCAACATTAGAAGTTGGCAAATGTTCAGTTGGCACAGAAGTGTCTATGCCGGTGACTGTTAAAGGTTCAGTTGTAACAAAAGTATCAATTCTAGTGACTGTTATAAGTTCAGATGGCACAGAAGTATCAATGCTAAGTACAGATGACACAGATGTGTCAGGTTTTACTGTTTCACTGGTGACTGGTACTTGAACCCTTGGTACGGATGTATCTACATGTGTTGTCTCATTTGTGACTTGCAGTGGTTCACTAGGTTCACTAGTCAGAGAGGTAACCGTTTGTGGTGACTGGTAAACAGTGTCAGATGTCACTTTCATCGGTGTCGTATTTTGAATGATAGAACTGGGAGTTGTAGCTAAATTCGTTGTTTGAGGTTGTGTGACCTCATCCGCCGTACCACTGGTACTACGTCGTACCTCAGTTTGTGACGTCATATCTACAGGCGTCATAGACTGTGACGTCACATCAAGATATTTAGCACTAGTCATATCGCGACCTAGCGTTGTGCCCTCATTGCCAGCTTCACCTGTGGTGGAGATATCAACATTGACCTGTGTGCTTTTGGATATATTGTTGGTAATAGTGGTATTACCGCCACCTCCACTTAGGGCTGTTGTCTGTTCCACCTCAGCAGTGCTCTCTCTCAATAATGCTGGATCCATACTCTAATATCTGAAACACACAATTTAACCATCTTAGACTTGACCCTTTAAGCCCTCATGATGCATCAAAGCATCATTATACATCCCTGAAAACACTTAATTTTCCTACAACTAAGGGGTTTTTGAAGGAAAATTCTCATGAAACTGTTTAATTTTTCACCCATTTCAAGTCATCTTTATCCACTACAAGTCGATAATTGCGACAGCAATTCGCTGCTTGTAGTGGATGAAGATCACAATGGTAAATCCAAGCTTGAAAGGTTTAAATGGTTAACAGAAAGCTATTCATTAAATAATTTTCACATTTAGATGTGAAATACCACAAGTAATTTTTCAATTTGAAAACATCATAAATGTCTTAGTTAGCTATTTCCGCTTCATTTGAATACCTATGCCATGAGTCTACGGCCATTATAAACAGTCTACTCTTTAAGTGCGGGGATCGACTTAAGACTATAAACGTCAGATTCTGACGTCTAAAGTCGGTCCCCGCATTGAAAAAGTTAACAAACAGTTATTTCGTCCCATCTTCACCCACCTTGAGATGTCAGTTGATGCAATCTCCATCTCAATTCCCCAACGTGAAATAAACTTAATAAATATGCAGATGTAATAAATTAATCATTTTTATATCATGTTCCCGTGGATTAAAATACAGCACCCACGCAAGAAAGGTGGTATTATATCAGGTACTGATACTTCCTTGTAA
Source organism: Flabesymbios commensalis (assembly GCA_964017125.1). NCBI lineage: Eukaryota > Metazoa > Annelida > Polychaeta > Terebellida > Flabelligeridae > Flabesymbios > Flabesymbios commensalis. Next base: position 12,054,150 of record OZ024914.1, on the reverse strand, counting down.
AAGTGCTGTACCTCTCCAGTAATGTATACAACTTACTACGATTATAAGATTGTTTCAGACAACTAACATGAAGGTGGGTAACCCATAATGCCATTGCCTGTCTTAACCTTTTCACTACCATACATGACGGAAATTTCCGTCGTCATTCGTCAATGAACGTAACCATAAAATGACACCAATTTTCGTCAAATATATACTACATTTATGTATTTTTCGTCATTTGAAGCTGGAAATTGCGTTAGCAATTCCAGCTTTAAATGACGAAAAATAGAACTCCTACACCAGTATATCTGGATCCTGGCATGCACTCCGGCCTGGAAGTCAAAGGGTTAAACGTATATACAATCAACCGAGTACTCCAATTGGACGGTCTCATAACAGTAGCTGTTAATATTTTGACACCCTTGATCAACTGCATATATTTTCACGTTTCGGGTAAATCCCAATGTAGTCTGGACGTGTAATAATGGTAATAAGGAAGTTTAAGCAACCAACAAGTATGATCATGTCTCCGCGACAAATATAGAGTTCACAAACTGCAATTCAAAGTAAAACGAAGTAAATGCTTGCGTTTAAAGTAGGCATTTACTGCAGTTTGCCGTTTCGCTCAGCACTGCCATGAGTACACACACATCCCACCACACAATATACAGTCAAGACGATGTTGGAATAATGTTGGGCTGACTTTACAGACAATGTTCCAAAAATTACCCGATATATGGACTATGTTTGAAATTGGGGGATGTTTATTTAACACAGGAAACGAAGCTCCCTTATCAATATTGTCACCCAGCAATAACTGGTAATATGATGGCAATATGATTTGGTCAAAGGTCACCTCGGATATGAAACTGTGTATCAGCCACTTTGTGAAATGGCAGATACACCATTTCATATCCAGATGAACAATATATATTGGTGTATTAGCTAGTGTATGTGTTGACGTGGTGTATACTAATTACCTAGCCCCAGTGGCTGAAACAGGTTTCGGAGAGGACGACACGGCTACACGACACATGTACTAATTACCTAGCAAAAAATATGCTAATTTGTAATTGCTTTTGGTCAATAATGGATAGTGCAGTCGCAATCTTTTTTAAAAAACAATCCACTTGCTGAAAAAAAGTCAACAGTTGTTGTAGAAATGCATTTACATTTTCCAATAGGAAACATCAGCAAAAATTCAACAACGGCTTCCTTTTAAGTGAGCAGTTACGGTCTTCTGCCTCTTTTGCTTAGAATATACGTTTCGTCCTCATTGTTTAGACCAATAGTTTGACTTTTCATTATACTTAGCAAATACAAAATGGTATCCCAATGGTAAAGATGTATATTGATACAAAGTTGCAGACAGTGAGCTAGCCCCAGTGGCTGAAACAGGTTTCAGCCACAGATTGACCCCGTACAAAATCGTGGGACATTTCTTTGGACTGCCATATCTGAAAATATCGCTGAATAATCAGGTCAGAAATAGGTTTTTTTAGAATCAGTAACATTTCAGTTCTATGCCCGCATGCTCAGCTCAGAGTTCGCAGTCATTAAAAAGTTATGAACATTTTTCGGACCTTGTGTTCGAGATCGCTCTCAGTCACCGCCATGTTGAATTTTTTGGGTAAAGCAAATACATCAATCCACGGCCTCGGAGAAGACGACATGGCTAACAGTGAGTGGGCTAACATTAGGCCTAAACCAACATTATGTCCATGGCCAGTAAACACGAGACGTTGTCCCGGTGTTGGATTAGTATAACTTAGGGTCAATTCGTAGATATTGTCAGAAAGCATGACCCCGCAAACAAGAGCCGTTTACACAATGCTGTTTTAATGTTCGGCCAGAGTCGCAGACGGTGGCCCAACATCAAAGCAGCATTGGGTGAATTGTATAATGTACTAAGGGAGCCCACTAAATGTATCTTTGCTGGGGGCTGCCTGGTATTAGATTGGCCACGTATATCCCTAGATGTTTGGACGCGACCCTTCACGTGTCAGGGCGACATTGTTACCACTAATCCTGCTAAGTTAATTTGAAAATTTTTCAACCACTTGAGGTTGTGTCTCGCTGCCGCGATCCACAACCGCAAATGGTTGAAATTTACTCATATTTGTTTAATTAGAGAACAAAACTTACAAATCTTGGATGTTAAGACGCTAATTTAATTCCCAATCAATTGGTTAATAAAACGGATTTAAAACAACTATTGTCGGCAACGGGTTAAAGCTACTGTCAAACTACGCACGCTGTATAATGTGTAGTCTATGTTACTGAGGAATATTGATACTACGTTATTTTTATCTAAACCAAAGGGATTCACCGATCTCAAGTTTTTATGTAAGTACTACAAAACCAGTTTGCTATCATAGTTATACGTCATTTTCCTTACGGCAATTTCGCTATAATTGCTATAATTAGTCTGCTCGTGGAGAAGACACAAAGTGGATATTGCAATAACATCTAGCAGACTGGCATATTGCCTGGGGATGTTAAACCTATATTAACCCTTTCGATCCTAAATGTACTCATTCATTCTTCATCCACTGCAAGCCTGCATTCACTGTCGCAATTCTCGACTTGTAGTTGACGAAGATGACTTGAAATGAGTGGCATAAATAAATTTGCCACATACTGCTAGAATAGTTTCATGAAATTAAATGTGGGAAAATAAATCAGGAAAACAAAATGATGCTTTGAGACCCTATGGGGGTTGACGGAGTTAAACACAATAGAAGGACCACAACATTGACCTTCTGGGTACTACAAAAAGAATAGAATCACCCCTATATTTAGTATATTATATTTGATGCGGTTAAGTAATATGTTTATCATGTTTATAATATATAAACATGATAAACCTTATATTTTAACCGACTGATATTTTATTGAACTAGGTATTTTTCGCGTAAAATCACAAATCGCGTTTGTGCTTTGTGACTTTATGCGACGGACAATTAATTCACCATGTGTACTGGTAGGATTGGGTTAAGTAAACATGCCAGGATTGTATTGCTGATAAATCATGTTCTCGTGGGATATCTTCCCATAGTCCAACCATTTGTCATGTTTGTTAACCCTTCAGATTCTGTCGTCTGTAGTCGTCATATCATCACCTTAGATATGAACGGGTGTATCTGCCACTTTACAAAGTGGCAGATACACCCTTTCATATCTAAGGAGACGATATGCTGACGTCTAAAATCGATCCCCGCATTGAAAGAAAAATAAAATTGTAGAGACCGTAAAAATTTAATGAAATGGGTGGGATTTTAGGCCACATTTGTGCACATATAGGCCAAACTGGGCCAGGAGAACCTCCTGAGGATGGTAAGATGAATGAGATGACACTGCCCTCCAGACACAGGATTCGAAATTCGAGCCCCTTCAGGCCGAGCACGCTCCCCACAATATTGAATCTTTACGAGTGAGCGAAAATTACATTTTGTTTCTTTGAAACTTGAAGGTCAGAGTGGGGTTTGAACCCGCGATCCTCGACTTTCCAAGCAGGCAGCTTTAGCCACTGCACCAGGGTGCCCGACCATAACATAGATATTCAAATTAAGCTGAAAGATCCAATTTTCTAAGACAATTATGATTATTTCAAATTTAAAAACCCTTTGGTTTCCATGATTTTTACAAGAATATTTCAGCGTTGTAAGGGTTAAAACATTTGTCAATGGTTTTCGATCCCACTAATTGTATATGGAGTGCAATTTGACAGTAACGTTGTCTGGTATCGACATATTTAAAAAAAAAAAATATGGCCGAACCCAAAACATATATCTTCCCGTTGTTAGCCTGTTAACCAGCCAGATTCACAAAATCAGAAATAATTTGTTATCTATATCATTACAATTAATACATACATATCATCAGACATGGCAGTCCCCCAGACGTACATAAAAACATGACAGTCATCATAGGATACTAATTTAAATGCATGTTGTCTCTATTACATTAAATGTATTATCAGATTATGTTAGTAGAGATATCATTGTAAATGCGTCATGATGGGTTAAGGCAAGACGCTATTTGGATGTCAATAATAATTGACACGACTTGATATACATCACCACGATTTTATTTCCCTTCACATATGATTTCTTCAGACGTGTCTAATAATTGATTACAGCCAACGGGGTGCAAATTGCTGCAGCCACTCTATATATAATAGTTGGCACAGAATTACCAAGTTCACGTACATTATTATAACCCTTAAAGCGCCAAAATACTTTTGTAAAAACCATGGAGATCAAAGGGTTTTTACAATTTCAAATGATCATAAATGTCTTAGTTAGCTCTTTCTACTTCATTTGAATACATATGTTATGGGTTTACGGCTATTATATATTGTTTTACTCTTACAGTGCGGGGATCGACTTTAGACGTCAGAATCTGATTCTGACGTCTAAAGTCGATCCCCGCACTGTAAGGGTTGATACTAGTGAACTAGACAGTGAGGTATGTTATGTTGACTGCAAACCTCCGCCGAAATTCATGATCGTAATCGAGATCTTTGATCCGGATTGTAATCCGGATCATCGCCAAAATTAAATGGAAAAAAAATTATTGGTCTAAAAGGCCTGAGACACATGTCTGAATACATTTTTATGCAAATTCGTGCGACCCGTAAATCCGGACTTTGGATATGGGTCGTAATCCATGGCACCCCCAAAATCTAATCGATTGTTCCATGGCCGGGGCGGGGGCCCTAGGGTAGTGGTTAGCACCGCTGCCTTTCACGCCAGAGTTCGGGGTTCGGTTCCCGGTCTCGGCGGTTTGAAAGAAACAAAAAGTGTTTCTTCCCCATCCACGTGTGAAAGTCAGTATTGTGGGGAGCCTCCGTGACCGAGAGGTAGCGTGCTCGGCCTCAGACCGCCAGGGCTCGAATTTCGAATCCTGTGTCTGGAGAACAGTGTCATCTCAATCATCTCACCATCCTCAGGAGGTTATCCTGGCCCAGTTTAGCCTATATGTGCACAAAGGTGGCCTAAAGCCCGATTCATTTCATTTTCATTTCATTTTAGTTCCATGGCCGAGACACACCTTTGGTAAAAATTGCATGCATATTCGTTCCCTACTTGTTAAGTAGTCAGACGGACAGACAGACATACAGAATGACGGACCAACCAACAAGACAAGAACATAACTTTCTTGGTGGAGGCAAAACACATTTATCTATGTACTAATATGCTCCTTTCGCGTATTTACCGAGGTACGTTTTGCAATGCGAGGTTCACATTTGCAGGCAATCACTATTAACAATATCATTGCACATGCATCAACATAATATAATATCTTTGTCTCTGACGTTGGCCCAGTATAAAAACAACATTTGGCCAAAACAATAAACTGAGATAACAATTTCCAGTATGATTTGCTATCATCGTTAGGTTACATGTACATGTATTGTGAACCCATAGCTACTACCCAATGTCTGACCAATGTTGGTCCACCGTCTACGACGTTGGCCCAGCATTGGTCAAACATTGAGTAGATGTGTTGGGTACCGGGTATTTACATAGATGATCGGCCGATAGTTATTGTAGTTTTGCTTTATTTTTGCCGTGGAGATAAGGCTGGTGACGACGATGACAATCATGCCAACCATAATGCTGATTAATCTACACTGATCCTTATCGTTAGATCCGGGACATCCGCTAGTCAGGATACATAGTCAGTCAAATGAATGAATGAATGAATGAATGGATGAATAAATGAATGAATGAATGAATGAATGAATGAATGAATGAATGAATGAATAAATGAATGAATGAATGAATGAATGAATGAATGAATGAATGAATAAATGAATGAATGAATGAATGAATGAATGAATGGAGTGAGTGAGTGAGTGAGTGAGTGAGTGAGTGAGTGAATGAATGAATGAATGGCAGGACTCGACATTAGATCATGTTTGCTCACTTAAAGGCTAGACTGGGATGATGGTGAGATTAGTCAGATGGTACTGTCCTCAAGACACAGGGTTTGAAATTCAAGACATTGCGGTCGGAGGCCGAGCACGCTATACCTCTCGACCACGGAGGCGTCATATAATATTGTTTCTAAACGAGTTGACGGTGAAGAACCATTTTTCTTTAAAATCTGAATGCCAAGATCAGCTAGGAAAGGACCCCGGCGTGATATGCCGTAGTAGCTACATAACACGCCTCCAGGGTTTGCATTTCGAATCCTGTGTCTGGAGGGCAGTGTCATCTTGCTCATCTCACCATCCTCAGGAGGTTCTCTTGGCCCAATTTAGCCTGTGTGTGCACAAAAGTGGCATAAAGCCCGATTCGTTTCATTTCATTTGTGTTTTTGTAAACATGGAAACTTTGAGCGGAAACCATCAATGGCCGAAGTAATCTGAAAATGCATTTTGGTCCCCGAACGTACAGATCACTTGATTGAATTATATCTTGATTGAATTATATTATATAACGTCACCTTGGATATGCGAGGGTGTATCTGCGACTTTACAAAGTGGCAGATACACCCTTTCATATCCAAGGGGTCGATAATATCATCCAGTCAATCAAGTGATATTTAAATTGGAGTAGAGTCTTTAAATAGATCCCATAAACATAAACTGATAAAAATAAACTGATAAAAATGGTGAATCATTCAAAGCTAAATATTTATGCTAAGAGATTCTAGGTTATTTACAAAATAAGGCACTTGCCAACGGCACGTACATTGATCGTACAGCAAATATTATTCATAAATCCATTAAAACGCTGATGCAACGTTGGCCAAACGTTGTCTCAGCCTTGGGTCGTGTATATGTTACTCTGGACATCCAGCTATGTTCAGCTTGTCCCAGTTGCGTCATTATTCTGCATACGCCTTACAATGCTTAAGACGCAACCCAACCCGACGCAACAAAACAGTTATTTTAATGGAATATATAAGTTGGGTCGCGTCTCAAGGTGAAGGTCCGACATTAGGCCACTTGTATGTACATACGGAGACTAAACTGGGTCACGGTAACATCATCGGGATGGTGAGATGAATCAGATGGAATTACTTTAAGAGGGGGCGAATCTGCGATCGCTGCGGTGACATGGCAATGTGAGCAGCGGATCCAGAATTTTCAAAAAAAAGAGGGGGGGGGGTCAGATTGACCAATCAAAAAATTGATATCAATCAATGATTTTTCTCAGCTAATATATGGGGGCTTGTAACTCTAAATTTACAGAGTGCATATTTCAGTATAAAATACCATAATTTTGGCAATTTTGATGGATGCTTAAGCAATCTAGTTTTGGAAGGGGAGAGGGGCCAACACCGCCTGACCACCCCCCCCCCCCTTTGGATCCGGCACTGAGCGTTTAACCGTGCATTGTAAGATAATGATGAGATGACTGTACAATGTGGACCTACTGTATGATAGGTGACAGCATAATGCCATGGAAACTGATATCATTCAGAGATAGCTGGCATAGCTGGCTCATCCTCTCATTCTAATGTTTGAATAACAATGACGAACACTGATAAAAACGTAGATCAATCCTATCAGACACGAGACGTTCATCCACTATTGACTCAATTTCCACTTGCCTATAATGTAGGGCCAATGTCACAGACGGTGGCCCTACGTTGTATCAACATTTGATTACTCAGTCAATTTGAAAGCGACTTTCACGAGATTTTGCAACCGTTATTATCTAGTCATTTGGCAACAACCCTCAAAATTTCAAATGCTAGACCATTTGACATGTAACACAATTCTGAGAGATGAAGTTATTGGGTTTTCAGATGGGAGTCATAATTAGAAATGTACTACATCATGTACATGTCGAATGGTCTATCTCTTGAACTATATAACATCTTTTACCAAATGGCTAGAAAACAGTGTGTACAAAAAATGCATGAAAATCGCACCGCTTCAAGTGGGTAAAAATTAAATAAGATAACTTAGCGGTTTGATTTTTAGTCGCACGGGCCGATGCATCTGCCCTGTTTATTCAATAAATCTTTGTCAAATAAAAAATATTGATATGCATCACTCGTACCTAAAGGGTTAAATATTAGAGTTCAGAGCTATATGCCGCCGCCTACAATGGTAGTTTTCTCCACCGCGATCCACATCAAGTGCATAAAAAAAATACTTTTATTAAATGAAATCACCTATTTTACACGTATCAAGACACATTTCATTTTTACAATGATTAGTGTTATATATACGGTTTATAACATGTTTTAGATCAATAGAAAGATAATTAAATTCGATAAAACATTTTTTGGTACATCAGTTAATCAAATAATTGATTATTCAGATATTGGAGACGTCTCTTTTTCATAAATATAAATATTTTTCGTCATTTGAATGAATGAAAAATAGAAGCAAACAATTCAGCAGCCCAAGGGTTAAAGACCTCAAAATACTACTATGTCATGTATAGAAGACATCAGTACTCTAAGGGTTAATATATCGTATCTTCCTGTTAGATCTCATCAAAGTTCACTATCAGTTCACCACAAAGCAGTAGGAAATTAAACCTGTGGATTTCAAAAGCCAAAAAATCAATTACTCAGGAGGAAGTCAGAATGAAGTGACAATATTTGCTGACTTTTGCATTGAATTGTATTTATTAAAACATATTTAAATAAATCATAATTTTTTTTCGTAATATTAGGCCTAGCTGTATGTTTAGCGCCTCTAAATAATGCCACAAAAAAACATGGGTCGTTCATATATATTTTATAGAATGTGGTTGTATTTTGTAGCAGCGCCAAGAAAGAAAAGCGAGATAAAAAATAGGATTTTAGATTGAAGTTTCAGACGTGTGAGATACAACCCTTCAATAGCAATAGCAGTGGAGTTAACCCTTTAACCGCCGGTGCCGCATATATTCGGGTTTTCATTTTTTATTAGCACATTAAGTACCACATTTTAAATATGTTAAAGATAAAATGTGACATCAATCAGCAAGATTTGAAAAGTGTTGAGCTCCATCTTGTCAATTCTGAATAATTTTCACTCACTTGAAGTTATGGATCGCGTCAGCGAGACACAACTTCAAGTGGGTGAAAATTCAAATTGAATAATTTGGCGGTGAAAGGGTTAAAACACACACCATCATGTCAACCCTTAAAGCGCTAAACACGGATATAAAGTTAGTCGTTTTTAATCTTTTTATCAAAAGGTTAAATCACCGCTATTAGGAATTCAATGTGTGTTCGAATATCAAAATTTGCAAATGGCCCCAAATTGAACAAATGGGAATCTTTTTCACTCACTTGAAGTTGAGGGTCGCGGTAGCAAGACACAACTTCAAGTGGGTAAAACTTAAATTCTGTAACTTTGCGCTTTAAGGGTTAATTTATTCACAATATCTAATTTAAAAATAAACATAATCACAAAGTGATACGATTACAGCATGTTTTATACAGCATCTTTTTTTGTTAGTTTTATCAAGGATTTTTTTATAAACTTCTTGGTTTTAACAAGGAAATGAGAACCACTTTGATTCTAATTCCCTCGCTTTTAAGGATGACAGCTTTCACTGATTTACTAGTTTTTATGACTCCTTCTCGTGACCTGTGTAATTCAATGTGTAGTTTCGTACACACGGTACAGGTGAATATAAATGAGTCGATGTTTGGTTAATGCTGGCCCAACGTCTGTGACACTGGCCCAACATCAATCACACATTGACTATCCCTAACAAATAACCATGATAACGTGTTCAAATACATTTACGTGCACTTATCTGGCCATCTTTAAAAGCTTTGTCATAACTTGAGGGTCAATATGTATACGATATGCAAGTAACATCCAATTATTTTTTTTTCAGAACATTCTCACTACTGCGTACACAGCCTACGCGATATTATACCGCGTACGTAGGTCTATAGTATATAGGGTTTCAATAATAAAAAAACAATTGAAACTCATAAATTAGTGAGTGTTACATTATCAGTTCCTAAGATAATTTAATTTGCGTTATGACAATTTCTCATAAATAAACGTATTTGTCGTCATTTTGAGCAATTCCAAAGGAAGGAAAAATAGAAACAAACAATTCAGTAGCCCTGCTGCTCAGATAGTGTCGTTTTACCAGCCGATTAAATCACAGTTATTGCGAATGAAATGTGTGTCTAAACATCAAAATTTGCTTACGCCCTCTCCACAGCCTGCAGTGTGATCACCCAGCTCTAGTAATATCTACAACACGATTCGTGGTAATCCTCCAGCTCTTACAATGTCTACAACATGCTCCGTAGTGTCAAGAAGATACTATATCCTTGTATTGGTACAGTATAAAGTTATGATCCCTCTGTGCTCTGCTACTGTCACCACTCACCCCAGTAAACTTATGATCCCTCTGTGCTCTGATACTGTCACCACTGTCACCTAGTAAACTTATGATCCCTCTGTGCTCTGATACTGTCACCACTGTCACCTAGTAAACTTATGATCCCTCTGTGCTCTGATACTGTCACCACTGTCACCTAGTAAACTTATGATCCCTCAGATCTGTTACTGTCTACTACCACCACTACACTCTCACCATAGTACCCCTGTCATAGTACTAATAGTAAACATCCGATCCCCCTCGAAGCCTTCCCAGCAAACACGCGAAATTTGCCCAATGCTGTTACAATGTTGGGCCATCGTCGGAGACGCTGGCCCAACATTGAAACGGCATTAGGCGAATGGCTCGTGTTTGCTGGGAATTCCCCTGTCACGTGATAATTGCTGCCGTCTGGCGGGCGTTTTTGCTCCACCCTTTATGTACCATATTGCTAGATAGCTGTAATCATACACGACAAGCTCGCAGATTGAGTTTACGGTTGTATGAGCATGCCTTTTATGATTAACATGATTAATGCTTTTAATGATTCTATGATCAAAGAAATATCATCTGGGCCCCGTTTTATCAAGCTGAAAAGATACGAGATCTTATTAATTCTCGTGACCTTGGTCTGCCACTTACGAGAATATAGAACCTCGTTGATTTTCCTCGTATGTCCCCCTCTTTAACATGTATAGGGAGGATACGAGCACTCTGACCAACTCGTTGAATCTTAACGATCCTCATATGCAAATGAGCTATTTATACGAGCTCGTATCTTTTCAGCTTGATAGAACGGGGCTCTGGTGAATTTTGCTTAAAGTTTTTACTGGATATCAGTTTATCCGCCTGTCTTTATTTTGTCCTCCTGGATATGAAAGGGTGTCTCTGCCACTTTAAAAAGTGATAGATACACCCTTTCATATTCAAGGGGGCGACTTTTATCCACGTGTACTAATCCCAATGAAATAATAAAGTGGTGTATTATATTAATGTGCAAAAATGTAGACACACAGCCTATATAGCGGAAAAAAATGTCATTGTGTTTTTTCTCCCACCTACTCTGTTCATGTGGATTTACCACTCACTCTTCGTGGCACAGCGTCAAGCACCCACTGGGCTTCTATATTATAAATCCATGCTAAGTGGCGACATATCGGAAAAAAAATATATAATTGCCACGGTGAAAACTTACCAACCCCTGCTCCTCTACTGTATGTATAGCCGGCAGTATACCGCTCGGCAATTTTTAGTGTGCGATAAAAATGCAAAAAAATGCCGGCTTCCCGCTTTGTTGGTGACAGCGCCGGTTTCTGCCATAATAAACTATGTGAACTGGTAAAAGGCGACATTCTGCATAACATCCCGTTCTCTTGGGATTAAAGGGTGTAGACTGTAGACCGTATCTTTCACTTTTCAAGTGGCAGATACACCCTTGAATACAGATTTTATGTCGTCAATATTCGTGGCGCATACATTTTTCTAAGGAGGGTGCTCAATGTATAAAGTTACGCAAATGGCAAACCATCATATTTAAACATGTTAAAATAATTATCATATTTTACAATTTCGTGGCTCCTTGGGAGATAATTGCAAAAAGATGATCACTCGGAAAATTAATGGTTGGGCTCGAAATTATTGGGGGTGCTCTAAATTAATGGGGTTGTTCGAAATTAATGGGGGTGCTCGAAATTACCGGGGGTGCTCGAACACACGTAAGCAAACACTAAATACACCGGGGCTGCCCCTCCATGATGACATATAACTATTCTCACACCCTGTCAAATCAGAATAAAGAGTAGCACTGAATAAAAGTCAATTCCGCCGCGGGCACTATATCCTGGAGGAGACTGGCTGCCAGGTTTGACCCATCATAGCTGACAGCAAGAAATATTCCTTGCTGTCAGCAGCTGTATAGCCTACTACACTATTAAACGCTACAAGAACGAAAAACGCTGATGTCAAGATGGGCTTGGTCTCACTGTAATTACAAGCGTGTGAGGGTTTTGGCAAAATACGAGGTTATAACGCTACATCATATTACAGCTAGGGATTCCCGCACCCTGTTTATTTGTTCAACGTTTCGTGTTAGTGATCTAACAAGACCTCAGACGATGCCGTCTCAGCAAGGACACAATCTGATAGCTGATTGTGCAACTTGTAATGGAAACGTTATATCAGCGTCTAATACTCTATCCTGACATAGGGTTTGTTTACGTATTAAAATATCACGATGCCGGTCTGTAATCATGGTAATACATGCATGGTAACCCGTCCAAATGGTAGCTATAGCTTCAAATGACGAAAAATAGAACTCCTACACCAGTATATCTGGATCCTGGCATGCACTCCAGCCTGGAAGTCAAAGGGTTAAGCGTTTGTTCAAACACAGCAGTCATTTGTTGAGAATGGGGAAATCCCCGTCTCATATACGGATTGAAGACAATACCGTGAATTTCAAGCTAGTTTAGTCAATAAATGGAGAGAAATTATTCGGATTATTTGTATTTATAGACGTCTTATGAAGCTTTGATTTATGTAACTAATAAAACTCTGTCATTGCGTTCCATATATTTATCCATCTGTGTTGAAGTAGCTGGTCCGTTTTGCTTCACTGAACCATAATATTTGCATTTTGGCGGACCCCACTACTGTGGACGTTGACCATAATGCGCATGCATGCCATTGCATCGCGAATTTGGGATACGATAATCTGCTGTTCGCCAATGGCGGTAACAGACTCTGAGAACTATCATATACCAAAAAGGAGACCGGGACACAAGTTATGGTTTCAATAAGATAACTTAGAGGGTAAAGGATTAAACCTTAAAGTGCTGAATTCTTACAAATAAAAACCTTAGAGACCAAAGGGTTTATTTCAATTTGAAATCATCATAACTGTCTTAGTTATCTTTTTCCGATTCATTTGAATACCTATGTTATGGGTCCACGACCATTAGAAATATTTTTACTTTTATCGACTTTAGACGTTAGAATCTGACGTCTACAGACGTCAGATTCTGACGACTAAAGTCGATCCCCGCACTGTAAGGGTTCAGATTGGGTCCAAAAATTGTATTAGTAAATGGAGCTATTCTTGCACTAAGTACGCCTTTGTCTGTGGTTCAGTGCATGGTCCAAAGATGGCTAAAAGTAAAAACTGTTACAACTTCAGGAATGTTCTTAATCTTCTGATAATTGAAGATATGATAACGGTTATCTACTTATGTATGTCTGATGAGGCATAAACAATGTCTATTTGATAGGAGATAAACAATGAGGGTGATACCCGGTACTTTCTCTGTATGTACTATTGTTCATTTGTAGATATATAGATACTTATTGACGACGGGGTGTTTATGCAGAAGTATGTGTCATTAAAATGAACACATTAATAACCAATTATGATTGTCAGACAATACACATATACAATATAATACAAAATAAATAATGATCTAAAATATATGTAATAGTATTACCTATAAGAAACACAAATGTTAATGATACTATACCATGTATACATGTTGCATATATTTTCCCGTACAAAAAAAAACATATACAAAACCATTACTAACAAAAAGACACTTTGGAAAGCGTAGAAACCACTAGAATATATACAAGTAGATATAACTAAAGTATGTATATACAAAAAATAATAACAACTATCGAAAAAATATACTTGAACTTTACTTTATTTGTACAATACCGCACAGATGTGGCATTTACTTCATAAATGACAGTCACTTCAGTATAAACACATTTGTTGCCATTATTTAACCAGCAGTGGGACTACATGTATTTTATTGTGGTCGCCATTATTTAACCAGCAGTGGGACTACATGTATTTTATTGTGGTCGGGATAATATAAGTTACTGTCGATGGCACTTTTCGTTAAAGGTGTGGTCAACTGTCAAAATTCGCAGGACAAGGGTCCCCCAGAATGCAATAGTGCCCGTGGGTAGGCTAAGGCCCTATTGCATAATAATACCTAATATGCGTTTCATACCCAAAGCCTCATTAAGAGCAAGTTCTCAAATCACAGCAAGTTCATATATACTTGAGCGACATCTATGAGTTAATAATTCAAAGCCCTTGCCCCTACTTGGTCGCTGGCTTGCAAACAAACTGACTGTATTACTCAGGGGACGTGTATATGGCCTAACCCCAAGCTTGTATCAGTGTATTGACAACCAGTAAACACAAAACATTTGTATGACTTTATGCAATGTTGGATCAGCATCGAAGACGTTGGGCCGACGTTGTATAACTGTTATACAAATGTCTTCTGTTTGCTAGGCAGGAGGACTTTCTCTCAAACACTGTACATTTATCCAATGTTGGTTCAATGTTGGGCCAGCGTCGCAGACGTTGGCCTAACATTAAAACAACATTGGATCAATGTATCACTTAATTAGTATCTTGTAATCAGTTCAGTGGCTATATTAATGCAGTCAATCTGTACTCAATAGGCTACTGTTGGCCTACACTTGACCGTCCCAGGCATGCGCATTTTTAATATATTATGGTTATTATATTCACCAGCGTATAGTATACTTCCCAGCAAGTACACCAAATCCACCAAATCATGGATATACTCATCTGTAATTAAACAAATGCTCACATATTGGGCCAAAGTCGCAGACATTAGTTAAATACTGACGTAGAATAAATTATTATGGCAACATATCCTGTTTTAGTGTTGTCTGTATGTGCAATACGAGATGTTAGCCTGATGTTGGCTCAATGTGGACCATCGTCTACAACACTGGCCATAACCTTGAACCAACAGTTGGTCTACGACGACGCTGGACCAACATTGGATGAATGATTCGTGTTTTCTGAGAGGTCCTTGTACTTGATGATATTGTGGTTGAAACCACAGTCATCCCTGAGGCCAAGGTGCTGGATTCAATCTCACCAAACCTCGTCATATCCGTACTATGACCGCATATTAAATACTACAATGACGGTATTATGTTCCGCGAAACACAGGTTGTCTACAAGCCAAACTATACTGGTCTACTCTCTTTGTCATACTATTGTATTATAGAAATAACTATGCAAAATGAAAATGATCTCGTCTGTGAACGCGCGCACGTACTGACACATACGCATATAGTTTTTCATAAATATCTGCCTGTATACTCATTATATATTATATTAATACCCATCTCAAATGCAATTTTTTCTTATTTTGTAAATTTTGAAACCATTTTTTTCCAATAGCTGGTTGCATACTTCATATATACAAATTGTAATAATACAAATCCCAAATGCTATGCTTTTCTTATTTCGTGTTTTTATATAATACCGAATACTCATGATACTATATGAACTACAAGTAATAAAATTGGGTTTGATTTTGCACGTGTTTCCAGCTATTTTTAAGCTACTTCCTAGAACCGTGCATTAACTAAATGACAGATATTATAGGACTATATTAAAAAGCTTGATATATAGGCTTATATTGAATGTCATGATGTGACGACAAACACACCACATTGTTTTCTGTGTATTTCCTCGTATACATATCATACACAATGAAGAGTCAGCAAATGAGGAGATGAGACGAACAAGATATGAGTGCCTCACACCACCTCGTATAGTTATTGTTGTGGTGACCACTTTACGTTTGTTATTCATACATACATTTTTGTTGTTTCCAACAAATAAAACTACTCCTCGCGTATACTGCGTCAGCAGCTTGTGAACCAGATAGCGGTAAAGCAACGAGGTTTATAGATCAGATGCTATATCTAAATATTGGCGAGAAATTTCTAAATATTCTGAGGAAAACCGCATAAAAATCAATGCAAAAAGGAGCAAGTTGTTTACTTCATTAACGGGAAGTGGCAAAACGTGTACAGTAAATCTGTACAACTGTCCCAGCGAATACCAGACGTTCATCCAATGCTGGCTTAATGTTGGGCCACCGTCTACGACGTCGGCCCAGCATTAAAACAGCATTGGGTCAACGCATCGTGTTTGATCTAATACAAACGCTGGATAACGCCATACGTGCTCGTTCACATAAAGCGAAAAAAATAATTATAAATACGACTCTGATGCTGGCAAAGTGACTCAAACATGAATAAGCAGATAAGTGAATCATTGTTGACAACACTATGTCAACTGCAAATTGCAAATTGGTGGATTTTTACCAGACGAGTTAATTCAGGTCTTTAACCCAACCACCTTTCATCATGTTTATGAAATCATGAATATATGTGGCGTATTTAGAGGGGGAGGGAGTCCTGTCCCCCCTCACATTAAAAAACTAAGTGGCCTCAATATCGGTCAAAATTGCAAAGATATCGGTACATGTTTAACACTCTAAATTTACTAGGGTAGTGCCTCAACTTGAGGCACTACCCTAGTATAAATTTAGAGTGTCAAGCTCCACCCCCCCCCCCATATATACATTTTTTTTAATTAGAACCCCTTTGATTCAAAATTTTGGATCCCCTCCTGGTACATATATCCCGGATATGTAGCTGAGACCATGGCTTCCTAATAAGCAGATTACTCCATTCTTGATCAGACTATTACATCGAACACAATGACATTGTTCTTATGTATAACTGTCTCCAGACGATTATGAGATCACGAATGTAAATATGTTGTTGTCTGAGATAATATTACATGCGTCGTGACTAACGCTTCATGTGTCCCCGTTCTCCCGCAGACCCACGCTACATGTGTCCCCGGTCTCCTCCAGTCACATGATCCTTGTATGCGTGGGTGTGCTATGTGTTTTACGTTTCAGTCATAACTTTGGTATTAACTCTTTCAGTGCGGGAACCGCCTTCAGACGTCAGATTCCGACGTCTAAAGTCGGTCCCTGCACCATGTGCACTGAAAGACTCAAATATTTATAATGGCCGTAGACCCATGACATAGGTATTCAATCAGAAATAGCTCACTAAGGCATTTATGATGATTACAAGTTGAAAAAAACTTGGTCGCGATGGTTTATACAAAAATATTGCATCGTTGTTACGGTTAAAGGGGTTTATCTGTCACTGCAATCGGCAGTTACCACCCTTTAATATAAACATTATCAAGGTGATTATATATCATATCACACAAACTTTTGAAAAGAAGTGGCGCATTAATACGATCCTATAATACCAAGACAACAATGATATGTGATGTTTGCTAAGCGTAAAATAATAACATACATCTGTACACTCCAAACAATATAGGTTCTTTAGAAGGAACCTTGAGCACTATTAACGCGCAACCCCTGGAGAAGCCTTGCAGGATTGCATGGTAATATTACTAAATGTTTCTTTTTTAAAAACATATATTGTTTAGAGAGTATGGTGGGTTCGATTCTCTTAGTACATGACTCAAATAGCCACAAGCTCTTTGAACCCTTGCTTAAGACATTTATGATGATTTCAAGTTTAAAAAACCTTTCGTTCTCCATAGTTTTTTTTAATAATTTAGCGCTTTACGGGTTAAATGAATCTAGAATGACAATAATACGAAAATGTACGCTTTAATATCTTTCCGTATAATTAAAACTCATCCATCATATAAATGGGCATATCGTGTGCGTACAGTGTCAGAAAATGGGGCGTAGGTTGTAAATAGCTTCTGCAAACCCGATGGGTTGACTTTCATATTGAGACATGCACAAGTATAATATTAAACAACATCGTGTTTTTCAACAACAAGACAGCAATAACTCTTACAGTGCGGGGATCGACTTCAAACGTCAGATTCTGACGTCTAAAGTAGATCTCCGCACTGTGAGAATAAAAATGTTTATAATGGTCATTTACCCATGACATAGACATTCAAATGAAGCGGAAAGACCTGACTAAGACATTTATAATGATTTCAAAACGAACAAACCATTTGGTCTCCATGGTTTATACAGAAATAATTCAGCGCTTTAACATGTTTAAGGGGGAAAAGATTTATATTCATGATATACGGGATTAGGCCTATACCCGGTACATAGAGCTTGGATGAGATAACCAAGTAATCTAGCCCTTAACCTTTTCACTACCATACATGACGGAAATTTCCGTCGTCATTCGTCAATGAACGTAACCATAAAATGACACAAATTTTCGTCAAATATATACTACATTTATGTATTTTTCGTCATTTGAAGCTGGAAATTGCGTTAGCAATTCCAGCTTCAAATGACGAAAAATAGAACTACACTAGTATATCTGGATCCTGGCATGCACCCCGGCCTGGAAGTCAAAGGGTTAAAGCGCTATATATAGTCGTTTTTAATTTGTTTTATCAGCAGATCAAATCATCACAATTGATGGGAATGACATGTGTGTTTTTAAAAACATCAAGATTTGCGAATACTTGATTAAACAGAAAATGAGTAGTTTTCACCCACTTGAAGTTGTGTATCGCGGTAGCGAGACGCAACTTCTAATGGGTTAAATTACTTAATGTAGCACTTTAAGGGTTAATCCATCCAGCCGTTATTTCTCATTCGCATTCACCCGAATTGTAAATTCCTGATGCAATTCTCAACTCGAAGTGAATGAAAAATACTTGTGTTTATTGAATAAACAAATATTATATCTAAAATAAAAGTTCAGAATCGTTATTGCGATATATTATTACTTAGTTAAATATTATAATTTTCATTCAGTGAAGTTTCTGTAAAGTGTGCCATAAATGCGAAGGTTAAAATGAATCATTAGGCCTTAAAGCGCTGAGATATTGTTATATACATCAAGAGATCAAATGGCTATTTTCAATATTAAATCATTATAAATGTTGCAGTTAGTTCTTTCTGATTCATTTGAATGCCTATGTTATTGGTCTATACGGCCATTAGAAATATTGTAATTCTTACAGTATCGACTTTAGACGTCAGAATCTGACGTCTATGGACGTCAGATTCTGACGACTAAATTCGATCCCCGTGCTGTAAGGGTTACACTAATGCCTTGACACTATTGTATTCACATATAATAAACATATATGACCCCACGTTATTCATGTATTATATCTAAGCACTGATTCATTGCTTTATTTCGCTACTAAATAATTGCATCACATTTTCCCCTTGATTAGGCACACTGTATGACATAGGGAACTCAACGTCATTTCAGCGTAGGATCAACGTCGTTGACGTTGATTCTACGTTAAAATGACGTTGTGTGCCCAACGTGGAGGGGGTACAAATCGCCCACAATATCGGTCAAAATTGCCAAGATATCGGTACATGTTTAACACTCTAAATTTACTAGGGTAGTGCCTCAACTTGACACTACCCTAGTATAAATTTAGAGTGTCAAGCTCCACCCCCCCCCCATATATACATTTTTTTTAATTAGAACCCCTTTGATTCAAAATTCTGGATCCCCTCCTGGTACATATATCCCGGATATGTAGCTGAGACCATGGCTTCCTAATAAGCAGATTACTCCATTCTTGATCAGACTATTACATCGAACACAATGACACTGTTCTTATGTATAACTGTCTCCAGACGATTATGAGATCACGAATGTAAATATGTTGTTGTCTGAGATAATATTACATGCGTCGTGACTAACGCTTCATGTGTCCCCGTTCTCCCGCAGACCCACGCTACATGTGTCCCCGGTCTCCTCCAGTCACATGATCCTTGTATGCGTGGGTGTGCTATGTGTTTTACGTTTCAGTCATAACTTTGGTATTAACTCTTTCAGTGCGGGAACCGCCTTCAGACGTCAGATTCCGACGTCTAAAGTCGGTCCCTGCACCATGTGCACTGAAAGACTCAAATATTTATAATGGCCGTAGACCCATGACATAGGTATTTAATCAGAAATAGCTCACTAAGGCATTTATGATGATTACAAATTGAAAAAAACTTGGTCGCGATGGTTTATACAAAAATATTGCATCGTTGTTACGGTTAAAGGGGTTTATCTGTCACTGCAATCGGCAGTTACCACCCTTTAATATAAACATTATTAAGGTGATTATATATCATATCACACAAACTTTTGAAAAGAAGTGGCGCATTGATGCGATCCTATAATACCAGGAAAACAATCATATGTGATGTTTGCTAAGCGTAAAATAATAACATACACCTGTACACTCTAAACAATATAGGTTCTTTAGAAGGAACCTTGAGCACTATTAACGTGCAACCCCTGGAGAAGCCTTGCAGGATTGCATGGTGATATTACTGAATGGTTCTTTTTTAAAAACCTATATTGTTTAGAGTGTATGGTGGGTTCGATTCTCTTCACAAGCCCTTTGAACCCTTAACGTGTTAGTCACGTCTATAGCCGTTTTTAGCGTTTTCAGTTGACCTTTAAACAAGAAAAACGAACGAAAATTGAGCATTAAAACTGTTAGATAGGAATAAGTGAATAAGTCTTGATTGAAATTGTACAATTTAAGTATCTTTAACCCCTTCAAGACTGAATTATTTTTGTTTAAACCATAGAGACAAAAGGTGTTTTTTTCAATTTGAAATCATCATAAATGACTTAGTTAGCTCTTTCCGCTTCATTTGACTACCTATGTTATGGGTCTACGGTTATTATAATTTTTTTTATTCTTTTCAGTGCGGGGACCGTCTTTATACGTCAGAATCTGACGTCTACAGACTGAAGTTGGTGGTCACGATAGCGTGAAACAACATCAAGTGGGTTGAAATTTAAAAGATATAATTTATCTTTATAATCAATGTAAACTGTATCTGTTTATTGTTTTTAAATGGCCAGTTCTATCTTTAACCCATACAGTGCTGGGATCGACTATAGTCTTCAGAATCTGACGTCTGTAGACGTCAGATTCTGACGACTATAGTCCCTCCCCGCACTGTAAGAGTAAACATTACCCATACCATAGGTATTCAAATGAAGCGGAAAGAGCTGACTTAAGACATTTATGATAATTTCAAGTTTAAAAGCCCTTTTGTTCTCTATAGTTTTTTTTTTAATAATTCAGCGCTTTACGGGTTGAATGAATCTAGAATGACAATAATACGAACATGTACGCTTTAATATCTTTCCGTATAATTAAAACTCATCCATCATATAAACATGATAAATGGGCATATCGTGTACGTACAGTGCCAGAAAATGGGGCGTAGGTTGTAAATAGCGTCTGCAAACCCGATGGGTTGACTCTCCTATTGAGACATGCACAAGTATAATATTAAACAATATCGTGTTTTTCAACAACAAGACAGCATTAACTCTTACAGCGCGGGGATCGACTTCAAACGTCAGATTCTGACGTCAAAAGTAGATCCCCGCACTGTGAGAGTAAAAATGTTTATAATGGTCATTTACCCATGACATAGACATTCAAATGAAGCGGAAAGAGCTGACTAGGACATTTATAATGATTTCAAAACGAACAAACCATTTGGTCTCCATGGTTTATACAGAAATAATTCGGCGCTTTTATGGTGAAAAGATTTATATACATGATATACGAGATTAGGCCTATACCCGGTACATAGAGCTTGGATGAGATAACCAAGTAATCTAACCCTTAACCTTTTCACTACCATACATGACGGGAATTTCCGTCGTCATTCGTCAATGAACGTAACCATAAAATGACACAAATTTTCGTCAAATATATACTACATTTATGTATTTTTCGTCATTTGAAGCTGGAAATTGCGTTGGCAATTCCAGCTTCAAATGACGAAAAATAGAACTCCTACACTAGTATATCTGGATCCTTGCATGCACCCCGGCCTGGAAGTCAAAGGGTTAAAGCGCTATATAGTCGTTTTTAATTTGTTTTATCAGCAGATCAAATCATCACAATTGATGAGAATGACATGTGTGTTTTTAAAAACATCAAGATTTGCGAATACTTGATTAAACAAAAAATGAGTAATTTTCACCCACTTGAAGTTGTGTATCGCGGTAGCGAGACGCAACTTCTAATGGGTTAAATTACTGAATGTAGCACTTTAAGGAGTTAATCCATCCAGCCGTTATTTCTCATTCGCATTCACCCCGAGCTGTAAATACTGATGCAATTCTCAACTCGAAGTGAATGAAAAATACTTGTGTTTATTGAAGAACCAAATATTATATCTAAAATAAAAGTTCAGAATCGTTATTGCGATATATTATTACTTTGCCATAAATGCTACGAAGGTTAAAATGACTCATTAAGCCTTAAAGCGCTGAGATATTGTTATATACATCAAGAGATCAAGTGGGTATTTTCAATTTTAAATCATCATAAATGTTCCTGTTAGCTCTTACTGATTCATTTGAATACCTATGTTATGGGTATATACGGCCTACGACCATTATAATGTAATTTTTACAGTATCGACTTTAGACGTCAGAATCTGACGTCTATGGACGTCAGATTCTGACGACTAAATTCGATCCCCGTGCTGTAAAGGTTACACTAATGCCTTGACACTATTGTATTCACATATAATAAACATACGTATTCTATATATATGACCCCACGTTATTCATGTATTATATCTAAGCACTGATTCATTGCTTTGTTTCGCTACTAAATAATTGCATGCCATTTGCCCCTTGATTACACACACTATATGACATAGGGAACTCAACGTCATTTCAGCGTAGGATCAACGTCGTTGACGTTGATTCTACGTTGAAATGACGTTGTGTGCCCACCGTGGAAGGGGTATCATGTGTGGTACAAATCGCCCACGTGTGTGTGGTGTGAGCACTGGTGAGTGTACACATCATGGTACGAGCTGTAATTCGGCAGAATGACTAAACCACATATAATTGATAAAAAAGAATCGCAACATTTGTGTGTGCACTATCCTGATTATTGTGAATTTGTTTATGGTGTGATTATATAGGCTTAGATTTTTTGACAATCATGGCTGAATCATGGGTGGTAAACTAGTCCCTTTAACACTGATTGCAGGTGGTCCACCAAGCACGTGGAATATGTAGTCAGATACAACATGGACCTTTGAAAAGATTCATATTAATATATTTTTATGTTTTACAGGGCTACATTGATGTGGCCTTTGGTACGGATTGTAACTCTATCTGTTGTGACAGATATAAATAAGTGGATGCATAGTGCAAACAATTTTGTTTTTGTATTATATAATTCGGAATATATTATACAGTCTATGGCTGGGGGGTTGGTTACAAATGACTGACGTACCATTTTTGAATAAGCAATTAAAATTGACTGAAATGTTAAATATAGCACAGCATCATGAGCACTAACGAAATTGTCACTTATCTAATTATATAACCTTTGGGTCCTTGATTTATTTACTCACCACATTATATATTTTGTCCCACGTTGTATAATGAAACTGTAATTCATAAGAATAAGATGGTTCTAAGATATTAATTGATCTACTATCTCGCTGAGCACAAGTTGTAGGCCTACCCGCATGCGCAGCATGGTCAACGTTCTAAGGATTAGTAAGAAGTGAGGTCCGTCAAAAATAAATATTATGAATCAGTGAATCGAAACGACTGCCCTGTTTCATAACCATAGTTACATAGTTGGATCAAGCATTTCTAATATAACTTATATTAGAAACACCAATTCTACTATAATATACACTGAGTAAAAATACGATACTATACGATACGAGATGTCGACATCATGCTAAAAATAAATTATATCAAGAAACATATGTTTCTAGAATAAATGTACAAGATACAGGCCAATATCATAAATTAGCATCTCGACTATTATACTAAAGCTGACTTACTTGGTACTGTACTTGCATAGAGTGTCCAACTCTTATGTTACTTGGTATATACTTCTAGGCGTTCTGCTCTCTGTAGCTACACAGAATTAATGTAGACCGGCTGACATGTCGGCAGACTGACGTCTAGTTTGACAGTATCTGGGGGTATCGGTAGTTTCTGTTTCGTTCAGGGATCATGATAATCCCACGCGTGTGACAACCACTCTCACTGCTAGCACACTGAACTGACTGCTGTGGAGATGCAGCTGTTATCAATAACGGAATGATCCCGTCGCCAACGACCTGCAAAAAGTGACTAACTGAATGATCGCGTCATCAACAAGCTGTAAAAACTCGGCAGAGATCTGAGTTCTTGTCGCGTGCCAGAACTGATTGCGTACTCCCAACTAAAACGATACATTGACCCCATGTTGGCTTAGTGTTGGGCCAGCGTTGTAGACGCTGACACAACATTAAGCCAACGTTGGGTCAATGTGTCGTACTTACAGCGCTGCTTATCGCGGAGTGATACTAGGTATGTGGTCACTAGCTCTGATCCAGTAAACTCTTTATCAAATGCCAATGTTGATTTAATGTTGGTCCAGCGTAGTAGACGGTGGACCAACATTAGAACAACACTGGGTGAATGCATCCTGTTTCTGGGAATACAGTAAACAAAATATAACTTTCCAATGGTGACTTATTAATGGGCTAGCGTCGATGATGCTGGACCAACATTAAAACAGCATTGGGTCTCAATGTCGCACATGTGCTTGCACAGATATGGTGACAGAGTGTTGGTTTAGTGCTGAACTAGCGTCGCAAACGGTAGCCCAAATTAAAACAACATTAAACAGTTTGTTAAACCACCACAATGGTCCATTTACCCAATACTGATAAAACAACTGGATTTAATACTGTGCTGCATGGGTTAATGTTGGACCAATGCCGTGGAATTAAAAAAACACATCAAAATCTATACTATTATTAAAACAGCATCTAAGCAACCATCCCACAAACAAACTATATTGGCCCGATGTTGATTCAATGTTGGCCCAGCGTCTTCGACGCTGGCCCACCATTAACCCAACATTGGATCAAAGTCTGGTGATTGCTAGGCAACACTTTTGGGTAAAATTACCATGCCATTTGCAGTCTTTCATTCTAAGTACTAAAACAATCCAATTTATGTGAATACAATTATATTATGGAAATTGAACCTACAAAACATTAAATCCCGTATTATATTCAAGGCCAACACTGGCCAAGGGTACACTTAAAATAACCTAAAATTAATAAAACAACATTTTAGACTGTCTAGAATTAACCTAAGGCATTGTAAAAAAACCTGTCGCACCTCCCGTCCAGCTGTTTCTAGATACGCCCCTGTGTATCATTGTGTATAGGCATCCTTAGTTTACACAATTACACAACAAACATCTTTACAGTGGCCGCATCACCAGTGCGACATTCTAGACTGCGCTATAAGATAGCAATAGACATGCCGGACATTGTAACCCTCAGAGGCCTAGGGTTAAGCAATTTATTTATTATACGTCTACCTCATGTACAGGATTCTGGAGAGAAGAACAGCACTAAGCATTATATCCTAGCATAGGCATGTAAGTAGGAGGTAATAAAATAAAAATGTATACAAAATGGGTGTGATAAAAACTTCCGAATCTATGAGAAGTGTGACTTTGGAATTGTTTCTGTATATCTGGCCATTTCTTAACACTACGGGGGGAGATTTATTATCTATAAAGGCTATGTCCATCGCCTGGGTACTGTATAGAGCATGTGGTTTAGAATGCATATATCACATATATATAGTCCAAGAATGCATATATGACATATATATAGTACCAGAAATACATTGTTATGCATTTCTGATAGTACTTATATAGTCAATACTAGCCAGCAAAAACGAGATTTTGCTCCAGTGTCGGCATATTGTTGGTCCACCGTCTACGACGCTTGCCCAATATTACTGGGTGCAAGTGTCGTGTTTGCTGGGAAGGGGCCAAACCCGCTAAGAATCTTAAATTCAATCTAATCTTAATTTTATCTTACCTCCGATAGAAAAGTTAAAATTGATTTTAACTTTCCTAATAGAAATAAGAGAAAGTTAAGATAAGACGTGATATTCTTAGTGGGTTGGGCCGAAGTACCAGTACCATCAATATACGGATTCCATTCCTTTGTCGTTAGTCCTGGGTCCAAGGCCGGCTGCCACAGTTTCTTTACTGAGAGACTGGCAGCCGGCCTTGGATTTAAACCCGGGAGCGGAGTACCGCCTACGCCCACCAGTTAACCCTTCTAGTGCGGGGTCCGACAATAAACGTCAGAATCTGACGTCCATAGACGTCAGAATCTGACGTCAATGGACGTCAGATTCTGACGTCTACAGACGGTCCCCGCACTGAAAGAAACAAATACATTATAATGGCCGTAGACCCATAACATAGGTATTGAAATGAAGTGGGAAGATCTAACTAAGAAATTTATAAGGATTTCAAATTGAAATAACCCTTTGGTCTCCATGGTTCAAACAAATATTCCAGCGTTATAAAGGTTAACTCGAACCTGGAAACTCACTGTTGGGGAATTCAGGTCACAGCGACTCTCTATCACTCTGTACATGTGTACTGGTGGTTCACCTAAATATCGCCCACGTGTGGTCGACATCCACAACCGCAGCAGCCGACAAAAGTCATTTGTGAACTTAGGACGAGTGATTATACCATTTGGCGTGAACGTGTCGGAGACTAAGGTTGGCTTGATGTTGGGCCAAAGTAGGGGACACTCTACCAGCATTGGGCCAACATTGTGTCAGCCTCTCATGTTTGCTGGGAGTAGGAATGAAATGAAAAATGGGGTTTTAGGTCACCTTTGTGCACAGACAGGCCAAACTGGGCCAGGAAAAACTCCTGAGGATGGCCAGATTAACCGTGATTAATGTTATGACACTGCGCACCGGACGCAGGCTTCGAAATTTGAACCCTGGCGGTCTGAGGCCGAACACGCTACCTCTCGGTCACGGAGGCTCCCCACAATATTGAATCTGTACAAGTGAGCGGGGAAGATTTTTTTGTTTCTTTGACACTTGAAGGCCAGAGTGGGGGCAGAAAAGGTGCCATGACGTATGTACACCAACCAACGTTGGTTTGATGCTGTGCCAACATATGGTGGACCAACAATAACCCTTCAACACTGAAAAAAACAAAATTGAGACCATATACTTTTTCAATTTGAAATCATCATAAATGTCTTAGTTAGCTCTTTCCGCTTCATTTGAATACTTATGTCATGGGTCTACGGTCGTCATAAATATGGGTTTTTTTCAATACGGGGATCGACTTTAGACGTCAGAATCTGAATCTGACGTCTATAGACGTCAGATTCTGACATCTAGAATCGCTCCCCGCGTTGAAAGGGTCAACCGTTTAAGCCCTCACTATGCATCAAAGAATCATTTTGTTCCTCTGAAGAATGCCTACACCTTTTTTTAGAACAATAATTGTCATTGAACTGTCTTAGTAATCATGGTAATAACAATATCTCTTTTTCATTCGCCAGTCATCTTCATCAACTACAAGTCGAGAATTGCGACAGAAATTCGCGTCTTTTAGTGGATGAAGACGACAATAGTAAATTCGGACGTGAAAGGGTTAGTCAAATCTTCAACCACTTGAAGTTGTGCCTCGCAACCGCTATCCACAACTTCAAGTGGGTGGAAATTATTCATGTTTGTTTAATTTGAGACCAAGCATGAGCAAATTTTGATGTTTAAAGGGAAATTCCTGATTTCTTATTATTGACTACCATGTCAAAAATAGGAAATGCGGAAATTTAGTCTCTATATCTAGCCTAACTGGTGAATGCGCAGCAGGAAAATTAAAAACTTTTGTGGTTCTAGTCTTTGGTCATGTTTACATTATATGGTCATATTAAGAAGCCAAAATAGAATCACCGATTTTTTTATGATTTTAGCCTGGTCCAGTCCCTTTAAACACACATTGTATTCCCAATAACTGTGCAAAGAAAACCGATTTAAAACAATTCCAGTCGTGCTTAGCGGTTCAATAAGTTCATTGTCACATAAAAAAAGAAAGAAATAAAGTACAAGAAAAAACATAATATAAGCCTATATCTACTCCTTGATTTTACCGATCTCTAAAAAAACGCGATAAAGTAATAATGAATAGTAGGAAATAATTACAATATACTAATAATAAAACACATTATTAACTATACTAATAATACACGGGAAATAAAATTACATTAAACAAATTATTAAAAAAAAAGACATACTCAGTTGTGTATCTTATTGAAAAGGTCTAAAAGGCAAAATAGACAGCGTGATGTGTCAAGCCCCACTGTACAAGGGCAGATAGTGATGCAGAGGCAAGAAGATTATAAGCTGATCATACCAGCCAGACTAATAAACGGACAGCCAGACGAAGGTTGGCCAAAATTAATTGCGTATAATTATAGGGCCTATCATTATACACGCGCACATTCAATGATGATGATCATATATTGGAAGGAATACACACCAACATCACATTAACACTTATAGCGCTAAATTAAATAATTCAATTTTTAAATGTTTTATCCACTTTATCAGTTGTGCTTCCCGACCCACATCACCCACAACTGCTAGTGGGTGAACATTACTCACACTTGTTTAATTTGAGAGCTTTTAAACACACATTAATTTCCACAAATCAGTGGAGCATATAGGGTTAATATAACTTCCCGCACTTGAGTTGTATGTTTTTTCTTCTGTAGTGTTACTGTATATGTATGCTACATCTAAGTCTATTTGAAAATACAAGTGATTTGTTGTAATATCTAGGGCCGACCCAGTAAGCATAATCAGATATTACTTTGACACAGTGTGAGTTTAATGTTGGGCCAGGCTCATAGGCGATGGACCAACAATTATCCAACATTAGACCAGCGATTAGTTTTTTCTTTGTACAAATCATAGTAAGAGTTCTGCAAAGCTTAAAGGCAGTATTTACTTACTTTACAAGTAAGCGGATACTGCCTTTTGGTTTTGCACCACAGACTTACTCCACTTCACCTATATTACCACTTGGAGCGGTATTACTTACATCACCACTTATCATTTTGGATAAGTGCAGTTTTTATTGATTTACGTACTGTTTTATCACCCTGAAGTTATCATATAAATAGAAACTTTTTTGACATTACAGCATCAGTAATCAAGTGATTCATGACCTATTTATACACATGATATCTCTGCACTATTACCTCGGTGTAATTAGATGAGTAAGAGCTGCTTGTGCCACTTATAAAAACACACACAGGGGGGGGGAATAAGGTGGACAATAATATAACGGGCGCCCATCCAAATATCTAGAAGTCATATTGGACATAGCAAGCGATTTTCAGCCACTTCTGAACCAATTTTATTAGGTACTTCTTAAATTAGACCATTTCAAATGTAATGTAATAACATAAGTTACTGAATGTCACAGTGCTTGCAAAATTACATGAATATTGGTTGAGATGAGAAATCAGCGACTATATCTTTCACCACGACTCCTACCCAGTGAGCACCGGCCGTTGACCCAAACTTAGTTTAATTTTGGGCCAATGGTGCACATGGTAAGCTAAAACTGAACCAACATTGATTTGATGGTTCACGTTGTTGCGGTAAATTATAGTACACGAGATATCGCTGGGCTAACGACCCATGTACTGGAGACCTACTATGAACCAATTTTGGCTCAGAGTTGGGTCAGCGTCTTGGATGTTGGTCCAACATTGCCGCAGCATCCACATCCTGTTTTCCTGTTAGCAATTTAACAACTGTGACTTTTTTTGGGGTGTCATTTGCATTTTTACCACCGTCTGATTTATGTGAAAGGTACTGCTCTGTACGAGGAAACTAAGAGGAAACTAAGAATATGAAACTAAGAATATGAAACCATGTAGTTACAGCGTCGCAGACGATGGCCCAACATTGAAACAACATCGGCTCAATATGTCAGAGATATTAATTCGATGAAGTCACATTGACTCAATATTGTTTCATTGTTGGGCCAGAGACGCAGACGATGGCCCAACATTGAAACAACATTCACTCAATATGTCGGAGATATTAATTCAATGTTGTTGTATTTTTGGGCCAGAGTCGCAGATGATGGCTCAACAATGAAACAACCTTGCCTCAATATGTTGTCAGGGGTTAGTTTTCTATTCTTTGATGTATAATTGTGCAATAAATTTGATGAAGTACACCGAGAATATGAACCCATATCGGCTCTCAGCCAAACTGGTCTTATCATAGCCTGGCCGGGGGGACGGGCGATGTTAAAATAGCTATATTTCAGTGAAGCAAACATAACTTGATGACATGTACTTTGTAGGCATGTTAGGGCGGTGGGCTGTGATATAGTGGTTAATGCTGCCGCCTATCACGCCAGGTTTCAGAGTTTGCTCAGAAAATAATTCTTCCTCACCCACTGTTCTGATTAAATATTGCGGAGTGCCTCCGTGATCGAGAAGTAGCGTGCTCGGCTTAAGAACGCTCAGGCTCGAATCCTGTGCCTCATGATTCATCTCACCATCTGTAGTTATTCCGGTTCAGATTGTCAGCACAGAAAAATAACGCAATACAACACCACATTCATTCATTCATTCATTCATTCATTCATTCATTCATTCATTCATTCATTCATTCATTCATTCATTCATTCATTTATTCATTCATGCATTCATTCATTCATTCAATCATTCACATTCATTCATTCATTCATTCATTCATTCATTCATTCATTTATTCATTCATTCATTCATTCATTCATTTATTCATTCATTCATTCATTCATTCATTCATTCAATAATTCGTACGTGCGTGCGTGCGTGCGTGCGTGCGTTCGTTCGTTCGTTCGTTCGTTCGTTCGTTCGTTCGTTCGTTCGTCCGTTCGTCCGTTCGTTCGTTTGTTCGTTCGTTCGTTCGCTCGTTCATTCATTCATTCATTCATTCATTCATTCATTCATTCATTCATTCATTCATTCATTCATTCATTCATTCATTCATTCATTCATTCATTCATTCATTCATTCATTCATTCATTCATTCATTCATTCATTCATTCATTCATTCATTTATTCATTCATTCATTCATTCATTCATTCATTCAATCATTCGTACGTGCGTGCGTGCGTGCGTGCGTACGTGCGTGCGTGCGTTCGTTCGTTCGTTCGTTCGTTCGTTCGTTCGTTCGTTCGTTCGTTCGTTCGTTCGTTCGTTCGTTCGTTCGTTCATTCATTCATTCATTCATTCATTCTTTCATTCTTTCATAAAATCAATCAATCAATCTTTCATTCATTCAATCATCACCTTCGCAAAATTTACACAAACTACAGAGAGCAACTTAGACTTAATCACTCCCTCACATATCTAAAGCCCTTGGTGATATCAGATTCAGGGCATATTACCAGTATACATGGTATAGGTTAGCTATATATTTCACCTGAATCAAGTACAGATAACCTCGTAAAACTAATACAACATTCTGATATATATGCCTACAGAAAACCGCCCATTGTCATTACAGGTATCTTCAGTGAATAGCTGCCTTTGATTGCTTGTCGTGCGCTAATTTGACGGAATTTATATCAGAGATCGTAAAAAGACAGGAGACACCGCCCTCTGTATCATGTATATGTTTCACCAGTCAGTACTATAATGGTTGTGAGCACCATCAAACAAGGGGGATTTAAAATTATCAATGGTTTTAAATGTTGATGTCCATTCCGAAATTGATCTAACCAAGAACATTGATCTAATTACTCCACTCAAACAAATAGTAAGATCTTAATACAAAAATTCACGGCTTAGCTCAGCAGCCGCTTTTGTTCGTCGAGCAGATGAAACGCATGCTGCAGTATTCAGTGATTTCGGTTACCATGGTTACACTCAACGAAAAACCTCTGCTGTCAGGACGAAGAAACGTTGAGTTTCGAATATAATTGTGGATTCGCGGGGTTCGAGTCTCGTCCGGTTCAGATATGTCATTATGGCTGTGCATAAAATGAGAGGTTTAAACTGTTCAAAATAATGGAGTTCGTATTGCAGCCTATTATAAGCATTCTGTGTATTGAACATTTAACACCCAAGTTATTATATTGTAATTTTCACCCACTTGAAATTGTGTCTCGCTAACGCGATTCACAACTTCAAGTGAGTGAAAATTATTCAAATTTGCCAAAATGGTAGTTAACATGTCAAAGATCTTTGAGATATTTTTGATAAATGAAATTAAAAAAAAAAAGTGTCCAAATCGTCATTGGCCCGAGCTCAGATGCGCTGCAAATCTTGAATCAGTTCATTTATTCATTCATTCATTCATTCATTCATTCATTCATTCATTCATTCATTCATTCATTCATTCATTCATTCATTCATTCATTCTATATTATCCAGTCGTGCACATATTAAAAAAATAAGCAGGCGGTGAGGAGGTGGGGTATCGCTTGACAAAAAATAAACCATTATATACCTATCCCCACATCTATCGTGATGAAAATAGAAAAGCAAACATTGTAAGCCTAATACAGTCATTATTGCAGTAATTACGGGTTATAATTACAATGCTAATTATACATCTATATAACGTGAATAGCATTCTCTGTAGGACGGATACAACACCAGTCCACATTACCCAGCAAACACAAAATATTTGTATAGCATTTATACAATGTTGGAACAACGTCAAAGATATTAGGCCGCGTTGTATAAATGTTATACAAATGTTGTGTGTTTGCTGGGTATGCCGTAATAATTGACCTGCATTACACGTACGGTGGAGAATCCGGGATGAGCATGGTGAGATAGAGTTATCAGGTTATTGTGAGAAAAAAATGCACCATATTATCCCCAGCAAACACGACACGTTGACCCAATGCTGGGCTATTGTTGGCCCAGCGTCGTAGACGGTGGGCCAACATTAGTCCAACATTGGGTCAACGTTTCGTGTTTGCTGGGTCATGATTATTAATGATATTCCACTTTCCGCGAATACTGAATCTATTTTCAAGAAATTGCCACCACCCTTCATTGTGTTTATTGTGGTTTGCCTAAACGGTGGTGTCCATTTGTCAGCGGGAATTGTGAAGAAATGTGACAGCTGCTACGAAAGAATAATTATTACGGTGACAGTTGCTACGAAGAAATGTGACAGTTGCCACGAAGGAAATGTGACAGTTGCTACGAAAGTAATGTGACCGTTGCTGCGAAAGTAATGTGACCGTTGCTACGAAATTGTAATCTCATTGTTTAACCTTTTCACTACCATACATGACGGAAATTTCCGTCGTCATTCGTCAATGAACGTAGCCATAAAATGACACAAATTTTCGTCAAATATATACTACATTTATGTATTTTTCGTCATTTGAAGCTGGAAATTGCGTTAGCAATTCCAGCTTCAAATGACGAAAAATAGAACTCCTACACTAGTATATCTGGATTCTGGCATGCACCCCGGCCTGGAAGTCAAAGGGTTAAAGGTCACAAATACTACAATGCAAAGTGGTAGATGCGACTCTTCGATGCCGAGTGACAAAATGACATAGTTTCATAACGTCTGACGATGGGGATCTGTAGATATACACCATATAGCTCAACTGACAGAATTCGGCTCGTGGCCGCCATTCTCATAGTGAACATGGTGAATGACCCATGACCAAACTATACTGCTCTGCAAAGCCATAAGGCAGTATCTGCTTACTTGTAAAGATGCTGTATTTTGACTTTGCATGGCAGCATAGAGATCAACATTGGCTTTAGAAACATAAAAATGTTTTGCAATTTATATTATTTTACCTGTTTACACAGCATCACATGAAGATGCCTGTAATACTATAAACATGATACAATGATTCATAAGGACAGTATCAGATGAGTTAATTTGCATTGAGTATGTCATCAGGAGGTCATAGTGGTACATCGATCAAAATGCGAAAGACTCAAAGCATTGTTGTCTCTATTTTGAGCGAAAGAGCAATCTATTATGGAGATCAACATTAATTTAGGTAAAATGGTGATATATTCGCAATATATAATATTTTATAATATCACATGAAATAATACCAGAAAGATGAGAAATACAAGAAGTACCAGAGTATACAGATGCATGAGATAATTTGTAATGTATTGAGTGTCATAGAGTACTCTAGTGGAACATCGGTCAAAATTCCAAGGACTTTTAAACACTTGTTGTTTTATATTTTAAACATTTAATTAAGACTGGATAACATTTCAATCACTTTCAAAGTTTTTATGCATCTGAGCGAACCCTGCCTGATGAACAAGTGGATAATTGACTGAATTAATTAACTAATTATCTATCAGGTCAGATCATTATCAATCAGCACATTTTTTTAAACATTGACACATCTCTAAAATCATGACTCTTTTTTCCATATTCACTCTTTTCATAACAGCAGTGTCATTTATACATAAGGACGACGAATTGGCCTCCTGTGGCCCAACCATATTTGAAACAAATTGTCACCAACATTCATCATTAGCAAACATCATGTTTTCTAATTTGGTCAAAGCAAAATTACCTCTTTTAAATGTATGTTTCAATCGGAAATTACTTCCACTACCACCTTCTGGACCATCTTTTAAATTGGCTATCTTACTTCTACTGGCAGGAGATGTCAGCTTAAATGAATGTCCGATCTATCAAACCTAAAACTGCCCCCTTCTCCTAATATGTAACATCTAAAAATCTGGACATTGTGGCAGTGACAGAAACATGGTTAAAACATGATGGAACGAAATCAACGATAGCTGATATCTCACCTCCTGGCTATTTGTTTTTTCACATACCTCGCGCAGATCAGCGGGCAGTAGGAGGTGTAGGCATACTAGTGTCTGACCAATTAAAAACTGACATTCATCCTCTGCCATCATTTAAAACAAATGGAAACACCAACAAATTCAATGAAATTCTCACATGTTTCGATCTGAACAGCATGTTAATTTTCCGACTCATGTTCATGACCATTGGCTAGATCTGCTAATCACCAAACGCATTTCTAATTCTATCAAATCAGTTTTTTCGGCAGCAGGTATCTCGGACCATCTTGCGGTCATATCAGAAACTGACTGTTGTAAGACGAAATGGAACAAAGAAAAAATATCGTTTCGAAAAATAAACAAAATTGATTATGAATCGTTTCATTCAGATATTCTCAGTTCGAATCTAATAAAGAAACCTGAGAAAGATCTCTCGGCACTTTGTCAACAGTATGATTCTGTTATTTGCTCTATTTTAGACAAACACGCTCCTGTAAGTACAAAGACTCTGCCCAGAAAACCACCAACTCCATGGATGACTCCGGAAATAATGAAGGCTAAAACCCTTAGCCACAATCTCGAACGAACATGGCGCAGATATCGCACACATCTAGATCGTTCTCGCTACAAACATCAATGCCACCTGTGTAATAGAATGATGACAAAAGCTAAATCGAAATATTTAGCTGATGTTATTTCAGAAAATTCGGACAATCCCCGTCGCCTTTGGAATTCAATAAATAACATTCTGCATAGAATTCCACCTCTTGCTCTGCCAGAATTCACATCAATAAAATCACTTTGTGATCATTTCTCTACGTATTTTGTGGATAAAATTGAAACTATCCGTTCCAAATTTCCAGATAAAGTACAGAATATTCCACAAGTGCGAAAACCAGAAATTAGATCTAAAATGAACGTTTTTGAACGTGCGTCAAAAGATGAAATTAAAAAGCTTATTTTGAGTTCATCGTCAAAATCATGTGATCTGGATCCCATTCCTACAAGCGTGTTGAAAAATTGTCTTAACATATTAATAACTCCCATCACTGACATAATTAACATTTCAATGGAAACTAGTACATTTCCTCAAAATTTCAAAGAAGCTCATGTAAGACCACTACTGAAAAAAACATCTCTTCCTAAAAACGAGCTGAAAAATTACAGGCCTGTATCCAACTTAAGTTTCATTTCCAAAATCTTAGAAAAGATAGTAGCCAATAGGATCATATAAAAAATAACCATCTATCTAATCCATTACAATCGGCCTACAGGAAACATCATTCTACAGAATCGGCTCTACTGAAAGTACATAACGATATCATCATTAGTATGGACAAGGGTGAAGTTACGGCTCTAACCTTGCTTGACTTGTCGGCCGCTTTCGACACCATTGACCATGCCACATTAACAGATAGACTTTCTGATTGGTATGGAATATCTGGCCAGGCTCAAATTTGGTTTTCTTCTTATTTGCAAAATAGGCACCAGTCCGTAAAAATTAAGGACACTTTTTCAGATAAAGTCACACTCTCCTATGGAGTTCCACAGGGCTCTGTGTTAGGTCCAGTGCTTTTTACTTTATACACTACACCACTCAGCGCTATTATCTCTAGTTTTGACATCAACCACCACCTTTATGCCGATGATACTCAAATTTACATGTCTCTATCAGTTTCAAACGCGGAGGAATCTCTTGAGAAGTTGCAACATTGTTTAATGAGTGTGTCGGCCTGGATGACAGGATCTAAGCTGAAGCTTAATCCTAGCAAGACAGAATTTCTTCTTATTGGGACCAAACTTCAGCGAGAAAAATTCTTGAATAATTTTCCATGGTTACTTCTCGGTCAAGACACAAATCCATCTGCATCAGCTGAAAATCTTGGTGTACTATTCGACAGTAGCCTGAATTTCCGAAAACACATATCCCAAACATGTAGGGCATGCTTCTATCATATCCGTGACCTGCGTCGAATTCGAAAAAGTCTGTCCTTAGATCTTGCCAAGCAAATTGCAGTCGCACTCGTCAGTAGTAAGTTAGATTATTGTAACTCACTTTTCCACAATATGCCAGAAAAGGACATCGCTAGATTACAACGCCTTCAAAACTGCCTTGCAAGAGTGGTAACCAACGCCCTACGATTTAGTCGTTCCGTTCCAATTCTAAAACGATTACATTGGCTTCCTGTCAAGTTTCGCTTTCATTTTAGAATATGCGCAATAACTTTCCGAACCCTAAAAGAAAACCAACCTGCATATCTGGCTGATTTACTTGTTCGACCGAAATGCTCAAAATATCTACGCTCCACTAATTCGAATAGATTTGTTGTTCCTCGTATAAAGACTAAGACTGGGTCACGAGCTTTCTCTATATCTGGTCCAGCCTTATGGAACGCCCTGCCTGTGCCAATAGGTAATGCCAAAACAATCTTAACATTCCGGAAATTACTTAAATCCCACCTATTTGACCTGGCTTTTCCACCCTAGTCCCTCAGCAGCCCGGCTCCCTGTTGAAGAACCTGCTATGGCCTCGATTATGACACATGATCACGCTAAGGATCTGTGCGCCTCTGAGCTCGGTCCGCTGAGGATATAGGCGCTATAGAAGTTTTATTGATTGATTGATTGATTGATTGATTGTTATTGACCCGGATATACATTACATTTGGTTCTCTCCGTGCGAAAGAGGCTGCAGTTTATCTGTAGGCTATTTATTGTCGATTTGCAACAATTTACTGTCGACTCGCCATATTTAAAAAGGTATCAGTGTGGTGTTTCAAGGGTATATTGTAATTATCACAATAATGAAGTCGGAATGGACTATTAACTGTTTAAGTCCCGAATTCCTACTTTGCAATGTTGACATTTTCATTGCAATTTCCATTTGCTAAAGCAATTAAAGCATATGAATCAATGGATGACTGACTGACTGACTGACTGACTGACTGACTGACTGACTGACTGACTGACTGACTGACGGACGGACGGACGGACGAACCGACCGACCGACCGACCGACCGACCGACCGACCGACCGACCGACCGACCGACCGACCGACCGACCGACCGACCGACCGACCGACCGACCGACCGACCGACCGACCGACCGACCGACCGACCGACCGACCGACCGACCGACCGACCGACCGACCGACCGACCGACCGACCGACCGACCGACCGACCGACCGACCGACTGCATTATTTATTTAAAGAAAGAATAAATGAAGTTGACTGACTGAATTAATGAATGAATTATTTAATTAATAAAAGAATGAATGAATAAATGAAGTTGGCGATGTTGACGGAATTAACAGCTTTGACTGACGGAAAGAAGCCAATTAATTGTTTAAACTTTGTGTTCTGCACATTGTTTTGCTATATCAGTGGAAAACGCTTAAAACATCGGCATAATGATAATAATGCATGTATTTGTAGAAAACATAAATATATCTATCGGCTATGTATACAGGTATATAGGCCAATAAGTCCACGCGTTGGCGCCTCCAGGTTCAATGCCACTTTGAACAGACACCTCATCCAAAAGTTAGGCACATTAATACAGATACAGATAGTGTAGTTTGTCATACTCACTGGGCTAGGATCCTGTTGCTCAAACTGTTATGGACTCTACAGACTGAGTACCGGGTCAACCAGGAATTCCAGTAATCTTGCAGTTTGACTGTGACATGACCTCACTGTGGAGTCGTGTCTGTATTGAGGCCTATTTAATATACAGTTATGATGAGGGAAAACCACCGGTGCATGGCTCAGTGAACACGTACAGACACTGACAATGTACTGACTGGTATTAAAGAGAAGGAAATCTGCGGCTAAGCTCAGCCCTTCTATGAAAACTAAACCTTCCCGGTCACGAACAATTAATGATGTGAGTGACTACTGCGTACCCAGGCGCGTACCGAAACCACCCAGTAAGCACAAACATTTGCATAACTTTTGTACAATGGCGGCCCAACATCTTCGCCCTTGGCCCAACATTGTGCAAATGGTAGACAAATGGTTTTGTTTAACCCATCAAACACGAAACATTTGCATAACATTTGTACAATGCAGGCCCAACGTCTTCGACGTTGGTCCAACTTTGTACAAATGTTATACAAAATGTTTCGTGTTTATTGGGCATAAGGAAACCAAACTCCGCCGTCCCCATGCGAACATGAGACGAACATCCAATACTGGGGTAAGTTTGGTCCAACGTCGTAGATGATCGGCCAGCATTAAAGCAGCACCGTGACACGCAGCAAATGATATAAGTTTTTTGACCTAATGATGTTGTAATGATGGTCCAATATTGTAGACAATGGTCCAACATTAAACCAGTATTGGTTAACGTCTTTGCTGTGTCTTGTCTCAAACCCTTGTCGTCCTGGGTCGGGTTTTTACATTCCAATCTATAATCCTGCAAACACGAGACTTTCCGCCAGTGTTGTTTCACTGTTGTGCCAGCGTCGGAGATGGTGGGCAAACATTGAAGCAA
This sequence comes from Flabesymbios commensalis, assembly GCA_964017125.1. Classification (NCBI taxonomy): domain Eukaryota; kingdom Metazoa; phylum Annelida; class Polychaeta; order Terebellida; family Flabelligeridae; genus Flabesymbios; species Flabesymbios commensalis. Next base: position 12,014,838 of record OZ024914.1, on the reverse strand, counting down.
CGTTGGGTGAACGTCTCGTATTTGCTGGGATAGCCCTGCAAACACGAGACATTCAGCCAATGACGGCTCAATGTTGGCCTGCCCTCTGTGACGTTGGCACAACATTGAGCCAATCTTGGGAGAATGTCTCGTGTTTGTAGTGAGGGTGCTACACGCTAAACGTTGACGCTTTTTTTGTTTTAACGTTAACGTTAGCAAACACGTATGACCTCATCAAACACGATACGCTGGCCCCACGTTGGGTTGATGTTTGAGTCATACCATCCAATCTGATTTATTTATCTTCCGTGAAATTAGTATTTAATTTGCAAAAATGAACTGAGATTTTATTAAAAAAGAAGAATTGAATAACAGAATCAGACCTGAAATATTAGCTTCACTCACTTTAATTTGCAGATAAATTTGCAGATTATTCGCCCTAAAAAATACTCATGTATTTATTGTCATGTGAATGTGAATGGGTGTCGCGATTACCACCACAAAATGAATGAGAACAATCTTATCAAATCTGAAGTGAAGAAATAATGCTTATTCCTGTATGTCATGTGTAATATGCGTAATATGACAGAAAGCTGAGAACATTAAACCAACATTGGTTCAACGTAATAGATTACATCATTTTATTAACCCTCTGCCTGCTGATCACGACAAAAGTCGTTTCTAATCCTTTTTAGCCGGTTAAATCACTGTTATTGGTAATAAAATGACTGTTTAAACATCGATATTTGTAAATGTTTGGTCCCGAATTAAACAAATGTGAGTACTTTTTAACCACTCGAGGTTGTGGATCGCGGTAGCGAGACACAACCATGAGTGGTTGAAAATGTTAATAAATTAACTCAGCAGGATCAGGGTTTAACCTTAAAGAGCTGAAATGTTTTTGCATAAATCATGCAGATCTAAAGGGTTTTTCAACTTGAAATCATCATAAATGGCCTTATAGTCAGCTCTTCCCGCTTCATTTGAATACAGTATATGCTATAGGTCTACGGCTAATGAAAGTAAGAGAAAGTTAAGATTATCCTAATTGTAAGATTCTTCGAATGGCTCTCTGATCTATAATTTATATCATCAATCATCAACATCAGCAATATATTAAAACTAAATACTGTAGATCTGGTAATTTTCGCAAGGTTTTACTTTTCGCGAATTTCGCGAGGAGGGCAAATTCGCGAATTTAAGAATCTCGCGAAAATTATTTTTATGAAAGCTACCTATTATTATTATCTCATCGAAATCGATAATTCTCGAATTCTAGATTTCGCAAAAAGTCCCAAAATCACAAATTCTCAAAAATTTAAACACGCGAAAATTAACAGTATAGATCCCCCCCCCCCCCCCCCCCTAGATGATCCTAGAGGTTCTCCCTGGATGTTTTTGTTTTAGATGACAGATTTGAGTGGTAGATCATTTTTAATATTCTATTTTATGGATCTTTACCCATATACATTTGCATTATTCTGACATTCTGTTCCCGATAACAATATTCACGTAGCACCAAATTGACACTTGCACAGCTTCGCGTGAGAATAACATAAACAACACAAACAGCCGCCTGTACAATGTAGACCTGACCTTTACTTTGCCAGCGAGCACGAGACGGTGTCGATTTATTGTTGGACCAGCGCTGCATACGGTGGTTCAACATTAAATTAACATTGTGTAAACGTGTCGTACCCGGAGCCAATCGCGCCCTAATGAAGATCATCTCCGGGTCACAGACTCCGGTTCAAGGATATTGCTTTACGTCATTTTCTCCACATTTTAGGCAATATCGGGACAGCCCGAAGTTGGAAATATTCTGTGAAACGCAGTGACGTCAGCGGAAACTCTTTTGAATGGCTACTCAGTGAAAACAAGGTTATATAAGTCTCCCTCCCAAACTTCATTGTATTAGATCACCGGGTGAAAACATTGAAGGTCAAGGCTATTGAGTTTCACAGAATATCCTACTCTTATTACATTATTTCAGGGGTTCTTTATATCGCAGAACACCAGCTCAGCTAACTCAAGGCATTTAAACAGTTTGGAGCACTGTATGTCTGCAAACAAAATCATCAAAAGTATCGACTACCTTCTGTCATATATTGGCATATTGAGTTCACAAAAAGCGACGTAAAGTAATATTCGGTGAAACGCAGTGACGTCACCGGATACTCTTTTGAATGGCTACTCGGTGAAAATAATGTTATATAAGACCCCTTCCCCTTACTTCATTGTATTAGCTAGCTCGGTGAAAACATTGGAGATAAAGGTTATTGAGTTTCAGATAATATTCTACTCCAGTACAGTAATTTGATTCTCCGGATGGGATGACATCAGCCTCACGTGATTTAATACAACAAAACGCGTGCTTGCTGCGACACCATTCAGTGCCGCTTGTGGGGGTGAATCTCATGAAAATCGCGCCTCTCCATTTATCTGTATCTTTCCTCAACCTTAGTTGAGGCCTAGATTCTATGGTTGAGGGGGGATCAGATGAGTAGAAACAACGGATGCCTGCATCTCCATTCCTCACGCTTAACCCTTCAACCACCGGTGCCGTCCATATTCGTTTTTTACATTTTGTATTAGCATATTATATCAGCTTTAAAACCTGTTAAAGATAAAACGAGACATTAATCAGCAAGATTTGAAATTTGTTAACCTCCATTTTGTCAAATCTGAATAATTTCCACTGACTTGAAGTTGTGGATCGCGTCAGCAAGACACAACTTCAAGTGAGTGAAAATTCAGATTGAATAATTTGGCGGCTTCACGCTTAAGGTACCGGGCGGTTTCATCGTACTAAGATTTCATACGATTTAATCCCCAACCAATGAATGGAGATTCCTGCACGTTGCATCTGACTCAAAGTTGTCCTACACCTCATACTGGAATAGAATAGCTTCATGTGTTAGCATGGTTAGCTGTTTATGGCCATTATTTTTAAATTAAAAGATATTCCTTCTTAAAGCCCATGCGCAGGATGTAAATAGTCGCACTTTTGAACGTAAACAATATATAACACGTGTTGCAAAGGGGGGGGGGGGGTTGAAGGAGAGAAAGAAGTATGCATGCTATTCTGCTTCGTTTAAATTATTCTACAGCTATTCAACTGAACACATTAATTTTTGGATCGGTCATTTTACGAAGGGCAGAGACATGGTATTCCACCATCCTCATATAAATAACAACTGAAGGATGGCGGTGATTATAGCTGATCTCGTCATGTGACAGCCTGAGCCACTCTTTCGTTGGCCGGGGGTAGAATACTATGTTTACTACCATATGATATGGGAAGCCGAAGAAAGACGCGCACAATTTAACAGGGTTAAGATCACTGATTATACAGGCTTTAAGATTATGGGTATTACCATGATTACAAGACTACTTAAGCCGAGTCATAGCCGTACTAATGAGTGCAATTTTAACCATTTACTCCGTAAGTTCTTTAATTTATTTTTTACTCATTTGAAGTTGTGCATCGCTGTCGCACCAGCTATTAACAGCTATAAGTAGTTTACTGTTACTCATATTTGTCTAATTTGAGACCAAAGATTTTCAATTCCTACTGATTTGACTTCGATTTATTTCACAAAAAATAGAATTTGATATGATAAAACTATTGTCGTGCATTATAATTTGTTTTTCCAAATTTTCTACTTCAGAGCTGTAAGGAAAACAAGAAATAACAGATTAAGAAATGTACACAATTTGAAAATTGCACAAGTTTAAGTAAATTATCGCATTGTAATATTAAAAGAAAATTTTTGCACAAAGATTATGATCACAACTGCATAACCCTATCAGCGCGGGGACCGTCTATGACGTGTTAAGTCGACCCCTGCACTGGAAGATTAAAACATCTTTATTCTACCATTTTTTAAATATCCTATGTGGTATATACATGGGGCAAGGGTGAATAAACGTTAATATTCTATGAGGTACACATAGAAAAAGGGTGAATAAACGTTAATATGCTATGTGGTACACATGGGGCAAAGGCGAATAAACGAAATATGCTTTGTGATATATAATGGAGCAAGGTCAATCAACGTTATATGCTATGTAATACATATATGGGAAAATGAAATGAAATGAATCGGGCTTTAGGTCACCTTTGTGCACATATAAGCTAAACTGGGCCAGGTGAACCTCCTGAGGATGGTGAGATGATTTAGATGAAACTGTCTTCCAGACACAGGATTCGAAATTCGAGCCCTGGCGGTCTGAGGCCGAGCACGCTACCTCTCGGTCACGGAGGCTCCCCATAATACTGACTTTCTCACGTGGATGGGGAGGAGACATTTTTTGTTTCTTTCAAACCGCCGAGACTGGGAACCGAACCCCGAACTCAGCGGTGCTAACCACTACCCTAGGGCCCCCGTCCAATACATACATGGAGCAAGGTGATTAACGTTGATATGCTATGTAGTACATACATGGGACAAGGATGAATAAACGTTAATATGCTATGTAATACATACATATGGCAAGGACGAATGTTAATATGCTACGTGGTACATATATGGAAAAGGGGTGAATAAACGTTAATATGCTACAGTGTATGTAGTACATACATGGGGCAAGGGTGAATACATGTTAATATGCTATGTAATACATACATGGAGCAATGGTGAAAAAACGTTAGTATGCTATGTGGTACATACATGGAGCAATGGTGAAAAAACGTTAATATGCTATGTAATACATACATGGAGCGGGGTGAATAAACGTTATATGCTATGTAATAAATACATGGAGCGGGGTGAATAAACGTTATACGCTATGTAATACATACATGGAGCGGGGTGAATAAACGTTATACGCTATGTAATACATACATGGAGCGGGGTGAATAAACGTTATACGCTATGTAATACATACATGGAAAACGAGAGAATAAACGTTAATATGCTATGTGATACATACATGGAGCAAGGGTGAATAAACGTTGATATGATATGTCATACATAAATATGGCAAAAACGAATAAACGTTAATATGCTACGTGGCACATATATGGAAAAAGAGAGAATAAACGTTAATATGCTATGTGATACATACATAGGACAAAGGTGAATAAACGTTAATATTATACGCACTACATATATGGAGCAAGGGTGAATAAACGTTAATATCCTATGTGGTACATACATGGAAAAAGGGTGAATAAACGTTAATATCCTATGTAGTACATACGTGGGCAAGGGTGAATAAACGTATAACATGGTTAATATGCTATGTGGTACATGGGCAAGGGTGAATAAACGTTGATATGCTATGCAGTACATACATGGAGCAAGGGTGAATAAACGTTAATATGCTCTGTGGTACATGGGCAAGGGTGAATAAACGTTGATATGCTATGCAGTACATACATGGAGCAAGGTGAATAAACGTTAATGTGCTCTGTGGTACATGGGCAAGAGTGAATAAACGTTGATATGCTATGCAGTACATACATGGAGCAAGGTGAATAAACGTTAATATGCTAAGTGGTACATGTAATACATAGATGGAGCAAGGGTGAATAAACGTTTATATGCTATGTGGTACATACATGGAGCAAGGTGAATAAACGTTAATATGCTATGTGGTACATGGGGCAAGGGTGAATGAACGCTAATATGCTATGTAGTGCATACATGGAGTGGGGGTAAATGCATAATAATATGTTATCTAGTACACAATGGGGCAAGGGTGAATAAACGTTAATATGCTATGTAGTAAAGGGTGAATAAACTGTAATATGCTATGTAATACATACACGAGACAAGGGTGAATAAACGCTAAGCCTATGTTGCTGATTTTTTCAGACTATTTTTTATTCATTTGGAGCTGGAATCACGAACGCAATTTCCAGCTCTACCATAATGTCATTAAAGGCGATTCATTGGGTAAACAATGCCTGAAAGGATTCCTGAAAATGCCACAATGTTGTCTGTATGTGTCTATGGTAGATACCAAAATCATAGATGTAATCATTAAACTCGATTCCACTTAATCTTTTACACATTTATTGCTTGTTTGTGGCTCAGGGACGGCAATTATGTTGGCCTTCTGGCTACCCTCTTGGTTTCTACCATCTTTAATTAATGTTTGGGGATAACACCACACGGTATACACCAAAATCATCGATCGATCTCAATTCCAGTAAAAGCTATACACGTATCTTCCTCTATCATGGCCATTTGGTTTGCTTAATGACCAACATCATGGTTTTCGGCATGTAGCCTAGATGGTGTCTAAAATCTCATTCTGTTGAAAGTGATATGAATCTTTTGTTTGACCTTAGACAAATGGCGGTCATCTTGGATTGTACCCACACTGCAATGTCTGAAGTACTTTCTGGCCACACCTCTGTTTTCGGGCATACCTGACAACCCTATCGTAGCACAACAATCTTGAATGTGATATCCATTTAATATTTGACCTTGCACAAATGACGATTATCTTAGATTTAACCACAAAACAATCTCTAACCCACAACTACCAGTTCCGTCAAATTACGGATTAAGAAAGGATGGAGGGCTGTGGCAACCGGTGTGGACAACACTTCCCGAAGCATCCAGATCATGCTGTGAACTTATCCACTGTGGGTGTAAAAAGGGTTGCAGTGGTAGATGCAAATGCATCAAGGCAGCCCTCAAATGTACAGCACCATGTTTATGCCCTAGAGACCAAAACTAAAAGTTAAAACCATAGTTTCTATGAAAATAGAGTAGTAAAGTAAAATGTTGCCTTAACATAGCAGTTTTTAAACAAAGGATTGAGTAGTGTCCCAAGAGATTGCTAGATATAATTTTAAGTAAATTTATGTAAGAAGTATTCAAAACTGAACTGTATATGCTTTATCATGTTTAATTACTACAGTTATGAACTTATGATATAAGAAGTTATAAACGATATTATTAAAGCCGTATAATTATGGAGATATTGGGCACTATGGCCATCTTAACTGTATTGTGGTAATCATGTGATTTATGGGGCACCATGGCCATCTTAACTGTATTGTGTTAATCATGTGATTTACATGCGATTACTCAACTGACTGGTAGAAAGCAGTGTGTAAGACTCAATTCTAAAATATCACCCCTTTACCTGTAATATACAGCGTCCCATAGGGCTCAATCCACAGATCCTAGGACCATTACGTTTTCTATTATTTATTAATGATTCGCCTTTGACGGTTAACTTTGGTTTGTCTTTTTTTGCTGACAATGCAACTGAGTCTATTTCTTCTCCTTTGATTAAAAATATTGAGATATCTTTACAAAATTGTGCAAACATCCTTATAATTGAAGCAAAGCTAATCGTATGATAGCAAGTGCAGACAAAACAAACAAGAGTAATGTTAATTGCCTCATCAAAAAAAATTCGAAATCTCAAAAAGGATGCACGACATTAAATATATATCTGGACGAAAAAAAATTGGAACAAGTCACACGTGAAAAACTAGGTTGCGTTATTGATGAAAATCTTACCTTTCCATAATTATTCTTATTTTCCTGTTTGTATGTTTTGTTTACTTATTATTATCATAAACGTATAATCTTATATCTAGTTAATCTACACACGTTACAAAAATAATAAATCTTCATTTTGGTATCATTTAAAATGATGGTAGAACAAGACATTGCTATGAATAATAGATATTGGAACTATGTGTAACCAAATTATCTGTTCCAGTTGATTACCTGACTAATGAACTAATAGAACTAATGATTTATATTGTGTTTTACACGTCTATGTATATTATTTTAAGAGATATAACGTGTGCCACTGATATCATTGCTAACTGTTTAAAATCAAATACCGGTACCAGTGGAAAATATTGAAGAGAAATACGAAGAATTCTTTGCGTGTTTTTAACACGGCGTTTCTTGATAATCGAAAAAACACATTTATTAATTAAAAATAAATATGCTTGAAATTATACAAGCTTTGTCAGGGGAAACTCCTGGAAAAGGTGAGATGAATTATTTTGGACAGTGATGCCGCATGGTGGGGTCATATAACGAGAGAGAATTACAATAGCGTATCAGGAAGCATGCATGTATTATCAAATAAAACTTTCGCTTTTCTGTCAGCAGAGTAAACAATCATGATGAACACTCGAGATGACAATCATGTTGTATTGTTGGCAATACAATCACGTAAACCATATAAATGTGGACGTATTCAGGGGAATACCCGGGGAGGAAATCAAATAGAAAATCTGCACTTTAGCTCTTTAGCCCTTAAAAAGCTGAAATATTTTCTTAAAAACCAACAAAAGAGAGTCTTGTTGTCGATTTTAAAACATCATTTATTTCTTAGTTAGCTCTCTCTGCTTCATTTGAATACCTATGTTATGGGTCTACGGCCATTATAAATATTTTAATCTTTCATGCGGGGAAAGACGTCTATATAAGTCGGACTCTGACGTATAAAATGTGTCCCCTCACTGATAGGGTTAACCCTTGAAGCGATAAATAATTATGGAATTGTGATTGTTACGCACTTGAAGTTGTGTTTTGCTTCCGCGATCCAAACCTTTGCGTGAGTAAAAAATACTCACATATTCACAATTTTGACCAAACACTATGTTATCTATAGCCAACTTAATAATTTCTCATCCGAAATTTTCATCTTTGAAGTAGAAAAAATAAATAACAAAACAGCTATAAACGTGCTTATCGCTTTAAAGTGCTTAACCCCAGTAGCTATAGTGTTAATCCTTAGAGCACTGACCTATTTGATTTAAATTTTCAGTCACTTGAAGTCGTGTCTCGCTACCGCGATCCACAACTTCAAGTGACTGGAAATTTGCGTGATTTGCTAAATTTAAGCCCCAACATTTATCAGTGTTTCAAGATCGAAAGCATATTTTACTTTTAACAACTGATTGTACAGGTGCTAGTAAAACACAAAATATCTACTGTAGTCGATATCAGTGCTCTAAGGGTTAACTGCCTTCCATATTGACCCTTATCCTGCTGAATTCTATGTTACCATTTTTCACATTTAAAGCTGGAAATAATAACGCAATTTCTAGCGTGAAATGACAAATATATATATTTATGTAAAATATAATTCACCATGCTATTGCAGTCACGAAATGGCGCATAAAACAATAGCTACATGTACAGTATTACTGTTAAGTCTTATAAAACAATAGCTAGGCCTACAATATGTTAAATCTTTGTTCATGTATAATAATGTGGGATAAAATTGTATCTGAGCCGATACTTAAATTTCACAATAAATATTACAAACCTGTAAAGTCTCCAGAAGGGTATGATTAGATTCCAATGACTATTTAATTATAGTTTTATTTCAATTATATAATGCAACTGACAATTCGTTTATAGAAAGTGGTAAATTGTTACTGCTTTTAGAGTTTTGTTGAAACGAATGATCACTTGTCCCCTAAAGTACAAAAGTGAGTAAATTTAACCACTTTGTATATAAATCTATGAAATCATAGCTACAGTATGTTATGTCCTACAAAAATTAGCTACATTATGTTACATCTTATAAAACAACAGCTACAATATATTACGTCTCATATAATTCTATTTGGAATCATGGATAAAACTTTCCTGACAATTTGCATTTTGCATGGAATGTCCACTGGAATCCAATTGCGTGAGATCAGCCACACACCAGACAAATATTTTTGTCTACAACTGCAAATAAAAGACTCTTTATATTAAATTAATCACGAGATCTGTTTATGTGGTAAATAGCCCGGTGAACATAAACATTGAGTTATTGTCTCTGAACAGCGGACTCCAAACCCGTGCAGATAATTGCAGTTGTATTCTGGTAAACCAGTTAAGTCAACATTGTCTTAATGCTGGGACAACGTCAGAGACGTTGTCCCAGTATTGAGCCAATTTCGAGTGAATGCATTACGTTGTCAGTGTGTTATTACATCACGTGCGGTGGTTTTATGTGCACATGAATTGTTTTTATAAACCATGGAGATCAAAGGGTTTTTTCAATTTGTAATCATCATAAATATCTTATAGTTAGCTCTTTCTGCTTCATTTGAATACCTAATAATTTTACTCTTGCAGCGCGGGGATCGATTTTGGACGTCAGAATCGGACGTCTACAGACGTCAGATTATGACGTCTAAAGCCGATCCCCGCGCTGTAAAGGTTTACAACGTTAATATTAGGACCAACTGTTTGATTGTTGAGAAATTAATATCATTATTAGAATCGTACCGTTGTCATTGATTGTAGAATAGTAAAACATTTCAAAAGTATTCCCACGAAATGCATGCATATAAAATATTTGGGCTGACATAACTAACATTTCAATTTGGGAGACTACACCTAGGTTTTTATTTCCGAGTTGTAAAAATACAACAAAATATGCATTTAAAGTTTGCATTGCCGATGCATTTAGCTTTAAATGAAGGAAAGTAACCCTGCTTTAACCTCTTATGCTTCTTAATAAAAACAGTGCTTTAGGTCATAATTATTAATACCATTTTAGTGCTGTTGAAAGCGTTGCTGAAATGGTTGATTTACCTGGAAAGTGTAGACTAACATTCACCTTCTTATCTAGTTTTTTTCAGACAATTGTCACCATGTCACGAGTCGTCATCATGTCGTGATAATAATAGCTGTTATCACGGCGGGGGACTGCCTGCCAACAAGACATTCACTCATCTGCTCACTGTCACGGCTCAATACTGGCCAACCGTCTTCAAAGCTCGCCCAGCATTTATGTGTAATATAAGAGTTATTTTATTTTTCAACATTATTTATTCTTTATATTAAATTTGTGAATGAACGGCCCGGGCATTAGGTCATTTTTGTGCGCATGCAGGCTAAATTGGACCAAGAGAATCTCTTGAGGATGGCGATGCGAATGAGATGACACTGACCTCCAAATACAGGTTGCGAAATTCTGTCAAAGTTAATGATGTCAAATCTCTAAAATCGGTCTAGTTGAAATAGGCCCATACACTTCAACGTTAACCCTTTCAAGCCTGAGTTTACCATAGTCATCTTCATCCACTACAAGCCGCGAATTGCTGTCGCAATTCTCAACTTGTAGTGAATGAAAATGATTTAATGTGAGTGAAAAATTGAAGAAAATTGCCATGTATTGGTAATTTTTATTCTAAAACCCTTGGTGGTAGGAAGATTAGTTCTGTTTTCAGGGATGTAAAATGATGCTCTAATGCATCGTGTGGGCTTAAATGGTTAAGGGTAATCAGCCTGCTTTATTGACGGGATATATGCAGTTTATTCTGTCTGGAATTAAAATCGTTATGATATGAAAACAGTAGAGTTAAAACTATTTAAATACTATTAACAAAATAAAATCCAACATGTTTCTTATGATAAATCTGAGTCTCATAAGTGTCATATATCCACTGGTGTACCACAAATGTCTACGTTGTGCCATATTCTATTTATCATATATCATATAGGGCCTATATAAATTATATATGCAATACCATAAACAGTTTAAGATTATTATTTATGGTGACGATATTACTTTATACTCCACGTCGGATATTTTTGTTACGTATACTTTCAAACAAATTGCATTTAAAATGTATTAACAAAAGTTGCAGATTGGTTAAATTTAAGTATCAATCAACAGTCAAAAAATCGAAATTCGTGGTTTTTTACATGCCTCGAAAACAAGTCAATATGGCGAATAGGCCTATATCTAGAAGTTGAAAATACAAAAATATAATTTGCTGACGAATTCTTTTTTTAGGATTCACAATACACAAGCATGGGATTCACACATAAGCAGAATAGCTTCACGAATTCTAAATATCATAGAAATTGTGTAGGCCTACTGGTTTAAGCATAGGCCAATAGTTCTTTTTTTGAAATGGGCTGATTAAACCACACATAACATAAGTGCTGTAGTTTCAACCAGGAAATAATTTTCAAATTGCAGAAGAAAGCCATGATAATTATATGTTAGAGTGATTAAAACGTATAAGCCTTATTTGTTCAGAAATGCATACGTTTGTGTATACCGGATATTTTATTTAAAGCAAGCAACATAATCACAGATAAAAAGAAAACTCACAGTCGAAAAGGATTTTAAATATATTTGTATATGTTTGTTTGTCAATGAATACAACAGTTACGGAGAAAATGTATTACCTAATTGCTATAGTCTTCCCGCGACGTTAGTTATATATGCAGCTCTTCAGAAACAAAAAATATTGTATTAAAAGCTGGCGTACATTAAAGCAAGGAATTGAAGCGGCTTTTGCAGGTCTCCTTTGTATTTTGATCAACTGTATTATAACGTTAGGCCCATGTAAAATGTGAGTTTAAGCAAAAATAAAATGAGTTTGAATTTGACATGTAATGACAAGTTATTGTGTATATAGAGGGGTGACATTTTAATTACTCGATCGTGTTCTAGAGACTATAACTTTGAAACTGAGAAGGCCCTATTTTTTTAAATTATCAGGATAGTAAAACTTTAAAATAGCCAGAAAATAGTGTGTTTTAAAATTTTATGAAAATTGATTGAGAATAAATAACTGAGAAATCAGCGAAAATCGTTATCCATAGTTGCGTTTTATCTGTTTCAACAATCAACAGTAGGCTATCACCAGAGACGCACCAGCAGAACGATATCTGGGGTTGAGGGGTTACTGTGGTAGAAGAAATATGAAAATAAAACTGTCGCCAGAAAAGTTAGAAAAAATGTTTATGTTGAAAACGTGGGCAGGAAAGAAACGTTTGTTGACGGAATGAGGAAAAATATGCTGAACAGAATAAAACAGCATGTTGTGGCGTACATAATAAGGAAGGCGTACGACAAAATCTGATATTTCCGTTCTTCAATGAAACATTAAAAAAGGTTTATGGGAAGTTCATCCCATCGCAAAAATAAAATTGTTTTCTTGCAGAGGTGAAGAAACTTGCAATCAACAAAAAACTGTACATCCCCCCAGATCTTTAATTGTGCATCCCTTAGTCGTCCCTAATATCAGTTCCGCAAAAAAAGGTATGTTATCGCACTCGTATCATTTGGTTTTGTTCACGTTCAAATCAAATCGGTATAGGCATATGACATGGTTGTACCATTGTGCCGAAACACACAGCTCCCCCACAGTGCCACCGATCAGAGTCACCTGGTGAATTGATAGACTACCAGTGACTAATGTAAGCGATCACCGTTTTTTGTAACCTGGCCGTGGGTGAAGACACTAATTTCCCATAGGCATTCTATTCATCTTTTTTAAAAGATTTTGATTTAAAATTTGGAAAAATATAAGATACTAAAATAGCAGTCTTACTCGAAAAGTGAACATCAAATACAGACACCGCGTCATAATAAGGGCATGTTTCCATAGGAACGACACCTAGCGAATATGATAACTTCCATGTCTTGTTAACGGGAAATATGTATGCTTTTTTGTTAAAGATCAGTCTAATATTTTATTTTACTGTGATTGTTTTCAACATTTGCTAACATATTTGTTTTAACTTGTAAGATGGGAATACAGTGTATTCATGAACATGGAAACTTTGTGCTAATAGATAGTTCTGATATAAATATAAGTATGCCTCTTATAGAAACGTAAACCATAATTTGGCTGCGTCTGCCTTGTACACTCTTCTCGGTCTCTCTGTGTTCTGTATCGCTTCTCGGCCTTTTGGCTAAGATCAAAGTGTAGTATCTGTTCTTATCAGCTTAATATCTGATACGTCCTCCACTGGGGGACTTCGATATTAAACTGATTTTTGGAACTCGGGGAAGATGCAGGAGCTTGCTCCGACTTCCCCACGGGTTGGCCCGGTATTGCAGTACCTCCGGGATCGGCCCACTCCCTCCGGGGAGTAATTAATAGAAATCAATTTTTTTTTCTGTAGATTGAAAGCATATTTATATAGGTTAGTGTAAGGATAAAAGATAATTATATATCATTGTGCTGAAATTGTAATTTCGGGTAATTATACAGGATCATAAACTCCGCATTTTGCAGCAGTACATTGTATGCCAGGCGTCCGGATCGTCGGCCAATCGCCGTGGCAGTGTTGGCCTAGCTTACTCGACGTTGGGCGTTCGGCCCGGGTATATAGTGCGGATGGGTCTTTCTTAATATGTATGTCACCGCTGTTGTGAGGAGGAGGGGTGGTTCCTCTGTACCCCGAGGATATATGTCAAACCGGGGTTAGCCAGGGATGCACCCTTCCTGTGTGACAACTCATTGGTCGGTAGGTACGGCTCAGCCGGGATCGAACCCCCTCCTTCCAGGATGGCCTGGATTGCAACCTCCGTACACAGTCAGTCCAACTTGTGTCCTGAGGTGTGCTTACAAATTGACCCACCCGCCCACTTCCTAATTTGATCTGTAATAAAATAATGAATTATTACATTAAATACCAAATTATACAAACCCGTGTGTGAGTTGTGATCCGTCGTGTAATTTCGCAATAATTATTTCATTTGTTAGTTCTCAAGGCCTTTCGGTACTCAATTCTATTTATCATAAAAATAAGAAATTTTTATACATAATGGATTAGGTTAGGATGAATACCTTTTAACCAGAGCGGTGATTTTTATTACTGTACATCTTTGTCGAGAATGCCTTGATAAATTGGTTCTGACGAGTCACAATAATGGTAAATCACACATAAAAAAATGATCTTTTTTGTTTTATTTTATCAAATATAATTATCTTTTTTTCGACCGCCTGCTCTGAATCATTAATAAAAATTCTTGAGTACCAATGAATAAAAAAACTGTTGCCTTCCTGGGCTCCTCTTTTCGATATCGCTTCTCTGCCTTTTGGCTCAGATTAAAATATTATATATGTTCTCAATATCTAATATGTCTTCCACTGGGACTGTGAGTCTCCAAACTGTTAGAATTGTTTCACATGTCGCGCCGGTTTTGTATAGGAAAGTGAGGAATTTCTTGTCGAATTCCAATTTAATTTCGCACCTGTTTGCTTACTGTCATTGTATGCATAATCGATCTAGATTTTTTGTTGGGGCATCTGGTTTACGCTTTATCAGATTCTTGTAGGGGTCCCGGCCCAATGGTAGAATTTTATCTGTACACTAATCACCCAATTCAATTAAAGGGACTCAATCAGGCTAAAATCATAAAAAAATCAGTGATTTTATTTTGGCTTATTAATATGACCATATGATGTAAGCATGTCCATAGACTAGAACTGCAATTTTTTTAAATTTTTGTGCCGCACATTCACCAGTTAGACTAGATATAGAGACGAAATTCTCGATTTCTTATTTCGGACATGCATGTCCGAAATAAGAAATACGAGAATTTTTTATGATTTTAGCCTGATTGAGTCCCTTTAATATAAACTAATCAAATCAAATGTATCTGACAACTTCTACGTCGAATGGAATCATTCTCATTAAAAATTGTAATGAATAGCACATATAACAGAGCTCAAGATGTTTAGGCACATATGCATATTACAACCGTTGCCGTTATTCTGCGTAGTTTTAAAAACTGAAGCTTCCATGCGACCTGGTATCAAAGCTGGTACAAATATCTACTCATCAAATAGATATATCGTACTCCCACAGATGTTCCGGGTCATTGAATCTGATGATTCACTGGCAATTAATGTTCGTGTTTAGCGTGGATGAGTTTGGATATTATGCATCCTCTATAAGTAGTTATCTGTAAGACCTAGGGTGTAATCTTGTGAATCTGGAAGTTCAAAACTGGTCAAATGTTTTGAAACTGGACAGTACATGTATAACAGTCATGTGATCCTAGTGTACGTTTATAACTCAATCACTTGAAACATATTACGAACTCAACCAAAGCAAAAATCACGGACATTCTTTGTAAAGGGAGAAATCAGTGATATAGAAAATAGAACGATAAATTTAAAGAACCGTATCAGTTTTGCAATAGGATGCTGTGGCTAAAAAAACATATTGAGCTTTGTTGTAATCATGGGACACAATTTCAAGTGGGTGGACATTTCAATTAAATAACTTGGCGGTAAAGGGTTACGCACTAAGCACGACTATACTCGTTATATTTGTTTTCAATATTTTATATTTGATTTGTTGGCACCAGGTTAACTCATTGGAAGCGTGGTTGACTCAGAGCCCAGGGGTACCGCGAGTTCGAATCCCGTTGCGGCCGAAAGCTTTCCTTGGAGCACACTTAGGCAGTGACACAAAATGTTCAAATTAGTGGGATAATGACAACTGAAACGTATAACCGATTTGCGCCGCATCAGAAATAAATACATAAAATGACCCATATGTCAACGTTGACATTTAAACGGTTAATAATCCTTAAAACCTTTTTGTCATATCACATATCGTTTTTTGTGAGAACATTTTTTGCTCAATAGGTAGAAATTGTAAATGTTTGGTATAAATTATACAAATATGAGTAATTTTTATCCACTTGTCGATCAGGGTAGCGAAACAAAAAGTCAAGTGGGTGAACATTAAATTAAAGAATTTAGGCGAGTAACACGTCAATCTTCACATTCAGGGCAATATTAATCTCATATCTTGAACTACCCTAGTCATGCCAATTTACTCTGATCTTTGTTACTGGTGAATTACAGTGAATATAAATCACTGTTTACAAAAATCAAAGATGGTCATGATTATATATAGTAATTTGGAATATTTCTGACTTTCGGACACACCATATGAATGTCTTTGGTGAAATATTTGTTGTATTTAAAATTTTATTTACAGGCTTATTGGGTTCCTCACAAAATCTTCAGTCTACCTCATTAAACTGTTAAAAGTAGCCCGATTTAATATTATTGACTTCATTCCCAGAAGGTTTAATACTTCTAATTAGATGTACCGATCTCATCACACACTAATATTGACACAGCGGGGTCAAATGTGAATTTCGTGGAAATCACAGTTCACAAGTTGAGCATTTCTGGTAAACACAAGACTATAAACCAATGTTGGCCTAATGTTCTGCCAACGTCGCATACGGTAGGCCAACATTGCACCAACATTATCTGGCTGGCTGCATTGCAGGTTAAGATAATAAGATGATTAAATGTGTCCGAACTAACACAAGTCATATAGTTCCAATGTTATTTGAATGCAGGTTGACCGTCTGCGACGCGGGCCCAACATTAAATATTCGCACTGGGAGTCTGGGACAGTGTTTTGTAGTTCTTGTCATTCTGCCTCATTGTCCGGCTCTATATTCAATTACTGTTTTTTTTCGAATTGATACTGCTCCAATGGTGTAAATTAAAAAAGCATCGTGGAAAAATACATTTTACAGTTCTTAAAATATGTTACTATTGTTATTCTACATGTACATCTATCTGATTTTATTTCTAAAATTTGTGTTGTTTTGATATGCTGTTGACTTTACATATCTTGAACTTATATTTTATTGAATTTGTAAGCCTATATTTTGTCAGCATGTAGTTCTTGGTATTATTAAATCGAGTGCATCGTCCTGAGTACGCATGCCTGGAGAAAAAGTATATTATTATTACAATCAAATTAAATTTTAAAATTAAAAAGCGTATTTTCTTATTTGAAAAAAACTGCCTCGATCCCGGAAAAAAATTAGAGGTGGTGGAATAACCAGAGGCATTCAACTAAAATATACGCACTTTAAAACTAAAGGTACAGTTGCATGTGAACAAATAGGAGAACGAATACAACCACGGAAAAAATGCTTATAGGTTATTTTCATGCGGGTATTCATATATACATGAATACGACATCCACAAAGATATTAACTTTACACGACAAAATATGGGCTGTCCAAAAAAAACATATTCGAAAAAGCAGCAATTCTTGTCAAGAAAAATTGTAATGAGCTATTCTCCGTAGACTGCGTGTATTCTTAACCTATTTCTGTGATAAATATTGAGCGATATTTGAAATTTCCAAATAATACAGCAGGCTGTTACATTTCACAAAATGACTTTTTCCTCTGAATTCAAAGCTGCATAGAGTGAACTAATTAACTGTTTGAACCAAGCTAACCTGGAGATCGTGGAATCTTGTGGGTTCTTCTGAATGTTACGTGAATCACTAATGAACACAAGTTGCCAAGAACACATATCACCCGGAGAACTGTCCCTCTGGGAGGAGTATAACATATACACCGTGACGCAGTGACATCTACGGCTGGTGAAGCTCTGCAGAAAGTGGACCAAGAACTGATGTGAAGTAAAACAAGGTCAGAAAAGATGATACATTCAACCAATCGTGGTTTAATGTTGGGGCAGAGTCTGAGACGGTGGCTCAACATTAAACCAACATCGGGTGATGTACTGTGTATCCCCAGAAGCGAGGTCTCTGGAGACTAAACATGGAGCTTACAAACAATATAAAATCAGGCTTTCTTGAGATTCAACACCAGTCTTACTTCAGACACCATAGCAACCATCATCAACCGAATCAGGTAAGATTTGTAATGATATCTCATCTTATCATTATAGGAAATTTTTGGACAATCTTAAAAGTTTATTAGCCAAGCTTCTCACTCACAGCATAAATGCTAAGATAGATTAGATAGACTTAGCTTTACGAGTAGGCCTACTGTTTTGTCAGAACGGTATTCAGGCCGTTAGCTCTAGTTTAGCTATCGCAGTCATAGCGCAATTTGGAAGATCTGGTGTTTACAAAAGTTTCTCTCATTTGATAGTTGAACGCACGTAGGCTGTAGGCACGTAGGCATGTAGTGAACATGTAGGCTGTGTACGTTACACATACGCTACAACTACGCTAGCCTTACGCAGATTACGTCGGCCATAGGCTGGCCATATGCAGACCATATTCTGGTATTTGGCTAAAATATTTTGCTAACATTGGCAGGATTTAAATAAACGACCCATAAGTTTAGCACCACAAGTACATGCACAATTATGTATTTAAATATGTTTGTGTGTATGACACATTTAATAGTTCCAAAAACAACTCATACTTTTCCTTCATACACCATAGTGTGTCGTGTCGTACTTATTATTTTAATGTTAACACATATATTTATATAGAACAATTATTGATATTTATTAGGCTCTATATAGGTAGCAATATAGTTACTTGCATTAGGTCCATTACTTTTCGAAGTCTAACGACAGAGAATGAGAATACTACTTTTACGAAAATTTAAAAGCGAGACATCCCAAATTACAAATTATTGTGATATGCATATACAGTATATTCTGCCATTATACAAATTATTTTTCACAGCCTGAACTTAAAGCAAGACTACAAAGAGAACAAGATGTTGAGATTGATACTTTCACTAACGTTGCTGTCTCTCAGCTTGGCCAACATTGTCAAACGCAGTGAGTATACTTCGTTTAATCCACAAACAATACAATACAATACAATACAATACAATACAATACAATACAATACAATACAATACAATACAATACAATACAATACAATACAATACAATACAATACAATACAATACAATACAATACAATACAATACAATACAATACAATACAATACAATACAATACAATACAATACAATACAATACAAAACAAAACAAAACAAAACAATACAATACAATACAATACAATACAATACAATACAATACAATACAATGCAATACAATACAATACAATACAATACAATACAATACAATACAATACAATACAATACAATACAATACAATACAATACAATACAATACAATACAATACAATACAATACAATACAATACAAGCCTTAGCTCGTGTATTATACAGCATGAAAATAATGGAAATAGTATATGTGTGCCCACTGTTATATTCTATTACTCTGAATAACGTATTACGTATTTTAGGGTGTCAAGATACTAAAATCGTGACAGCTAGTAAAATCTGATTTTATATACACACAATGCATTTATATTTCAGCATTAATTAATTTTACTTTTGCAAAGCTTTAAATTAGAATGAAAATATTATGATATTTGTTCGTTCTCGGTTATTTTGTGGTTTTGTTCCATGGATCCGGCTATGGCTTGATAAGAGCTAAGAAATATTCACCCATTTACATCAACTAACTAATTTTGAGTACAGAGGGCAACTAAGATTTAGTTATTTTGGCAATCAAATATTATGTTAGTCTCCAGTATTGGGCATACTTGTATCAACAAACAGCATCTGACTAATTGTTTAATTGTGTGTTACCAGGTACTGGTGATGATGAGTGCTATCGATGCAGTGACTTTGACGCCCTGGGCCGAGGTTTTATAGAGGCTGATGACAACCCTCGAATGTGTGGACATTACAAGGAATGTTATAAAGTTAAGAATAGTGGTGTCATCACATCCGTGGATCGTTGGTGTGCTCCTGGTACGTACACGGATCCAGAAGACATTCGCAGAGGAGCTCCATGCACAAAAACCACCTGTGATCCCGCCGAGTGTGATGACTGTGGTTTCCCCACAGTCAGCACTCCAGAACACGGTGAGTACGATGAAATTGTAAAATGGCTTAAAACAATAACGTTTTTAAAAACGGTATGTTATCTAAAACATAAAAATAACCTTCAGAATTCCCTGAATTAGGATGTGGTATATTATTTAGAATATATCACAAATATCCTCCAGAATTAACTATACCTAAACGCAATGTAAAAACATTCTTCAAAATTGACGATTTGGACACAGTTTGTTACTTAAAAAAAGATATTCTCCAAAGGTAATACAATTAGAACGCGATATGTAATTTGAAATATTATAACCCAAATAATTAACTACATTAATAAAAATATTTGCCACAGTCAACAATCCAGACCGAGTTAAGTAGTCTAAAATATACAAATTAAAAGTTTAGAGTTTCTTTAGTACTAACATCAATCGGTATGCTGCTCCTTTAGTTGGGATTTAGTAGTGAGTGACCACAATTTCGTGATCCATAATTTAAAATGGTTAGGAATACCTCTGTGCAAAACAATGCAACATAACGCCGATAGGCGACACAGAAAGACATTAGTAATTCTGAAAAGTGTCCATACATGTGGCAATAAATACAAGACACCCCTACTACCGTCAACATCAGTGATTTATGTGTAAAGTATAAAGGGAGTAAAAGTTGTGTATTTTTGTAATCTACTGTATAACATTCAACAGTCTCCATTTTTCAATACTTCAAAAAATGAGGTACGTTTGTACTCTAACCTCTAAACAGTATTATTTACTGTAATATTACTATCTGCTCAATCAATACATTGACATTGCTATTTCCAAGAAGACCGTATCTCAATTAGTACTAAAATAATACCCCAATGAAAATCATGGGAGGGATTATAATTTATATTTTTACGGTTAATTTAAGCTTGCATTCAATAAGTCGAATTGATACTTTTATTGATACGTTTATATTGATTTGTTTGAACTTGTTACGAGGTTAATCTTTATTCTACGAAATTTATGTGAAAAGTATATTTTTGTTGAAATTATATGTTATTGAATGTAGATAATATTGAGAACATGTATTTCTAGTACCCTGCCCATACGTGCAAATGGAACCCGAATGGCTCTTTGGAATGTATCAAGGAGGTGAAGTTGTGGAAGTTGGAACATGTGGAGTAGATGGATACTTCAACGACACGGATTATATTTGCACATGTACAGAAATGAAAGGTTAGTATAAAGCATGACAAACTCCATCTTCAAGTAGCACTTTGCATATTGCTGTATAATTTCTTGGACAAAATTGACAAATACTCATACCTGTGTAGCAAAAAGTCATGAGTATTTGACAGTGGCGAGTACAACATTTGACTCTTGAAGCATTGAATTTTTAAATTTACGGCTTTAAATAGTGCATTTTAGAGCACAATTAGGCCAAAATAGGGCACTTTTTTCATGTTTTGGGGACACTTACCGGGGGTACACCGACGGCGCCCCCTCTTGGATCAGCCGCTATCTGATATCATGTCCTTGATGGGAATAGGTCAATATAAAATGTCTATTTCAGAATAAATTAATTTTATTATTTTAATTACGGTTAACTAAATGTGATTCTTCTGGGGTTTTTTTTGTAAATTTCAGTTGACTGCACCTGCAAAGTGTCTATTCCACTCATAGCTGACACAGAGTCTCATGGCTGTAACGGAGGATGGGTAGGACAGCTTGGTATGCCAGCCATGGCCAATGTACAGAACAACTGCGGACACTTTCTAGGTTACAATTCAGTTTTAGGAAATGGCGGTCACCTTGGAACCTATGTAATGGACGGTCTCTTTGCTGGAGATTGGGTCAGCCAGCTTAAGTTGACAGCTGCTTTCACTTTGGATGCATCTTGGGATAACACAGCAGCTGGCACAAAGTGGGGAATAGTCACTTACGGAGATTGTGCTGCTGACGCTTCTTTCGGTTTCAGTGTCGAGAAAGACGCAATCGACACCTATTTGGTCGCCACCTTGGAACTGCAGACTGGAATTCTGACAAAGTACACACTTTCTGTTGGTGGTGTGAGTATTTAACCAAGCTTAACATATTTTTTCCAAGTGATATTGTTAATAACACAGCAACAATGCCTCCACTTTGGCAGTAAATATTCACTTGGTGATCTAAGTAGGTCCATGTTTGTTAAAAATTGTAGCATTTACCATCAGTAATTATCAATACTTATTTTAACAAGTGAACCAGGTGTTATGATTATTTCCACATTGCCACATTTCTCGATACGTCTCGATATTATAATTAATACGTCTCGATACTATAATTAATAGAATGCACCTCTTTAACGAAATTTGAAATATACAATATAGTTCAATTAATTTCAGAATGTGTGTCTATATTATAAAAAATGTGTCTTGCTTATATTAGTGTTCTATGTGATACTTGCATGAGCTGTGATTACATAAAACATTTAGTTGTCTACTATGCACCATCACCAGGCTATAGTTTTCACCTGGAAGGAGGGTACTAGTAGAGCATATCTTTGCTGGTTATGTAAACGATCAGGGTTTTTTTTAACTTTGTACAACACCTTGCTGTGTTAGTCTAATGTACGTTTAATGCTGTTCTACCATCTGACCCAGGTTGTTGGTTTGTTGTGTTACCTTTTTTATTTACAACATTTAGTAGCCCAGCTTGAGTCAATGGGTGCATAAAAAATCAGGGTATCATGTATGTTAGATAGGTGAATTAACATGTTTCTTCCTCGCTCGACAGATTAATCTGGTGGTAGTTTAATGCTGTAATATTCTGTGTGACTATGATCCAATATCAAAGCATCACTGGTGCATTGGATCACCTTCTGGTATTTGCTGAATAAGTACATGGTCAGTTCTTCTGTTTGTACAGATCCTATCTGGAGTGAGCTATCACGCCGTATTTATTTACGAGCAGGATTTGACTCCCAACAGCTGGAACCTTTACTTGATGAATGATGCTGAGTACAACAACTGTGTCGGTGGTAACTGCCCTGGACCCGTAGCAAGCTTCAATCCTACAGGTTGGCATCTATACTCTGATATATTATGAAATCAGAATTGTATTACTTGTCTTGGGATTGTGTATTGAGCCTATTAAAAAAGTTAGCGTGTTCAACTGAACTGTTATCAGATGATAAATGTATTGGTTAACATAGATTGTTATAAGTCATTTCCTATACATAATTTACGTAATACAATATATTAAGAACAGTTTGGTATTGTTGATATAATGTATTTACCCTCAATGGACTCCAGGCATGACTGACACAAACAGCGTCTTTTCTTTGAAAGCTGGCGATGGCCAGTGTGGGATTATTCCTCCTACATTAAACGCAATTATAAAACGAATGATTATCGATTACTACGGCTATGTGAATAATGGCTTCATGAAAATGAGATTTCTGTTTTAAAGTTTTGTTTTCATTTTCAGGCACCATTACTCCACGTGGTTGTGGCTTTGTGATTGGCTACACAGGCTCCAACAGCAATGACGAATTCTTCATTGGAGACATCTGCCAAGTAAGTTTTTAGAGTAAAAGGTGGTGGTTTGGTACACATAGAGAAATAAAACATGATTCTATTTTTCTTTGGCAGCATTAATCCTTGGTGGCTAAAAAATATTTTTCTAGTGAAAAATCACAAAATTTGCTGCTGACCCTTCAATCACATGTCTCAGATTGATGAACATCTTGAGATAATTAATAGACAAATAAGATACTCCATCTCAATAAACACCTTCTGGATTTTATTCCATCACAATAAATCAGTTCTGGGTTTTACCCCGTCTCAACATCACAAACAACATGTTTTGGATTTTTATTGAACATATTTAACTTTGGTATTATATAAAATATTATTGTGTTTCTGCTCACAATTAAAAAAATACAAATAAAAAAAAATTCTAAGCGTTCTTCTGAGAAAATATGCATATTTATCTGCATTCAACATATTATCGCCCAACCCTCTATATATTCTTAGTCACAATGAAAGGGTGATATTATGTTGAAAAACAGACCCAATTGACTTGGGATTCTTTTTTAGTTTGCAACTGTTATTTTTTATATATAGTCCTACATAAATATATCCGCTGTCTGGATCTGGTTAAATTGTGTTTGAATATGAAAATGAAAATATTTGAAATAAGAATTCGCAAATTTTTATTTTTCGTTTGTAGCACTATTATAATAATAATTTTCGCGAGATTCTTCATTCCGTGAATTTGTCCTCTTCGCGAAATTAGCGTAAATTAAAACCTCGCATATATTACCAGATCTACAGTATGTATGGATCACCTACATAACAGCTAATGTTATGGTTTGTTTCCAGGTCAGTGTGGATATCGGATCCAACTCTAATGATCTTCATCCATGTGTGTAAAAGTAAAGGGCGAGAATGATGTTGACGATATTACCGACCATTAATTGACCTTCACCAATGATATCTGCTTTATTCATTACAACAATATTTTGATACATAGTTTCAATTACCTATATCTCTATTGTTGTATGTTTGTATATTGTCATTTTACAAAATAAACAGGATGAAGTGCATAATATATACAGAATTTATCATTTATTTTATTCAATAGAATAAGGTAGAAAAAAATTGCAATTTGAATACACTTTTGTTATTTCTCTAAAACTACAACGGACACCATTTATTAGCAGTGTACTGTAGCAAAATAATGCTACAAGATTTAGTCAGAAGGTCCCATCAGTTGTACACACAGATTGCTACCCCCGCACATACTTTCCACACATGATGGTCCTGGCCCATTATTAAAACTTCAATTGTATGGGGAGCGATTGTGGCCGAGACGTGGCGTGCTCGGCACTATCTTAGTTATTTTAGTTAGTTAGAAATTGATTCAATGTTGGGAACTCCATGACTTAGGTAGATATTTATAATTAATTATTTTAGGGATAAGCCTACTGTGACCCAGTCTATTTTTTTAATTTTTGGGGGGATAAGCCTACTGTGACCCAGTCTATTTTTACTATATTTTTGTTCGTCAATTTATTTTTTGCTCTTAATTTTAATATTCTTAATCGATTTTTCTATCGTTCGTCAAATTCTTTTCTCGTATTATTATTATTTTTTATTTCGTCGATTTTTTTTAATCGTCATTTTTTTCGTTCGATGGTTTGGGTCCGCAATAATGTTTTTTTGGTTCAATTGTGTTTTTTTTTCCTCAATTTTGCGATTCTTTTTGTGTTTTGTCAGGTTTTGCCGACTTAAATCCTCGGTGGTCCGGTTGGCCCAGACGACAAACGCAAACGGTTTTTGGAACTATGAGTCGGATTACGATTATGTTTATCGCGCCTCTGACCTCGGATCACCGAGGATTTAGGCGCTATAGAAGTTTATTATTATTATTATTATTTATCTTAATGGATAAACAGGGGGCCGCAAGGTGACGTAATGTTCATCCTGCTTATTATTACGTCACCTTGAGTACGAAATAAATATATTATTATTATTACTATCTTGTTATGCAATGGGGAAGGTGCGAAGCTAGTGTTGGTAACACCCTTTTCGTGTTAGAGGAACTATTATATCGCCTTTACTTTGGGATTGGTGATGTTTTACCAACATAATGGATAAATAAAACAATTAGTTAGTAAAATATTGTAACAAAATCTTCGACTAATAAAATATTAAAAGGTCGTATCAATTCATAAACATATCAGTGCATCAAACAATAATTCTCACATACATAAGACTGTGTTTTGGGATAAATATATTCTGTTTGTGATATTTAATGGCCCAATAAATAACTAACTAACGCTAGGTAAAATATATAAACATTTGATTTATTCTTTCATCGCTCGATTATCCAGGTATTTTTACTCTTAGTCAAGGCATTAATTGTATTAAATTAATTATACAGTATCGGAGCATTTAGTCCAGGGTCATACATTCCAGAAAATATATAAAAGTTACCAAACAAAAGAGTGTTTTCGTCATAAAAACAGTTTAAAAAATAAAATTGCTGCTATATGATTAAATCCGTAGCGAAAGCATTTCTTCTACTACCGCTTTGATATTTAAACGGACTGATGTCGGTGTTAACAAATATGCTCCGTGTTTGAAATGTGTGACGGACAATTACAAGAATGTGATGTTATTTTAGATTATTTTAGTTATTTTAGATGCTCTCCGTGTGGGAAATATGTGACACACAATTACAAAAAATGATAAATTATCAGGGACACAATATGCATACCCGGTACTAGATTTTCTAATCTATGTATACTAGCTGTATTATGTGTTTTATATATGAATCATGCTTGAAAAAACATTGTATGAATTGGTTATTATATGCTTTTATTTTAATATGATAAAACATCTTCAAAAAGGGTGTCTTTTATTATATCAATTTATTTGCATACATCCACCTATCCCTGCACCTATCATTTGTAGACGTACCGACGACACATCCTGAATTATAACCCTCATGTCAATTTTACAAGTTATCGATGCTTGTTCCTTTCCGAAAACAAAAACCCTCTCCAAAACGGAATAAAAGTTTGTCCCCAAGGCATTCCGGTATGGACAGGTTTTACTGTATTTTATGCAAGCTGATTAATAACCCTAAATAATCCGTTTCCAGTGACAACAGGGGCCTTAAAAGTACTAAATGATGTTTAAAATCACATTAACATTCTAAATCGAAAAGTAAACTGTAGTGCCATGGATAATTAAAAAAATATATTCGAAAAAGCAGCAATTCTTGTCATGAAAAATTGAAATGAACTATTCTCCGTAGACTGCGTGTATTCTTAGCCTATTTCTGTTATAAATATTGAGCAATATTTGAAATTTCAAAATAATACAGCAGGCTGTTACATTTCACAAAATGACTATTTTCTCTGTATTCAAAGCTGCGTAGTAATTAACTGTTTGAACCAGTTTAACCTGGAGATCGAATGTTACGTGAATCACTAATAAACACAAGTTGCCAAAAACACATATCACCCAGAGAACTGTCCTGCTGGGAGGAGTATAACATATACACCGTGACGCAGTGACATCCACGGCTGGTGAAGCTCTGCAGAAAGTGGACCACGAAATGATGTGAAGTAAAACCAGGCCAGAAAACATGATACACTCAACCAATCATGTTTTAATGTTGGGGCAGAGTCTGAGACGGTGGCCCAACATTAAACCAACATTGGGTGATGTACTGTGCTTCCTCCGAAGCGAATCCTTCGAAGGATAAACATGGGCCTCACAAACAATATAAAACCAGGCTTTCTTGAGATTCAACACCAGCCTTATAGTATATGTAATAAGCTCGATATTTAGACCTGATAGTTTAAAAAAATGATAAAGCTGTCAAAATTTGGGGACGTGTACTTCAATATATCCTCTTTAATATTAAGATGGGAGCCCTCTGAAAAAAATGTGAAAAAAATGTTTTGCTCTGTTTATATTGATGGGGTCTATGAAAA
The DNA here is from genome assembly GCA_964017125.1 of Flabesymbios commensalis. Classification (NCBI taxonomy): domain Eukaryota; kingdom Metazoa; phylum Annelida; class Polychaeta; order Terebellida; family Flabelligeridae; genus Flabesymbios; species Flabesymbios commensalis. Next base: position 11,987,016 of record OZ024914.1, on the reverse strand, counting down.
GTAATCGTGGACAGCTGTACACCGCGAAGATGTGGGCGTGGATTGTGAAATTTGTTTGAACAGGAAAATCAATGTTTGTTATCTTGGCGATGCGTGAGAGCGATATACACACTAATTTTGAAAACATCCCCACAACATGTTAACGACGTAGCTGAAAACAAGCTTAAAATGGTTAAATATAGGTAAAATGTTGCTGATTCCAACAAAGCTATTTTAGACTTGATAAATTGTGGCCAAGCCTAAGCCGTGAGCGCCCATATGAATTACTACACTTATTTGTACCTGCATTATATTGAGCAAATAGATCATTTATATGATAAAAGTGTCAACGCTCGCATACGCATGACCTAATCATCTTTAATCATTTTATTCTATTTTTTTAATTAAATCGTGTGTGAAAATGGTGAATTAAACAAAAATGAGGTAAATTATTCTCATATAAATTCTATTTATCTATCATGTTGCATAGTTCAAATTTGAATAGTTGCTACATAAAATCATATCTAGTTTAAATAGAAGCAGGCATGCATTTTATTTATAATACTCACAAAAAACACTTTTCTTATCGCTTATTGTGTAAAGAGTTTGATATTATCAATACTCTGATTAGGCACATTTGTAATATTTTTATGCTTAATAAGGTAAATCGTTCAGACTTAGGCCTTATTGATCAAAGTTTTGACATATTTGGTCCCGTTGTGCGCCTCACTAATACAGATGAACATACATAATACAAAAATGTATCAAACAATACCATGTATGTGGCAAAGAAAAAGGGATAGAGAAGTCCGCTGTTTTTGGTGATCATGTGGTCAGCTGCTTCACCACAGCCGAGGCATTCATATATATATGCCCATAATAAGAGTAAAATTATACTACAATCTTGTTTTTGTACTGTTGTAATTGGTGAATAAAAATATGTTTATACCAACTAATCTTGATAATATAGAGGATTGAATAAATCACTGAATAAAAAAAATAATAATACTTAAAATTTCAAAGTGTTTGTATATGTAGGCTGCGAATTATGTCGTCTATGCATAGCTAAATGTATCTTGTATGAAATAAAAGTTTTATCCTGTGTAGTTTATGAAATATGAATTGGTCTGATTTATGTAACAATAGGATTTTGATTTGTTAATCAAAGTTGAGAACATGTTGGACGCTTTAGTTAATGATGTGTACCTTTTTACATGATTCAGCTCGAAAACCACCTAAATAAATAAAAACTTGTACGAAACGGATTAAATATTTTTCTTGCACTAAAATTGGTTCGGTACGAGCCAATAATCCACCTGCTATGTGATCCAATTTAATTTGCTAATGATAAATGATCTATCATTAACAATATGCTCTGTATTTTCTAACATAATTTTCCTTCTATTTTCACAGGTGATATATATAACGGAAATAAATATATACTTCTGTCTCTAATGTTGTTGTGTGCATGGTTGTACATACAGACAATTTTTTTTAAATATTAACATCGATTTTAGATAATTAGAAAAAGAATTTTGATATAGTATAACTGCTAGTCAATAATTATTATAATATGCGTTACCCCATTGACACAAAATGACACAACTTTCATTGATTGTTGGTTAATCGGAAAGTAATATAACATATATATTAAAACACAACCACAAATAAAATGTCACTCTGTAGCTCTAACTAGGATTGAAAAAAACGTCAAGTATGAATACTTTATACTTGACATGATGATACATCGAGATACATTATTGCAATGTATAGTATATTTGATTTTTTGAATAACTATAAGTCAGCTATGCGTTTGCATATTTTTGTGATGATTCTCAAATGACTTGGATCATTTTTTACATTTGAGTTAAATATGTGTATTTATTGAGCTTATCATGTTTCAAAAAATATTATCTTTTTTTTTAACAATAAAATCGACATATTGTCAATAGCTGGCTCACTGTAAACCGTGGCAATGACGAAGTACTGAAGTGATATTGTCAAAGCATTTTCACCTCAGTACGCATCTTCTCTTTGGGGATTAGAATCATTAACATAGGAATTTGGCATACTTTTGTTGCCTCAGACAGGCGTATACACATAGCGAGATTTGACAAACCATCATGCTCATGGCATGATCCGTCTATATGATAAGTGAGTATTTTATTATTTGTTACATTTCCCTTTATATTGGCCATATCAACTATAATTTGAATGTGTCACACTTTGAACTATTTTTCAGCTTACTAATCCCACTTTGATCATAAATGGACAAGAACAGAAGATGGTTTATTGTATGATTTAAATTGGTATTTGATATTGTTTGATTATTGTGTCCTTATATGACAATATTACTACAAACGGTTTCTCTGTGCCAGATTGAAAAGCAAAGGCGGTTCCAGGACGGTCAAGGATGCGAAGGCTGATTTTGACTGAATAAAGGGAACTGTCAACATGGCTCTAATTTGGTCCAAATATTTCATTTTTAAACATATAAAACACATATGTATTCCTTCTAATCTGTTAATGTAAACATAATAAATGTAGGCCTCAAATAACCGAATAATATGGTTAAAGCGTTTCATTATTAACGTCAATTTTGTCATTGCAGCACAATTCTATGAATTGTATTATATATTTTTTTGCTGATATTATAGTTTTGGCGCCTATTGTGTAAATAAAAATGAAGAAAACAAGTTTATTTGACACAATATTTTATTTTCTCATGCAAGTTAGGTCCACATCTAGAATTTGCAAGGGAAGGGACAGAGCTTTAATTTTAACCGAAAAAAGGGGGGCGTTGGACATTTTTTTAAATTTAGATTAAGATTATTTTATTTTTTATTCCGGAACGCAATAAGTTGACTTTCTCTTAATAAGTCCAATAATTCAAAATACTTTTTTTTTGTTACAATTTACAACTAAAGTCGATTGTGGTATTTTTAATAAATTGAAAAAAACACACATTAAACATGAAATTTAAAAATCACAAAAAGTGTCCTCGTGGGCTCCCATCTTAAAATGATATAACATCATCATACCTATTCTGTGTCAAAATTTCAGAGCTTTATCACCATTTTAAACTATTTTAGCTTATTACACCCACTATTACTACGCCTAGGTGATTAATGACATTTTGAAAACGAGAATTTTGTTTAATTTTTTTTTTAATTTACAGGCACCATTACTCCACGTGGTTGTGGCTTTGTAATTGGCTACACAGGCTCTAACAGCGATAATGAATTCTTCATTGGAGACATCTGCCAAGTAAGTATAGTAAAAGGTGAGGTTTTATATGTATATATATTATATATATTATATATATATATATATATATATATAAATAGAACATTGCATGTGAAAGTGAGTATATGACAGCGAAATTTGGTATAGCTAGTGTACAGTAGTGAGATGTTTAAATATATAGTGATACAATATGTAAATGAATATGTATGAAACATTATTAATAATTAGTTTGGTTATATAGGAATCACTTACGGGACTAACTTACAGCTAATGTTGTCGTTTTTTCCAGGTCAGTGTGGATATCGGAGCCAACTCTAATGATCTTCATCCATGTGTGTAAAACTAAAGGTCGAGAATGATGTGTACGATATCACCGACCATTAATTGACCTTCACAAAGGATACTTGATCCATGTGATTACATAAACCACCTGTTTTATTCATTACAACAATATTATGATACATAGTTGCTATTACCTGTATATCTCTACTGTTGTATGTTTGTATATTGTCATCTTACAAAATAAACAGAGTGAAATGCATAATATATGCATAATTTATCATTTATTTTATTCAACAGAAGATCCCATCAGTTGTACACATAGACTGCTATCCAAGCACTTACTTTCCACACATGATGGTCCTGGCCCATTTTTAAAGCTTCAATAGGGGGCATCTGTGACCCAGATGTAGCATGCCCCGCCCTATCTTAGAAGTTGGTTAGATATTTTAGAATTTAGTTAGATATTGATTCAATGCTTGACATATTTCTAATTAATTACTTTTGGGAAAGGCATACTGTGATTTTTCCTTTTTTGTTCGTCAATTTATTTCAGTTCGTGATTTTCGTTTTATGGTCTGGTGTTGCGTTTAATTTTTTGCGTTTTTCAATTTTTTTTGTTTATTCACTTGTGTTTTTTTATTTTATTTTTATAGTCTACTTTTTTTTGTTCCGTCACTTTTACTTTTTTTTTGGGTTCATCGATTTTGTTTTTATTAGTTTTTTTTTGTTTGTAAAAAAAATTAAGAAAAAAACAAAATAAATCAACAAACCCCAAAAAGACTTTAGGCGTAAAAAACAATAAAAAAAATGGAAAACGAAAAAAAAGAACAGAGACAAACAAACAAAAATTACAAAAAAATCAACAAATTACAAAAAAAATCGCCGATGAAAAAAAAGACAAACAAAAAAATAACATAAAACAATGAACAAAAAAGACTGACAAAAAGACTAACATGATCAAACAAACAAACAAACAAACGATTGAACAAATTGACGAACGAAAAAAAATCAAAAAACGAAAATAAAAAATCAGCAAACAAAAAAATTGATGACCTTTTTTTTCTTTTGTCAATTTTTTTCGTTTGATGATATTTTTCATTTGTTTATTTTTTCGCTCGCTCGTTTTATTTGTTTGATTCTTTCGTTCAGTCTTTCATTTGTTCGTTTGTTTGTTTGTTTGTTCTTTTGTTTACTCATTCGATAGTCATTTTTTTATGTTGATTTTCTTTAATCAACTTTCTTTTTCGTTCATCGCTCTTTTTTGTTTGTCGATTTTTATTTGTTTTTCTTTCTTTTTTGTTTCTCGATTTTTTTTTATTCATCGTCAATTTTTTTCGTTAGTTTGTTTGCTCGCTCGTTCAATTGTTAACTTGTTCTTTAGATTGATTGTTCTTTCGTTTATTCGTTCAATGTTTTGTAGCGATTTTTTCGAATTAAACAATCAAACTATTAGAAATTTAACGCAAGAACAAAGAAGCAAGCGAACAAACGGGCCAATGAACAAAAAAATTGATGAGCAAGAAAACAATTGATGAACGAAAAAAAGAAACAGCGACAAACAGAAAAAAATTAGCAAACGAGAAAAAAATGACCAACTAATCGTTCGTTCGTTCATTCGCTCGTTTGTTTAGTTGATTGTTTTAGTAGTTTTTTTTATAAAAAATTCAGTCGACATTTTTTTCGTTTTTTCACTTGTATTATTTTTATTCGTTCTTCGATTTTTTGTCTTCGTCTTCTATTTTTTTTTCGTTTTTTTTTTGTAATTTTTTTATTAGTCCATTAGTTTCATCGATCTCTTGTTCCTTCGGTTGGTTGGTTCGATCTGCCTTGTATATCTGTCTGTTCATTCGATCGTGTCAGATTATTTTCTTTTGTTCATATATCATTTTTTGTCGATCTTTTTTTCTTTTGTTAATTTTTTTCATTTGTCAATGTTTTTTTCGTTGATCAGTTTTTTCTTTTTTTTCGTTGATTTTTTTGAACGTCGATTTTATTTGATTTACATTCGTTCATGTTTGTTCATTCAATTGTGTGTTTCTTTAATCAATTTTTTTTATTTTTTTCATTTTTGTTTATTTTCATCATTCTTCGGTTCAGTTCCCAAAACCAAAAAGTTAGTTCCCGCGCTCGCTCGTTCGTTTTGTTTGTTTGTTCGATCTTCCATTTACAAACTATGTTGTTCAAAACAAACAAACAATCAAACAAACAATCAAACAAACAATCGAAACAACAAATTATCAAGTGAAGGAAGTAATGAACAAAAAACAAATCGAGGAAATCAAAAACGAAAAATAAAATAAATTAGACAAACCAAAACAACCTGAAACAAACAAACGATTGAACAAAAGAAATAGAAGAATGAAAGAGCGATGAACAAACAAATTTAAGTAAAAAAAAGACAAGTGAAAAAAACTGACGAATCAAAAATAGCTAACAAGACAAAAAATAGTGGAACTAAAAAAAGAGAGATAACCAAAAAAAAAGATTTAAAAATCAACAAAATTTAAATGAACGATTGAATGAACAAAAGAAAGAGTGACCGAACAAACAAACACATAAACAAACGAACGGACGAACGATCTAACAAAAGAATGAAGAACGAAAACAAATCAATGAACAAAAAAATAAACAAACGAAATAAAAAAAATTGCTTGACAAAAAAGAACTAACACGATCGAACGAGCAGACAAGCGAGAGAATGAACAAATGAACAATCGAACAAAAAAACAAATGATCGAACAAACAAGTAAGCGAACCGACACAAATCAGCGGAACAAAATAAATAAATAAATACAAAATCAACAAAATAAAAAAGATTTACCAACAAAAAAATCAATGATAAAAACCAAGGGAGAAAAAACAATAGGCTAACGAAAAAAGGTAAATTGACAATTTACATTTTATTATTATTTTTCCATTTTAATTTTAATTCATTTTTTTCTTTTGGCGATTTTTTTCGTATGTTATATTTTTGTTTGTTTGTCCATTGTTCATTCTCTCACTCAATCATTTATATGTTTATTCTTTCGATTTGTTCTTTTGTTTGTTCGTTTATTTGATTCTTTAGCTAATTTTTTTGTCTGTTCGATATTTAGACTAGTTCATTTTTGTCAATTTTTTTATGATTTTGCCGAAATTTGAGTTTTTATTCGTTGATTTTTCTGTCTGTTCGTTTATAGATTTATTTTACACTAGAACGATCGAACTATCAAGCAAAGAAACAATCGAACGAGAAAACAAATGAACGATTGAACGAGTAAGCAAACAAATGAATGAAATAGCAAGCAAACACACAGACAAATGACCAAAAAAATAAACGACGAAACCCAAAAGATAGGACGACTAACAAAACAAAAAATCAAAGAACGGGGGTAAAAATTGACAAACAAACAAATAAAATTCATGCATAAAAAAATCGATAAAAGAAAGGCATCAACAGAAATTGACAAAGTGAAAAAATATCAACAAATAAAAATATTAACGAATAAATAATTACGAATACAAGATAAGAAGACGAACGAAAGAAAGAGTGATGTTTTTTATTGTTTGTGCGGTTGTTACTCCACTCGCTTTTTCGTTTGTTTGTTTATTTGCTCAATCGGTGGTTCAGTTGTTTGTTTCTTCGTTCGATCTCGTCAGTTCTTTCTTTATTTTTTTTTAATTCCCTCATTTTGTTTTCATCGATGATTTTTTATTATTTTTATTTTTTATCTTTTTTTTTGTTTGATTTTCTCGTTCGGCAGTTTTTTCTCATCTGTTCCCGTTTGTCCTTTGTTGACATGGAGTACATGTCTGATTACAACGTTGCTCTATAACCCTATTAAACTGGGTAAATTAAAGTCAGTTTTAAGCCATTCATTGCATTACATGCCAGATGATCTAACTTTTGCACTATGCAATATTTGTTAATGTAAATTTGACGCTGTTTGGTGCGGTATTTGAAAATAGCCTCCGTAAAATTCCTAGACTTTTACTTTTGTTGAGAGAATATTTCAAATTAACCTAGTTGATAATAGTTCATGGCAAACTACACGAAGATCTTAATGCATGCATAATTATATGTGATTTATCAGTTTAGAAAAGTTTTTTCAACTTAGTTTCAGGGATGTAGTCTAGGTCTAGTTTTGTCTATTTTCTCCAGAATTCTGTTTTTATATAATATTAATACGCCACTTTGTATTTCTTCTGTGTTTTCTGTGAATTCCAAAGACAAAAGAAACCATTTTCAGGAAAAATCCACATAATTAATTTTCATAAATAATTATTTCCTTCCTTACCACACTATCTAAAGGGGGAGCTTGCAAACATACAATTTAAATAGTCCAGAACCAGCCTTTTAATGAATAGATTCCAAGTAATTAATTGGGTGAGACCTTGATTATGTGTATGGAATGTTTACACTCAGTTCATGGACTTCTTTCAATAGGATATAGGATCAATCCTATTATAATTGTGTTATATATAAGGCATAAAAAGCACTAACACGACCCATTCGCGCATGAAAATAATGAAAATATTTTGTCATTACTATTACATGCCAGCGCGAAAACAAACGCAAGTGCCAAAGAAACGGGAGTGCCGGTTTCGCATAAGAAAGCGAGGAATTTTAATTGCATTATAATATATTTAGGAAAAGGAAATAAAATTCGACATAGGGGGCATATATTCAAGAATTATATCGTTCCTCAATATTGGTGGTGTAAAAAACGAACAAACTGTTAGATTTTGTTTCATGTGCCGCGTTGGTTTCGTATAAGAAAACGAGGAATTGCGTGTCTAATTTCCATCCAATTTCGCGTCTGTTTGCTTACTGTCATCGCGTGCATATTCGAACTTTTTTGTTGGTACATCATGTGTTTTATGCTTTATTGGATTTTCTGTAGGAATCTCGGCCCATGTGTCGAATTATATCCGTAAACCAATCGAGGATCAAATCTATCTGCCAACGTCTGCATAGAATGGAATCATCCTGATGAAAAATTATTAAAAATAGCACATATACTAGAGCTCGGGATATTTAAACACATATGCATATTACAACCGTCGCCGTTATTCAGCGTATTTAAAAAAAACTGACGCTTCCAACCTCGTTTCAAAGCTGATACAAATATCTACTCTGTCAGACCTGTGATGTTATCTGCTGAATCTGGACAGCTCCAAACTGATCAAAGTCCTGATGTGTGTTCTGTTGGATCTGGACAGCATAGGATTCATGTAATCCTAGTGTACGTTTAGAGCCCAATCACTTTGAAACATATTACGAACTCAACTGAAACAAATTACAGAAAATCTTTGTAAAGGGGGAAATTAGGGATAAATAAAACAGAGTGATTAATTTACAGAACCGAATCAGTTTTTAAATAAGATGCTGTGGCTAATAAAACATATTTATCTTGGTTGTAATCATAGGACACAACTTCAGTGGGTGAACATTTCAATAAAATAACTTGGCTCTTAAAAGGTCGCGCGCCGAGCACGACTATACTCGTTATATCGGTTTTCGATACTTTATTTATCATATTAAATGCCGTTTTTTGTGAGAAAAAGTGGTCTTTAATAGGTAGAAATTGTAAATGTTTGGTGTCAAATTATACAAATATTAAATATGAGTAAATTTATCCACTTCAAGTTGTGGATTGCAGCAGCGACTAACAACGTCAATTGGGTGACCATTAAATTCACGAGCTTAACCCTTTAACCGCCGGTGCCGCATAATTCCGGGTTTCTATTTTTTATTAGCACATCAAGTACCACATTTCAAATATGTTAAAGATAAAATGTGACATCAATCAGCAAAATTTGAAAAGAGTTGACCGCCATTTTGTCAAATCTGAGTAATTTTCACCCACTTGAAGTTGTGGATCGCGTCGGCGAGACACAACTTCAAGTGGGTGAAAATTCAAATTGAATAACTTGGCGGTTAAAGGGCTAAACGGGTAACGCGTCAATCTTCACATTTAGGGCAATATTAATATTAATATTAATCTTTAACTACCCCAGTCTCCCTAATTTACTCTAATCTTATTTATTGATGGATTATAATGAATATAAATACCGATTTATTCATAAAAGATGATCATGTATTATATTAATTTGGAATATTACCGCCTTTCCGACACATCATATTTTATGAATTACTTTGTTAAAATAATATAGGTATTTAAACTTGTATTTGCAGGCTTTTTGAATTCCTGGCAAACAACAAAAAACGAGCATAAGTCTCTACTTCATTTAAAGGAGACCAAGCCTAATTGAATATTATTGACTTCATTCCCAGAAGGTTTAATACTTTTAATTAGATGTACCGATCTCATCACACACTATCATTGACACCGCGTGGTCAAAAGTTAACTTCGTGGAAATCACAGTTCACAAAAGGAGCATTTCTGTTGAACACAATACTCTAAATCAATATTAGCCTAATGTTCTGCCAACGTCGCACACGGTTAGCCAACAATACACCAGCGTTAAATCAATTTAACTGGCTGGCTGCAATATAAGTTAAAATAGTAAAAAGAATAAATGTGTCCCAACTAACACAAGTCATAGTTCCAATGTTATTTGAATGCTGGTTGACCGTCTGCGACGCGGGCCTAACATTAAACCAACACTGGGGCAGTGTTGTGTTTTTCCTGTGAATCTGCCTGCTATGCTGGCTCTATAATTAATTAGTGTTTTTTTTTCAATTTAAAAATTAAATAACTTATTTTCTTATGTGTAAAAATTGCCTCGCTCCCAGACAAAAAATTGGGCTGGGGGAATAGCCAGACGCGCACAGCTAAAATATACGCACTTTAAAACTAAAGATACGGTTACTTGTGAACGAATAAGAGAACGAACACAACGACGGCAAAAAATATTTTGGTGTGGGTATTCATATAATACACGAATATCTAGCAAGATAATAACTTGACACGACAAAATATAGGTTATCCATAAAAATGACTTTTTTCTAAACCTATATTTCATGCAAACTGATTAATAACCTTAAATAATCCGTTTCCAGTGACAACGGCGCCTTAAAAGTACCAAATAATGTTTAAAATCACATTAACACTCTAAAACGCAAAGTAAATGGTAGTGCCATGGATAATAAAAAAACATATTCGAAAAAGCAGCAATTCTTGTCAAGAAAAAATGAAATGAACTATTTTCCGTAGACTGCGTGTATTCTTAGCCTATTTATTTTATAATTTTTGAGCAATATTTCGTGAATTAGTAAAATTTCAAATTAATACAGCATGCTGTTACATTTCACAAAATGACTATTTCCTCTCAATTTAAAGTTGCGTAAATTGAGCTAATTAACTGTTTAAACCAGTTTAACCTGGAGATCGTTGAATCTTGTGGGTTCTTCTGAATTTAATTTACTGTTACGTGAATCACTAATGAACACAAGTTGCCAGGAACACATACGACCCAGAAAGTTGTCCCTCTGGGAGGAGTATAACATATACACCGTGACGCAGTGACATCTACGGCTGGTGAAGCTCTGCTGAAAGTGGACCACGAACTGCTGCAAAGTAAAGCCAGGCCAGAAAACATGATACATTCAACCGATCATGTTTTAATGTTGGGACAGAGTCTGAGACGGTGGCCCAACATTAAACCAACATTGGGTGAAGAGATGTGCTTCCCCAGAAGCGAGGCCTCTCGAGAATAAACGTGGACCTTACAAACAATATAAAACCAGGCTTCCTTGAGATTTAACACCAGTCTTACTTCAGACACCAAAGTAACGATCATCAATCGAGTCAGGTAAGAATATATATCTCATCTTATCACCATAGGAAAATTTTAGACAATCTTATAGTAGGGTGAAAAACCTAGCTTTCATGACCACATTCTGGCTAAGATGTTTTGATGATTGATTTGATTTTGAAAAGTGTATTTATTCATATTTGTAGCTTTTAGATGTCAAAAGTTATTTTTTCATAATGGCGCAGGCGGCCATTTTGGATTTACGCCTCTTGAAAAAAATGCCGGGATTTTTGCGAGGGACACTGGGGCTAAATATTTTTTAAAAGGTTCAAGGAAGTCAAATCACCGCATAAATGTTAAAATGGATTGGATAAACTTAGCTTTACGAGTCGGCCTACTGTTCTGTCAGAACGTTATTCAGGCCGTTAGTTGTAGTTTAGCTATCGTAGTCATAGCGCAGTGTGGAAGATCTGGTGTTTACAAAAGTTTCTCTCATTTGATAGTTGAACGCACGTAGGCTGTAGGCATGTAGGCATGTAGTAGACATGTAGGCTGTATACGTTACACATACGCTACAAATACGCTAGCCGTACGCAGATTACGTTGGTCATAGGCTGGCAATAATATGCAGGCTATATTCTGTTATTAAGCTAAAATATTTTGCTGACATTGGCAGGTCTCAAAAAAATTACCCATAAGTTTAACACTGCAAGTGCATTCACGATTATGTATTTTAAATGTGTTTGTGCGTATGACACTTAATTCACTAGTTTCTAAAAAAACATACTTTTGCTTCATACACTATAGTGTGTTGTGTAGTGTTAATTATTTTAAGGTGAATACATATATTTATATAGAACAATTATTATAATTTATTATGCTTCATATTGTTAGCAGTATAGTTAAAAATAATAATAAAAAAACCTTACTTGCATAAGGTCCATCACATTTCGAAGTCTAACGACAGCGAGACATCCCAGATAACAAAATATTGTGATATGCCTATACAGCATATTCTGTCATTATACAAATTTTTTTCACAGCCTGAACTTACAGCAAGACTACAAAGAGAACAAGATGTTGAGATTGGTAATTTCACTAACGTTGCTGTCTCTCAGCTTAGCCAACATTGTCAAACGCAGTGAGTATCTTCGTTCAGTTCACATACAATACAATGCAATGCAATGCAAAGCAATACAATACAATACAATACAATACAATACAATACAATACAATACAATACAATACAATACAATACAATACAATACAATACAATACAATACAATACAATACAATACAATACAGTACAGTACAGTACAGTACAGTACAGTACAGTACAGTACAGTACAGTACAGTACAGTACAGTACAGTACAGTACAGTACAGTACAGTACAGTACAGTGCAGTGCAGTGCAGTGCAGTGCAGTGCAGTGCAGTGCAGTGCAGTGCAGTGCAGTGCAGTGCAGTGCAGTGCAGTGCAGTGCAGTGCAGTGCAGTGCAGTGCAGTGCAGTGCAGTGCAGTGCAGTGCAGTGCAGTGCAGTGCAGTGCAGTGCAGTGCAGTGCAGTGCAGTGCAGTGCAGTGCAGTGCAGTGCAGTGCAGTGCAGTGCAGTGCAGTGCAGTGCAGTGCAGTGCAGTGCAGTGCAGTGCAGTGCAGTGCAGTGCAGTGCAGTGCAGTGCAGTGCAGTGCAGTGCAGTGCAGTGCAGTGCAATGCAATGCAATGCAATGCAATGCAATGCAATGCAATGCAATGCAATGCAATGCAATGCAATGCAATGCAATGCAATACAATACAATACAATACAATACAATACAATACAATACAATACAATACAATACAATACAATACAATGCAATGCAATGCAATGCAATGCAATGCAATGCAATGCAATGCAATGCAATGCAATACAATACAATACAATACAATACAAGCCTGAGCTGTTGTATTATATAGCATGAACACATTGAAAATATTATATGTGTGCCCATTGTTACATTCTATTTTCCGAATACTGCATAATGTATTTTAGGGTGTCAAGATATATACACACTATGCATTTATATTTCAGCATTTTTCAATTTTACTTTTGTAAAGCTTTGAATTAGAATAAAAATATTATGATATTTGTTCGTTCACAGTTATTTTGTGGTTTTGTCCCATGGATCCGGCTATGACTAGATAAGAGCTAAGAACTATTCACCCTTTTACATCCAACTGACTAATTTTAAATGCAGACCGCAACTAAGATTTAGTTATTTTGGCAATCAAATATGATATGCTAGTATTCAGTATTGGGCATATTTGTATCAACATACAGCATCTGTCTAATTGTTTGCTTGTGTGTTACCAGGTACTGGTGATGATGAGTGCTACCGATGCAGTGACTTTGACGCCCTGGGCCGAGGGTTTATAGAGGCTGATGACAACCCTAGAATGTGTGGACATTACAAGGAATGTTATAAAGTTAAGAATAGTGGTGTCATTACATCCGTGGATCGTTGGTGTGCTCCTGGTACGTACACGGATCCAGAAGATATTCGCAGAGGAGCTCCATGCACAAAGACAACCTGTGATCCCGCCGAGTGTGATGACTGCGGTTTCCCCACAGTCAGCACTCCAGAACACGGTGAGTTCGATGAAATAGTAAAATGGCCTAAAACAATAACGTATTTAAAAACGGTATGTTATCTAAACCATAAAAATAACCTTCAGAATGTCCTCAATTAGGACGTGGTATGTTATTTTAAATATATCAAAAACATCCTCCAGAATTAACTGAACTAAAACGCAATGTAAAAACATCCTCCCAAATTGACTCGATTTGGACACGGTATGTTACTTTAAAAAAATAAAAATATGCTCCAAAGTTAGTGAAATATTATACCCCAAATAACTAACTACATGAATAAAAATATTTCCCATAGTCAACAATCCAGACCGAGTTAAGTAGTCTATAATATACAAATTAAAATTTTAGAGTTTCTTTAGTACTAACATCAATCGGTATGCTGCTTCATTAGTTTGGATTTAGTAGTGAGTGACCACAATTTCGTGATCCATTATTTAAAATGGTTAGGAAAACCTGTGTACAAAAAAATGCAGGATAACGTCGATAGGCGACACAGAAAGACATTGGTAATTCTGAAAAGTGTCCATACATGTGGCAATAAATACAAGAAACCCCTACTACCGTCAAGATCAGTGCTTTATGTGTAAAGGATAAAAGGGAGTAAAAAATGTGTATTTTTGTGATCTACCGTATAACATTTAACAGTCTCCATTTTTCTATACCTCAAAAAATGAGGTACGTTTTTACTCTTATGAACTTATGAACAGTATTATTTACTGTAATATTAGTATCCTCTCAATCAATACATTGACATTTCTATTTCCAGGAAGACCGTGTATCTGAATTAGTACTAAAATACTTCCCCAATGAAAACCATGGGGTGGATTATAATTCATATTTTTACGGCTAATTTAAACTTGCATTCAATAAGTCGAATTATATGTTATTGAATGTAGATAATAATGAAAACATGTGTTTTTAGTACCCTGCCCCTACGTGCAAATGGAACCCGAATGGTTATTTGGAATGTATCAAGGAGGTGAAGTTGTGGAAGTTGGAACATGTGGTGTAGATGGATACTTCAACGACACGGATTATATCTGCACATGTACAGAAATGAAAGGTTAGTATAAAGCATGACAAATTCCATCTTCAAGCAGCACTTTGCATAGTGCTGTATAATTTCTTGGACAAAATTGACAAATTGACAAAAACATTAGTATTTGATAGTGGCGAGTACAACATTTGACTGTTGAAGCATTGAATTTCTAAATTTGCCCCCTCTTGGATAAGCCGCTGTCTGATATCATATCCTTGATAGGAGTAGCTCAATATAAATGTTTATTTCAGAATAAATTAACTTACTGTTAACTAAATGTGATTCTTCTGGGGTTTTTTTGTAAATTTCAGTTGACTGCACCTGCAAAGTGTCTATTCCACTCATAGCTGACACAGAGTCTCATGGCTGTAACGGAGGATGGGTAGGACAGCTTGGTATGCCAGCCATGGCCAATGTACAGAACAACTGCGGACACTTTCTAGGTTACAATTCAGTTTTAGGAAATGGTGGTCACCTTGGAACCTATGTAATGGACGGTCTCTTTGCTGGAGATTGGGTCAGCCAGCTTAAGTTGACAGCTGCTTTCACTTTGGATGCATCTTGGGATAACACAGCAGCTGGCACAAAGTGGGGAATAGTCACTTACGGAGATTGTGCTGCTGACGCTTCTTTCGGATTCAGTGTCGAGAAAGACGCAATCGACACCTATTTGGTCGCCACCTTGGAACTGCAGACTGGAATTCTGACAAAGTACACACTTTCTGTTGGTGGTGTGAGTATTTAACCAAGCTTAACATATTTTTCCAAGTCATATTGTTAATAACACAGCAACAATGCCTCCACTTTGGCAGTAAATATTCACTTGGTGATCTAAGTAGGTCCATGTTTGTTAAAAATAGTAGCATTTACCATCAGCAATTATCAATACTTATTTTAACAAGTGAACCAGGTGGTCTGATTAATTCCACATTGCCACATTTCTCGATACGTCTCGATATTATAATTAATACGTCTCGATACTATAATTAATAAAATGCACCTCTTTAACGAAATTTAAAATATACAATATAGTTCAATTAATTTCAGAATTTGTGTCTATATTATAAAATATTGTGTCTTGCTTATATTAGTGTTCTATGTGATACTTGCATGAGCTGTGATTACATAAAACATTTAGTTGTCTACTATGCACCATCACCAGGCTATAGTTTTCACCAGGAAGCAGGGTACTAGTAGAGCATATCTTTGCTGGTTATGTGAACGATCAGGGGTTTTTTAACTTTGTACGTTTAATGCTGTTCTACCATCTGACCCAGGTTGTTGGTTTGTTGTGTTACCTTTTTTATTTAAAACATTTCGTAGCCCAGCGTGAGTCAATAGGTGTATAAAAAATCAGGGTATCATGTATGTTAGACAGGTGAATGAACTTGTTTCTTCCTCGTTCGACAGATTATTCTGGTGGTAGTTTAATGCTGTAATAATCTGTGTGACTATGATCCAATACCAAAGCATCACTGGTGCATTCCATCACCTTCTGGTATTTGCTGAATAAGTACATGTTCAGTTGTTCTGTTTGTACAGATCCTATCTGGAGTGAGCTACCACGCCGTATTTATCTACGAGCAGGACCTGACTCCCAACAGCTGGAACCTTTACTTGATGAATGATGCCGAGTACAACAACTGTGTCGGTGGTAGCTGCCCTGGACCCGTAGCAAGCTCCAATCCTACAGGTTGGCAACTATACTCTATTATCTTATAAAATCAGAATTGTATTACTTGCCTATTTGAAAGTTCACCTAGCTGTTATTATGTGACAACATAAATGTACTTGTTATAACTGTTGAACAGACCATCTCATTTACACATGGTTTTATGTAATTTAATATCTTGAGAACGGTTTGGTTCATGTTGATATATTTTGAAAAACATAAGCGCTTTGACCTGTTGACTGGTTACAAAATCAAAAAGGCGCCATAGAAAAAAAAATAATAATAATAATTTCATGGTCATGAGACCCTCAAGGGACTCCAGGCATGACTTAACACACAAACAGCGTCATTTCTGTGAATGCTGTCTATGTTTGGATTATTCCTACTCACATACAACGCAATTATAAAACAAATGATTATCGTTTACTACGGCTAGGTGATTAATGACTTCTTAAAAAAGAGAATTTTGTTTTAAAATATTTTTTTCATTTTTAGGCACCATTACTCCACGTGGTTGTGGCTTTGTGATTGGCTACACAGGCTCTAACAGCGATGGCGAATTCTTCGTTGGAGACATCTGCCAAGTAAGTTTTCATAGTAAAAGGAGGTGGTTTGTCACAATAGAAATAGAATATTTGAATATAAAAACGAATCTATGATATTTGAATATGAAAACGAATCTATGACAGCGAAAATAATTTATAGCTAGTGTGCAGAAGTGATATGTTTAAATATATAGTAATACAATTTGTCAATGAATGTGTATGAAACAGTGATAATAATTAGCTTGATTATATAGGGATCACTTACAAGACTACTTTACAGCTAATGTTGTCGTTTGTTTCCAGGTCAGTGTGGATATCGGATCCAACTCTAATGATCTTCATCCATGTGTGTAACAATAAAGAGCGAGAATGATGTGGACGATATCACCGACCTTTAATTGACCTTCACTAAAGATACCTGATCCAAGTGATTACATAAACCACCTGCTTTATTCATTACAACAATATTATGATACATAGTTACTATTACTTGTATATTTCTACTGCTGGATGTATGTATGTTATCATCTGACAAAATAAACAGGAGGAAGTGCATAATATACAGAGTTTATAATTTTTTGTATTCAATAGAATAGTGTACTGTTGCAAAATAAATCTACTAAAACTAATCATAAGGTCCCATCAGTTGAACACACAGACTGCTACACACGCACATACTTTCCACACACATGATGGTCCGGGCCCATTCTTAAAGCTTCAATAATGTAAGGGGGGATGGGGGGTCTGCGACCGAGAGTTAAATATTTTATAATTTAGTTAGATATTGATTCATTGCTGGAACTCCGTGACTTAGATAGATTTTTTAAATCAATTATTTTTAGGATAGGCATACTGTGACCCATTTTTTCTTTTTTTTTGCTCGTCAGTTTATTTTTCGTTCGTAGATTTTCATATTGGTCGATTTTTGTTATCGTTCATCAATTTTTTTTTCTCATTTCTTAATTATGTTTCTCGTTCGGCGATTTTTTTTTAATTGGCAATTTGTGTCGTTCGATGGTTTGGTTTTGCATAGATTTGTTTGGTGTCATTTTTTTGTTTTTGCTTGTTTTTTGCGATTTTTTTTTTTTTTTTCAATAATTTTTTTCTGTTAGTCATTTTGTTTTGTTCATTTGTTTGCTAATTCGTTCTATCTTTTGTTTATTCATTTAATCGCGGTTTTTAAAAAAATGCATTCAAATGTGTGTTTTTTCGTTCCAGTGATCTTTCATTTGTTTATACGTTTGTTATTTTTTTCATTTGTTTGTTTGTTCATTCACTTGTGTTAGTTCTTTAAAAAAAAAAACTTTTTTTGTTTTTCACTTTTCTTTTTTATTTTCGTTCGTCGTGTTTGTTCTGTTCATCTATTTGTTTTTTATTTGTATATTTCTTTTTTCTTTGTTGATTTTTTTTATTTTTTTTTTGTCAATTTTTTGTTTGTTTGTTAGTTTCTTTATTCACTCGTTATTTTGTTTGATCATCTGTTTAACTTTTTTTGTCGTTCGATGGTATTATTTTTTATTTCGTCAAAAACAATTTTTTTTGTCCTTGATTTTTACATTCTCAGATTTTTTACGCCATTTTTTTCGCTCTTTTTTTTTCGTTTGTCAAACAGACGATCGATCAAATTAACAAACGAGCGACTGAGAGAAGGAAGGAACACACGAGCAAACGAGACCAGACAAAGGATCGAACGAAAAAAATCGACTTACAAAAAAAAATCAACAACGATAAAAATAGACAGACAAACAAAACATGTTACAAATGAAACAAAAAAAGACAAAAAAAAATAAGACATTTTTTTTTTAATCTCAAAAAAAAAATACAAATTGACTAAAAGAAGAATTAACACGATTAAATGAAGAAACGAGCGAGTGCACCAACGAAAGAGCAAAGAACGAACAAACAAATGAACAGATAAACAAACAAAATATGATCAAAAAAACAAATGAAAAAATGAAAACAAATCGACAGAACGAAAATAAAAAAAATCAAAGAAAAGAACAAATGAAGAAACTAGGAAAAAAGATCGAACAAGAAAAAAAGGACAAAAAAAACTCCATTAGCTAACAAAAAAAAAAAAATTGACAATTAAAAAAAAATCTTTTTTTTTAAATATAACTTTTGTTGTCATTTTACAATTTT
Source organism: Flabesymbios commensalis (assembly GCA_964017125.1). Classification (NCBI taxonomy): domain Eukaryota; kingdom Metazoa; phylum Annelida; class Polychaeta; order Terebellida; family Flabelligeridae; genus Flabesymbios; species Flabesymbios commensalis. The sequence continues at coordinate 11,967,781 of OZ024914.1, read as the reverse complement.
TTTCAGTTTTTTTTTCGTTTGTTTGTTCATTCGCTCACTCGTTCATTTTATTTGTTTTTTCTTTTGATTTGTTCGTTTGTTCTTTTGTTTGTTCGTTTGTTTGATTTGTATGTTCTTTTGTTTGTTCGTTTGATATATATTTTTTTTATTTTGTCGATTTCTTTATTTTTCATCAACTTTGTTTTTCGTTCTTCGATATTTTGTATTTGTCCATTTTTTTGTTTGTTCGTTAATTTTTTTGTTTGACAATTTCTCTTTCGTTTGTCAAATTTTACGTTTGCTTGTTTGCTTGTTCGTTCATTTGCTAAATAGTTTTTTTTATCGTTTGTTCTTTTGTTTGCTTGTTCCATTGGTGTTGGTTCTAAAAAACGATCAAATTTTCGAGCAAAGAAACGATCGAACAAACTAAAAAACAAATGATTAAACGAACAAACAAACGAACAAGCAAGCAAACAAATGAACAAATGACCCGACCAACGCGAAAAAATCGACGAATGAAAAAAGGAGCAACAAAAGAAAAAAATGGGGGAAAAAACTGACAAAAAATCGACAAAAAAGGCGAACAAAAAAATTGTCAAATTAAAAAAAATGACGAATGAGGAAAGTAAACCATCTAAAAAAATGGGTGATGTTGATAATTTTTTTGTGGGTTTGTTTGTTTTTTTGCTCAATCGATGGTTCTGAGGCGTGTTAAAAAAATGTTGACCTCTTTTAATATAATCGCAAATAATGAACCTAGAAATAGTATTACGAGTCTGCAAGATGAAGTGAGCGATGCAGCGGGACAACATTGTACACAGTTGGAGACGGAACTCGAGTTAACGCGCGAAAAGGGGACACGGCTTGAACAAACTTATGGGGCTGTCACACTCCAGCGTATGGTACCAGCGTATGCCAGCGTATGAAAAATATCACTCATACGCTGGTATACGCTGACATACGCTAGGGGTACGTTAGGCATAGGTTGTATACGTTTCAAGCACGGTGGCATACGCTGGTATACGCTGGCATACGCTGAGGCAGAAAATTAGTTTTGAGTATGCTTAAAAAATGTGTGCGTATGGTTAATACGCTAAAGAAACGCCATGCACACGCTGAATACGCTAGAGGTACGCTACAGGCACGTTACTCCTAGGTTGATTACGCTGGTCATACGCTGACATGAAGGTGTACCGTACAGATAGCGTATAGATAGCATATGAGTAACGTACTTCTAACCTATGTCTGACGTATCTACAACGTATATAGACATGTTGGCGTGTGCCTGACGATTGAGTAACGTATTTAACGTAAAACTAGCGTATGGCCAGAGTATAGCCAGCGTACACCCAGCATATTTGAAAAAGGGTATATATAGGTACCCATTTCCAGCTCTTCTTCAGTTGTTTGTGGACCTCCGATGAGAGGATGGAAGTAGCTCTTCTCCAACACCAGTATGATCTGATCGATGTGGCACTTCACCACATTAGAAGGAGAAGAAGAAAAAGAAGAAGACGTGAAGTCTGGGTGAGACCATGGATCGGTAGACGACGGCAGTTTGGCCTCTATGACCAGCTTCTGGTGGAGCTCCGACAAGAAGATCAAAAATCATTCAAGAACTTCATGCCGTTTATATAGGCAGTTTGTGACGTGTTGTTGGTACGCTACTCATAGGCTACTCACACGCTACTCATACGCTACTCACACGCTACTCATACGTTAGTCATACGCAGAGTGCGTTGGCCACACGCTGGCCATGCGCTGGTCATACGCTGTCATACGCTGACATTTGCTAACATCCGCAGGTCATACGCAGGCCATACGCTGGTGATACGCTACTCATACGCTACTCATAGGTTCAATACGGTAAGTATACGCACAATTCTGTATTTTCAAGGGTTTTTTGTGCGTATGAAACTTATTTTATGAATTTTCATACGCAACTCATAAGTTTCTCTTATACGCTAGAGTGTGACAGCCCCTTTAGAAGCTGTAAACTTTTTAAACATGAATACGGCAATGTTGATAAAGTGTATCAGACTGGTCAGAGGAGCGCAATGGCCTGTTTCCGATGTGGAATTGTGCCTATAAATATTGAGCTTGGCAGATACGTCAATGTGCCTGCTGATCAGAGATTTTGTCATGTTATTGATAACTGCATTGAGGACGAGGTCCATACAGTCGTAAGATGTCGTATGTACATCAAAAGTGCGGAATGAGCTGTTCACTCAAGTCACATATTTTAATAATGAATTTATGCAAATGCCTGATATTGACAAATTTATTCATTTATTCAGTGATAAGAGGATCGCGAAGAAGTGTGGCAAAACCTGTCAGACTATATTGGACATTCGCTGTCGCAACAAATAACATGTGATAACAAATATATTTTAATTTATGCACATTGAGCTTCAAGCCATTCAATATTTCATTCATTCCATGATCATGTTGAATAATTCATTTATTCATTCATTCACTCCCTCATTTAATTCGGACATCTGTCCTTTCGATCATTCATTCATCATGATCATGCAGTCATTTATCCTGTCATTTATTTATTCATTTGTTTCGTGTGTTCGTCCGTCCGTATGCATTCATTCATTATTTTGTTTTCTCATTTACCCGTTCTCATAATCGCTGTTGGTATTTTATTTTATTAATTTAATTATTTTTTTTGGTCAATCTGTTAAAGACTGTTTTAAAATTGATATTGTTTTTTTAAGTGTATTTGCGAGGCATGCACAATTGTTTCTCGCAACTCTATATAATGAGTGACCTGTCAGTTTTTATATGAACTGTATACAGTGTGAGACATTAATGTTTGTTTCTTTGCTCGATCTTGTTAGTTCTTTTTTTATTTTAGGTCTATTTTGTTTAGTATCTTGATTATTTTCTTCGATGATTTTTTAATTATTATTGTTTTCCATGCCCGATTTGTTTGTACTAGAGTAGCTGATGGTGGTTTTGTATGCACTTTTATGTCTCCGCTTAGGGGGGGGGGGGGGTATTTTACTTATTTCTCTGTAAGTATCAAATGCGTCACCAGCCAAAAATTGTTTAATGGTCTCCAATAAGTTGATTTCTGAACAGTTTAGGTGTGGAAATGAACATCAGCAACTCCAGTAAAAAAAGTTTTAAAAAAATTAAAAAACAAGAAAAATGGGCACTGGAAAAATAGACCTTAATAAAAAACTAACAAGATTGAACAAAGAAACAAGTAAAAGAACAATCGATTGAACAAACAAGCAAACAAACAAACAAAAGAAAAAACAGCTAGCACCTAAAAATTTAGCAACATCACTTTTTTCGTTTGTCTACATTTCTCATTTGTCATTTTTCATACGTTGCTTTTTTTCAATTCGTCAATTTTATTTTTGTTTGTCAATTTTTTCCCACATTCGTTATTTTTTAGGGGGTTTGTGCTCTTTCTATTTTCGTTCGTCGATTTTGTTGTGGTATCGTCGATTAATTTGTGTTAAATCGTTCGTTTATTTGCTTGCTCGTTTGTTCGTTTGTTTATTTGTTTGTTTAACCGTTCATTTGTTTTTAGTTTGGCTATTTTTAAATATTTTTTGTTATTTCATCATCTTTTTGTAATAGTCTATTTTTTGGGGGTCCGTCTATTTTATTTTTATCGATGTTGCTTTTTTGTGCGTCGATTTTTTTTCTTTATTTTCTTTGTTTGATCATTTGTTGTTTTGTTTGTTCGTTTGCTTGATTGTTTGTTTGACAAAAATAAATTAAATTAAAAACAAATTGAACAAACAAACAAACACGCAAACGAATGATCGAATAAAACAAAATCGATGAGCAAAAATATCAACAACAACAAAAAATCGACAAATAAATAAAAAATTTAAGCAAAATAAAAAATCGACACAAGAATAAATAAATTAAAGAACAAAAAAATCAACAAAAGTAAAAAAAAAACGATTAAAAAACAGAAAAAGCACAATTGTATGAACAAATGAACTTATAAGTAAATGTGAATCAAATGAAATCGCAATAAAAAAAATCAACAAAAAAAAAACGAAAAAAAATTGGCCAACGAAAAAAAATCGACTTGTTTGATCGTTTGATCGTTTTATTGCTCAATAAAAAAAAATCAATTTAAAAAAACGAGCTCATAACCGAAAGAATAACAACCACAACAACAATCTAAAGGACAGATGAGCTTACGAACGAACGAGCAAACAAACAGACGAAAACATTGACAAGCAAGGAAATAAAATGGATGACAAAAATTGACAAAAGAAAAAAAGACTATCGAACATACAAACAAAAGAACGAGAAAGTCAAACAAATGAAAGAACGAATGAGCGAATCAAACAAACAATAAATGACGAATGAACGAAACTAAATTTTAAAAAGAAAAAAATGCAGAAAGAAAAAAATTGTCAAAAGAAAAAAATACGATTTTTATTTTCATTAGTCTTTTTTCCTTCTATTGTCCTGTTTTGTTTCCTTTTTTTTTGTCTTCGTTCGTCAATTTGTTTTCGGTCGTTCGCTTGTCGTTCGATCTACTGCTTTTTGTTTGTTGTTTCAATAAATCGATCGTCATAACACCAGGGCGTCTAAGGAGGATCGGAGACAGCCCAACCAATGGCTGCTAGGACAGTAGCCAGGCTGGAAAACAGATATATGACATTAACAAACCTGAATACGTCTCAATTCAATCTCATACATCAACATTGTTTAAAAACGTTTCTTCGAATGATGAAAGTTCCGAATCATTAGATAGAAGCACAGGTATTTGTCAAATATCGTTAGAAAATATAAACATATTAACGTTAAATGTATGTGGACTGAAATCTAAAATGAAAACTCCAGATTTTGAGTTTTATATATCTAAGTATGATTTAATTTTTCTAACGGTCACTAAATTAGATGTTTTGGATCAAATAATTATAGATGGTTTTACAACATTGATCAATAATCAAAAATATAAGAAAAGACCGTCCGGAGGTGTGGATGTGATTGTTAAAAACAGGATTGCAAAAAAATTGGAGCAACTACCTTTATCATTTCAACCAAACAACAAAATTAACACTAAATTAGATGATTTGGACCAAATAATTATAGATGGTTTTACAACATTGACCAATAATCGAAAATATAAGAAAAGACCGTCCGGAGGTGTGGCTGTGATTGTTAAAAACAGGATTACAAAAAATGTGGAGCAACTACCTTTTTCATTTTAAGATACAATATTGGTGAAAATTAATAATTTGTTTGAGAAACCAATAGTAATGGCTGCAATCTACAACCCTCCCGAAAATTCGAGTTATGCAGACGATAAGTTATTTTATTTTATAGAGAAAGTTGTTCTGGATAACTATGATTTCAACGCCTGCACAGCTAGCCTTTCTGACAGTGTTCAAGATGATGCATTAGAAAATTTGGAAAATCAAGAATTTGTCCCACTACAACGATCAAACCAAGATAACACTGTTTATCAATACGGTCATAAATTACTTGACATGTGTAAACACCTCGATTTGTATATTGTTAATGGTCGATTTGGTGAGGACAAAGATGGAGGTAAAACCACAAGTAAAAACGTAAGCACTGTAGACTTTTGCATTGTAACCAAAGATATTTTTCACAAGATTGAGCAGTTTGAAGTTAAGGAATTCGACGACATGTGGTCAGATATTCACTGTCCACTACACTTGAGCTTAGTCAGTTACACAACTTCCGAGCGACAAGAGAATATATCTGAGACAGTGAACGTAAAAAATCGTATTTTTAGACCTAAATGGAAACCAGAATTAGCTAAACAATTTACAGAGACATTAGAAAAAAAAATACATTGAAGACAATCTGTTAGATAGTAATAGTATTTTAGTTGAATTACCAGATAACGCCAGCATAGATAATATAAATCAAACACAATATAAAATAAACGAGTTAGTATCGAAAGTTGGGAATCTTTTAAAAACTACAGCTAGAAAAATTGGTATGAGGGTAAATACAAATTCAAATAGAACAATAAGACGCAAGCAACCATACAAAACATGGTATACCACTGAGTGTTGAAATTTGAGAAAATATATGATTAAATGTAAAAATAAATATAGACAACAAAAATCGGACGATGATCTTCTGGAATTGAAAGGCGCCAGCAGAAGATACAAACTTCAGATAAACTCCTCCTTTAGGCAATATCACAAAACTTTGGCTAAAAAATTAGGCTTTTAGAATCGAATAATGCTAAAGAATATTGGCAAATTAATAATGGAACAAATCAAAAAGAAACCACACAAAAATTATCTAGTGATGTTTTGAAATATCACTTTAAACAACTGAATGATGACAATAATAACAACCCTGAAAATCAGAATATTATATATAACACAGAGGAAGTAAACTAATTTTTAGATAAACCATTTACAGAAGTAGAAATTCACAAACTCATTAGAAAATTGAAAAATGGTAAAAGTAGTGGAGAAGACAACATTTTGAACGAATTTCTTAAAAACTTATCTCATAATTGCTCGGAGCTATATGTTAGGCTGTTTAATTTAGTTTTAGAGACAGGTATGGTGCCCGATGATTGGTGTACAGGTTTTATTATTCACTATGTAAAGGTAAAGAAAGTAAAGTTGATGTAAATAATTATAGGGGCATAACAATTTCGTGTTGCTTAGGTAAACCATTCAATGGAGCTGTTAACCATCGGTTGAAAGAATTTTTAGACAGACACAACTCTATAGGACCGGAACAAGCAGGCTTTAAGAAAGATCATTCTACCCTAGATCGTATTTTTGTATTAAAAACAGTTATTGACTTATATTTATCAAACAAAAAAAGATTGTATGCATGTTTTGTTGATTACGAGAAAGCATTTGATAAAGTAGACAGACTATAGCTCTTGATTAAGCTTTTAAATAGTAATATATCTGGTAAAATATTCAATGTAGTTCATAACTTGTATGCTAAGGCTAAATCCCGTGTTTTTGTTGATGGCGAACTGTCTATTACATGTCCTTGTCAAGTCGGGGTTAGACAGGTTGATAGCTTATCACCTCTTCTATTTGTTATATATTTATCAGATTTAAATACATTTCTCTTTGAGCATTGTGAAAAATTAAACTTAGTGCATGCACTTGCATCCGAATCTATATTTGATGAGAAACTATTATATTATTTAAAACTCTACATATTAATGTATGCAGATGATACAGTCGTATTAGCAGAATCCGAGGATGAAATGTAAAAAATTATTAAATACCTTGCATGAATACTGTGAAGAATGGAAGCTTAAAATAAATGTGACGAAAACAAAGATTATGATATTCTACCGTGGAAAAATTAGGAACTTGCAGGATTTAAAGTTTGGAAATTCTAAAATAGAGGTTGTATTTGAATATGATTATCTGGGAATAATTTTTAATTATAATGGCAATTTTACTAAGGCTATAAAGAGTTTATATGATAAAGGTTCGAAAGCGATGTTTTCCTTACTGCGTAAGGAACGTAGTTCACAATTACCTATTGATTTACAACTACATTTATTTGACAAGGTTGTTACTTCAGTCATTTTATACTGATGCGAAGTATGGGGTTTTGAATCATGTAAAATACTGGACAAACTACAATTAAAATTTTGCAAATATATCTTGAATTTAAACAAGAGCACCTGTTCCAATATGATTTATGGAGAGCTAGGTGTAATTCCTATATCTGTAAAAGCCAAATGCCGTTCACTGAAGCTAAGCTGGTGAATGGCACTGAATGCAAGTTAAGCAATATATTTTATTATTTATTATATAAGATGGATGAATCCGTGTTTTTTTACAAGTAATTGTGGATCAGATTTGTTAAGAGTAATCTAAATGCTCTTGGTTTCTCTGACTTGTACACAACACAAACTATACCCTATAGTAGCAATTGTTTTAAGAATAGAGTACAGTTAAGAACAAAAGATCAATTCAGACAGAATTGGGCATCAGAAATATTTGACAGCTCGAAGTGCCTCAATTATCGAATGTTTAAAACGAATTTTGAATATGAAAATTATTCAGGTATTTTAGATAGTCAAAGAATTGCATTTACAAAATTTA
>OZ024914.1:11219009-11346509 GCA_964017125.1 Flabesymbios commensalis | reverse complement strand
TCAGAGACAATTTAGTGAACACGAAAAGCTAATATAAAGTCAATGCTGGGTTAATGTTCCAGTATCGCAGACGGTGAGACTAATATTTGATAATGGTATTGTGTTTGCTGGGAAATAGATTGACGGTGCCATGAATCAGAAAGATTAATTGATTTAGAAATTTAAGTAAGATTGGATGTTTTTATTCATTATTTTCTGTATGATAATATATTACTCAAGGTGCGCAAAATATTATATATGCAAATACGTAATCACTTCGTTGTGTTGTTTTACTTCCATCAAACAATTGAATTGTTTGTACAAAATAGCATGACGTTTCCTGCTGATATCTAGACTGTTATTTACATGATTTGTAAAAACTTCAAGCTTTATTCTACAGTCTGTTCCACCAGATACTGAGAGTAGCCTTTTTTCAATTTGCTCGTTCGCTGTTTAAAAAAATTCAACAAATTTAATCTTGGATTATATTTTCATCCTCCCCTAACATACCTGAAAATTTGATGGAATTTTGTTGTGTATTTTGTAAGTTAGACCATTTGGCATGTAATATAATTCTTGTTTCACGATAATGGTGTTAAAGAGAGCTGTAATTTTGAAAATTTATTACATGCCAAACGGTCTAACTTCGATAACACACAAAAAAATCCATCAAATTCTCAGGGATGCTGGGGAAAGATGAAAAAATGATCATATAAAAAATTGTTAAAAAAAAATAAACAGCGACCGAACAAATTGAAAAAAAAGGCTACTCCCAGGATCTGGTTAACCAGACTGTAGTTACTAATTTAAGAGGCTTTGCTTTAGCCCTTAAAGCGATGAAATATTTGTATATAAACCAAACAACCATTTTTTACGATTTGAAGTCATCATGAATGTCTTAGTTAGCTCTTTATTTGAATACCTATGTTATGGGTCTACGGTCATTATAAAAATTTTACTCTTCCAGTTCATGGACCGACTTTAGACATCAGAATCTGACGTCTATAGACGTACGATTATGACGTCTAAAGTCGGTCCCCGCACTGAAAATGGTTAATATGAACTACAAGATATTTTTTTTTACATATCAACGTTACGTGGTTGAGATTTTCACCAGACCTGAATTACTGCAGTCAAAATGAAATCCCATTATTCAGAAAAAAATAAAAATAAAATAACAAATTAGCGAGCCGACGGAGAATAGTTGCGAATTTAGGTCTAATTCCAAGTCATTACATACATTATAATTATATAAGATTAGGCGAGAAGCTGATATCACGCTACAAATAAATGCTACCTATCCATTTAAATGCATAATTGCAGCCACGTAAGATTTAGTGTTTTAATTGGCGTGTTTAAGTTTCAGAGCCTATACTGTTAATGTCACTTGAACAGCAATGTGACTTATATCCGAACAACGGACCCAAGCAGCGTAACAACCCTTTGGACACGAGCAGCAGCTTAACAACCCTTTGGGCATAAACATCCGCTAATAGCAGCCCTCTGGACAAAAGCAGTTGCTTAGCAACCCTTTGCACCCTAGCATTTGCTTAGCAACCCTCAAGGTATCAATTATGACTGCAGTAATTTTATCAAATCTCCCTTATCTCCTTAGCCCTTTAACCACCGGTCCCGAATAAATACGGGTTTTTAATTTTTTTATTAGCACATTAAATACCACTTTTTGAACATGTTAAAGATAAAACGTGACATCAATGAGCAAGATTTAAAAATAGTTAACCTTCATTTTGTGAAATCGGAATAATTTTCACCCACTTGAAGAGGGTGAAAATTTCAATTAACTAATCTTGTGGTTAAAGGGTTATTCCCTTCAAGTAACATCAAGTGAGAGTTCTTGTGAAAAATACAAATTGCATTTAACTTTCAAAAGTTGCAAATCTTTAGTCTCAAATTAAACAAATGTGCGACCGTTACGACGGACCATACATGTATACATTATTTTACAATGATTGTCTAAAATAGTAGAATGAATGTTGGATGTCGTTTGTATCTATATTTATATAGCTTTGGGCTTTATAGCAACCTTCTGGGCACAAACAGCTGCTTAGCAACCCTTTGCACCCTAGCATCTGCTTAACAATCCTTAGGGCACCTATTATGACTGCTGTAATTTTAACCCTCTAATCTCCCTTGTCTCCTTAATGCGCCACATGACATTATTTGAATAACATTCGAATGTAATTGTAAGCGAAGAGAGCAGCATATTTCGTGTCTAAAACTTTGAGGTTAACAGCACCGGGTGAGAGGCCTTACCTGGAGCTGGCAGCAGGTTCCGGGACAGCGATGTTAACAGGGACCGGGTAAGAGGGTTAAGGCATTACCTAAAGTTATGGGTCGCGTCAGCGAGACAAATCTTTAAGTGGGTGAAAATTCCAATTAAATAATTTGTAAAAGGGTAACACTTCCAGTAGCATATCAAAAACATTCTAGGGAATAATACAATTGTATTTAATTTTCAAAATTTGCAAATGTTTGGTTTAAAATTAAACTAATAAAATGAGTATCTTTCACCCACTTAAAGCATTGGGTCGCTGTAGCGACTTACAAGTTAAAGCTAGATGTCATTGGCTTTATTAGGTTGGTGCTCAAAGTGTCAACAGCCTTTTACATACGAGATCTGACCCCCAGTAGCTGGACGTAGTTGAGAAAAATAATATATTCTCTACAATGTATTATTCTATATGTGATAAATTTTAGGCCACTATGTTTTTTCTCTTTATTAGACACTGTTAGATGAGCGCGAGCATTTAATTAAGGCCGAGCATTACCAAAAAACATGTTTTTTCTTCCCAGCGCGCGCATTAGATATTTGCTAATTTCAGAAAAAGACATGTAAATTTCATTGTCACCCTCAATAATTTATCCGGAAATAGGCCCTAAATGTTTTTTCCTTAAATGTTTTTTTCCCAATTGTGTTGGTTTCAGCGCGTTGATGGTTATTGGTGTGGGGGCAGGAATTTGACTACCTGTTAGGTCTTCAACATTACCCACTAATGAGCTTACTGCTTCACCTACAGGTATAATATGACTTAATAGTCCGTTACGTCATTATATAACCACCAAACCGACTAATCTGCAGAAAATTACAAATTAAGTACTACTCATATATATATTGAAATATACAGCACCAATGTTATCATGAGTGATTGTTATTTAACCCTTTCAGCGCGGGAATTGACATTAGACGTCAGATTTTGACGTCTATGGAGGTCAGACTCTGACGTCCAAATCGATCCGCGCACAGTCGATTCCCGCACTAAAAGGATTTAAAAAATTATATTTCCTTAAGTATTCAAAAGAAGCATTACCAGTGTTAAGAGCTAATTGAGACATTTTTGCTGAATTTAAATAAAAAAAAAACCCTTTGGTCTCCATGGTTTACATAAAAATATGTTATTGTTGTAAGGGTTAAGGGTATACACATTGCGAGCGCATAAAATGGATCATTCTCACAATAGTAACATCAGATCGCTCCTTTGTGCAATAAATCAAACACTCAGATTATTAAATCTTTCCGACTTTAGACGTCAGAATCTGACGTCTATAGACGTCAGATTCTGCATGTTTCAATTCGAATGTAACTAAGATCGACAAAATAATTTGTGGTAAATGACCAATTAATCCTTGCCCTAAAAAGTTAAAAAGCTTTTTTTGAAAGAAATTATTATTTTTATTAAATACAGTGGGTGTCATGTTTTTACATTTAGTATTATGAGTAAATATCACAGCATAATGGATCTTATTTAAAAAAAAAATACAGGTACATTGATAAAATTGGGCCTGTAAAAATATAAATTACATCGTCAAGGAAGTGAAAATTCCGCCTCATTGATGTTTACCCATTCACAAAAACATATTATTAAATAAAATAAACAAGGATTTCAACCTGAACACTCAGCAGCTGTACATGCAATGGACCAAGTAATAAATCTAGATAAAAATTGTACTTTAAAATATATATATTAGACCTGTCTTAAGCATTTCATACTTTCATCATATATTTTTCAAAAAAAATAAATTACTATCGCATATCAAATGCTGAGCAGACGTTTTAAAAATTAATTAGCTGTCTAATATAGATCAATTATATAGTGATGTTGATCCTTATCAGGCTAGACAAAATGATAGACCTCTATGTTATCTTGGCAATGCCTTTTAATTTATTTTAAGTAGTAGTCATTTATATTATCGACATAGCCTGTTTTTATTTTGGTAATGCCACTTAACATGATTTTAGTTGTGTATGTCATACCATGTATATTGTCAGATGATTTTAACAAATTAACAATCTCGTATATATATACATGTACATATATCTCATTTTATTTCTATGACGAATAAGTCTGTAAGGACTTTTTTACTGTCAATAAAATATATGTCTGTCTGTGTCTGTCTGCTAGTTTTCAAACTAACTCGAAATATAAAACCCAATAAATATTCAAATCGTCATGTTTTCACATTTAGTATTATGAGTAAATATTACAGAATTAATTTGTATTATAATTAGGAGAAGAAATCGAGATATACGAATGAACAAGTGTCGTTTCAATGCTAGGATACACAGGTAGATTTTTTTTTGCCATAATTAAAAGTCATTGCTGACTTTAAGGCCTAAAAAAAAATATTGTTTGTTTTCGATTTCCGACCGACCCTGTCAAAACATGTGCGACCCAAATTTATTTTATGGATTTCCAAAAAAAAAAAAAAAAAAAATATTTTTTTTTTTTATTTTTTTTTATCCATAAGGGATAACTTACTGGCTGTAGTCAAAGTAACTTAAAAAACGTTACGAAAAGGAGAGGGGGGGTCAAAATGCGTCCAAAAAACAAAAAATCATTATGTAATGTACAGATAAGACATGCATGGAAGTTAATTTGGCGCCAAATAAAATAAAAAAAAAATCTTACCTACCGATTGGTTGAAGTGACAAAAAATAAAATAAAAAATAAAATAAAATAATTTTTGCCTTATTTGTCATAAAATTATATGTATAATTATGCAACATGTACAGCAGGGTTAGCATGGTTTAGTTAGTTCTGTAAAACACATGTGAATCGACATGACATGTACACTTCAAATCAGGCTTGTCATCTATATTTTCAACAAGCACAGGGTATTTAAAATATGCACCATAACTACTAAAACAACCTTAAACAAAAGACAGAATTATCATGATAATTATATGTACATGGTGGCATATATGTTTTCCACACCAAAACCGGAGATGAAATAGCTATTGTTTGTTATTCTACATGGTAACAAAAAAGACATTCTGGAAAGCGTAGAAGCCTAAGAATTACATACAAGTTTACATCTTTTCTACTGCAGGTAAAACACAATGTCAAGAGTTATAATTATGGTCTTTAAGAAGCGTATAATTAAACTAAATGAAAACTCTGCAAGATTTATACACATAATCAAGCACACATATTCAAACACGTTACATACTATATACTACATTATTTTAACACTTGTCAGTCCCGAAACAGACTTTCCACACATTAGCAAAGAGTCTGAGGTAAAGAGGGGAAACAACTATTTAAAATGCCATGTATTTTATATTAAAATGATGTGATTAGAGACGTTGCAAAGTTAGACTCTGTCTGATATCAAAATCAAATCAAAATCAAATCAATTTTATTGCAGACAATGTAAAATACATCATATTACAACTGCAAATAATACACAATAATTATACAATGATATAAAAACAATTAATACATATCGTATGAAATATCTGTTGAATCTAACTGTTCCATTGTATGGATCACTGCAAAGTACGGTTGCTTTTCTCTTTCTATCAATTCTCTCCGCATCGAGAGTGTTTTTTCGATGAATTGCCTTAAATTCAGCAATGTGCCTTATTTCTGGATTTAAATAAACATCAATGTCATATGGAAAGGTCAAAAACTAAAACCCATATTTCTCAATATCTTGCGGTCTATACCAAATAATTTCAGTATAACTTTTAGGTTGTGATAGGAGGATGTACGACTAGCGCGTATTCTATTGCTAGTAATAATACTAATTATATCGATGTGAGAAATATATTGTTAAAACATAAAAAAATAAAAAATCGAAATGTTGTATTTTCAATATGGGGATCGCAACACATTCACGTCAGGTTAAGCAATCTTTAAATTTACAACATTACCTTGTTTACAAACCCTCCTTGGGTGTATATACAGGTAGTGTCAGGACGGGGGGCTGCACGCCGTGACATATATATTCCAATTGTTATTACACAATTACTATATCACAACGTACGGAAAGTAGACAAACACGCAAAGTAACAATCTTGAGGATGAACCTCAGACATTGCCAAGTAGCGCTAATTGTTCAGTTGGCATTTTCGTGGTTGTACGTCAGACGATGCCGGAAAGAAGTCATTTAAATTAGAATTCTGTATTACCTTAACCCTTAAAGCGCTAAATTAAATATTTAAATTTTCACCCACTTGCAGTTGTGTATCGCTACCGCGACCCACAACTTCAAGTGGGTGGAAATTACTCATATTTGCTTAATTTGAGACCAAGTTTTGCAAACCTTGATGTTTAAACATCAGAAGTCATTTAAATTATAATTCTGTATTACCTTAACCCATTAAAGAGGTGAAATAAATAATTTAAATTTTGACCCACTTGAAGTTATGTATCGCTACCGCGATCCACAACTTCAAGAGGGTGGAAATTACTCATATTTGCTTAATTTGAGACCAAGTTTTGCGAACCTTGATGTTTGAACACATATTTTGTTCCGAATATCAGTGATTTGATTGGCAAATAGAAAAAAATACAAAATACTATAATCGTGCCTAGCGGTGAAATGGTCCACCCTTAGAGCACTGATGTCGACTATGAGTGGTATTTATGTGGTTTTATTCGCGCTTATGTAACAAGTTTCTTCCACAAATGTTTAAACTCCTAAAAAAGCAGGACAATTTAGGCGTTAATTTGTAAAATTATTCTCGACCATTTTACAAAAAAGTTATTTTTAATCACTTCAGGTGGGAAACAAAGACGGATTACTACAGACCACATCAGTGTTCATGGTGTTAACTTGATCATATTTATCAAACATTACCTTCTACTCAATTTGACAGTCGAGTAATATTAATATATTCATATATTACATATATTACGTGAACCTGACACAGTGAGTACATCATTGTAAGATAAATTCTGTCAACAACAGCATTACATGCGATGTCTCGTTTTCTTCTTTTGTAAACGGCGAACAAAAGATAAGAATGTCCAGAGAGTGAGTGAAAGAGGCTGATCGAACCAAACCGTTCAACAAGCACAAGACGATGTTGTTTTGATGTTGGGCCAGCGTTGTAAACGCTGGGCCGACATTAAATCGACATCGCTTCAACGTCTCGTTTTTTTTTGGTTGGCTCCACCCTTCGATCGTGGTACAATGCTATTATCCCCATCGTGTGGACATGTACCTAATAGTACAATTGGCTTCATTATAACTGCTGTCTACGCAGCGATCATGACTTTATGTTGACTTTATGTCAACAATTGAATTAAGCCCATTATCTAGTCATAATAGGGTTGTCACAAACCTTGACAGGTCCGACAACAGTCATTGAATTCAAACTTTTATTGTTCAAATACTTTAGTCTAATAATATTTTAACATTAACAATTAAAATTAATGATCCAGGCACGCTTATACACTTTTTGACAATCATGCACAACGCTAAGTTATTCTGATTTAAGCAATGGAGACTAAAGGGGTTTTTTAATTAAAAATTATCCTAAATGTAGCTCTTTCCGCTTCATTTAAATACGTATGTTATGGGTCTATGACCATTACAAATATTTTAATCTTTACAGTGCGGGGAACGTCCGTATACATCAGAATCTGACGTCCACAGACGTCAGATTCTGATGTAAAAAGACAGTCCCCGTACTGAAAGGGTTAAACCAGGTGGTGGCTATAGACCATTATCATGCTAAGTTAATTTATTCAAATTTTCACTCACTGCAAGTTGTGCCTCGTTACCGCGACCCACAACTTCACATATCCTATTTGTTTAATTTGAGACGAAACATTGATTTTTAAATGCTCATTTCATTCTCAATAACAGTGATTTAATCGACTAATAAAACAGATTAAAAACAAACGAGAATAATCGTGCATAGTGGTGTAAATGTTAACATCCATAACAATACATGAACGAGGGGCCAGTTTTATCAAAGTTTTAAATTTCAACGATAGTACGAGTATCTAGGAGCGCTCGGTGATTGCTTATATCAAGAACTTTATATAAAATTCTTGATTATATACATGGTAAAAAGAAGGAGATATACGAGGGATATGAACAAGCCTTTTGTATTATCGTACAGCAAATGTCACGATAATTTTGACAAACAACGAGGAAAAAACGTTGATTAAACATGGCCCTTAGTTTTAGAAATGTGGGGAAATATAGTTGTCAGTTGCCGGTTAATAAAGAACAAATAATTATCTGACAGACATTATGAATTATGTTTTGTTTACAGCGCATAAAAACATTTCTGCCATGGCCTATTTGTCAATTGACCATGGACTCCATAGACCCTATACACAGTTATTTATATAAAAACTACATACATATTGTTTTGTAAAATTGACAAATATGCATATTGATTAAGATATTCATGAAATTATTGTCATTACAGTTGTATGCAAATATACAATATGAAAACACACAATCACATAAAATTGAAATACCACAGTGAAAATAGACATAACACATACAACAGTGCGTACTGCCACGTAATATACACAATATTCTTCAGCAGTCCAGATGGTGGCTGTTGTTAGCTGTGTCGGGGATATTTTTGCCAAACCTCATTGATCGCCGTCATTCGGACAATCATGGCGGTACAGTCGTGTCCTTCGTGACCTTTACACCCTCCTTCGACGAAGCACGAACCTGGTGTTAGTCTTGCGTAACAAAACATCTCGTGGGCCACGATAATGAACATGTATCCTATCTGTCTGATTGGAAGTTAGTCACACCCCAGCTGGCAGCAACGCATAGGTAAGAAACACGCGACGCGGAGCCAATCCTGGTTCAAAGCTGTATGACCAGCATTAAATATTTTTGTATAAGCCATGGAGACCGAAGGGTTTATAATGTCTTAGTTATCTCTTTCCACTTTATTTGAATACTTATACTGTCGGTCTACGGCCATTAATTTTTTTTAATTCTTTCAGTGCGGTGATCGAGTCTAGACGTCTGAAGACGTCTAAACTCGATCTCCGCCTTGAAAAGAATAAAGTCGCAGACGGTGGCCCAACATTCAACTATCATTGGTTGAACTTCCCATGTTTACTGGTTAGGCGCAATGATTATTCGATGAAACAACTGAACTTGATTCATGGTTGATGACTTCAGTACTGTGGTAATATTTAATATTATATGTGCTCGGGCTTGGGTCCCTGAGAATTAACATGCTATCATGGTAAGTATCGTATCGTATCGTATCGTATCGTATCGTATCGTATCGTATCGTATCGTATCGTATCGTATCGTATCGTATCGTATCGTATCGTATCGTATCGTATCGTGTCGTGTCGTGTCGTGTCGTGTCGTGTCGTGTCGTGTCGTGTCGTGTCGTGTCGTGTCGTGTCGTGTCGTGTCGTGTCGTGTCGTGTCGTGTCGTGTCGTGTCGTGTCGTGTCGTGTCGTGTCGTGTCGTGTCGTGTCGTGTCGTGTCGTGTCGTGTCGTGTCGTGTCGTGTCGTGTCGTGTCGTGTCGTGTCGTGTCGTGTCGTGTCGTGTCGTGTCGTGTCGTGTCGTGTCGTGTCGTGTCGTGTCGTGTCGTGTCGTGTCGTGTCGTGGTGTGGTGTGGTGTGGTGTGGTGTGTTGTGTTGTGTTGTGTTGTGTTGTGTTGTGTTGTGTTGTGTTGTGTTGTGTTGTGTTGTATTGTATTGTTGTATCGTATCGTATCGTATCGTATCGTATCGTATCGTATCGTATCGTATCGTATCGTATTGTATCGTATCGTATCGTATCGTATCGTATCGTATCGTATATTATCGTATCGTATCGTATCGTATCGTATCGTATCGTATCGTATCGTATCGTATCGTATCATAACGTATCGTATCGTATCGTATCGTATCGTATCGTGTCGTGTCGTGTCGTGTCGTGTCGTGTCGTGTCGTGTCGTGTCGTGTCGTGTCGTGTCGTGTCGTGTCGTGTCGTGTCGTGTCGTGTCGTGTCGTGTCGTGGTGTGTTGTGGTGTGGTGTGGTGTGGTGTGGTGTGGTGTGGTGTGGTGTGGTGTGGTGTGGTGTGGTGTGTTGTGTTGTGTTGTGTTGTGTTGTGTTGTGTTGTGTTGTGTTGTGTTGTGTTGTGTTGTGTTGTGTTGTATTGTATTGTATTGTTGTATTGTATTGTATTGTATTGTATTGTATTGTATTGTATTGTATTGTATTGTATTGTATTGTATTGTATTGTATTGTATTGTATTGTATTGTATTGTATTGTATTGTATTGTATTGTATTGTATTGTATTGTATTGTATTGTATTGTATTGTATTGTATTGTACTGTATTGTATTGTATTGTACTGTATTGTACTGTATTGTACTGTATTGTATTGTGTTCTTACATAAAAATATACTTCAGTTATATCAACTTTTATGTATAATAATTGGTTTCTACGCTTTTAGCCCAGTTGTCAAATGACATTTTTTTAACTCAAGCGTGTTTCGCGGTATGGACGATGCTTTATGATTGATTCTGGTTCTAAGGGATATCCTGAGCAGGTATCAGCCGGGTGCCACTTTGTTAACCTTGTGCGGAATTTTCTAAGGGCAAAAACAAAATGGCCGTCAGATCTGTCAAGGATTTTTCAACAAATGAAGCCAGGAACAAGTGTAATACCTCATTTTTATGTGATTTTGACAGGGCAATCCATTTCTTGTATTATTTTTAAGATTCAAGGTCATCTTCAAGGTCAAATAAGCAAAAATACCATCTTAACAAATAAAGCTAGGAACATGTGTAATACCTCTTTTTCAAGGGATTTTGTCTGAAAAATCCATTTATGGTATTATTTTGGTGATCCGAGGTCATCTTCAAGGTCGAAAAGTCATTTCCAAAGTCGAAAACAAAATGGCCGCCAGATATTTCAAGGTCAAATATGATTTTTCGACAAATGAAGATAGGAACAAGTGTAATACCGCATTGCCATGTGATTTTAACCGGCAATCCATTTCTTGCATTATTTTCATGACTCAAGGTCATCTTCAAGGTCAAAAAGTCAATCTCAAGGTCAACTAAGCAAAATTACTATTTTAACAAATGAAGCTAGGAACATGTGTAATAACTCAGTTTTGACTTAGCATTGCATATTTGAAATTATTTTGATTATTCAAGGTCATTTTCAAGGTCAAGAGGTCAATTTCAAGGTAAAGTAAGAGAAAATATCATTTCTAACAAAAAAAAGCTAGGAACGTGTGTCATCAAAAGTCAATTCCGAGATAAAAAGTACGATTTTTAACAAACATAAATAGCAAAAAGTGTAGTACGTCTTTTTAGTGTAATTTTGACGAATAATTTATTTTACTCTATTTTATGATGTGACTTTAACTGGATAATCTAATTATAGTAGGATTTTAATGATTAAACATCATCAAAGTGAAATGATCAGATAACTAGAAGGCATCAAAGGGTTTCAGAGAGGTCAAAGAGTGATGAAAAACATAACAAATCAATGGGGAGTTGCTGAAAGGCGACAGAGAGACGGTAAAAGACAATGGGGAGGCATTAAAGGGTGTCACTAAAAGGCGCCCAGAGGCGCTAAAGAGTGACTAAAAAGGGTTAAAAAAATGAGTAGTCATTAAAGAGCCATGAGGAGGCGTTGAAGGGCAACGAAAAAGACTTGAAGGGGCAAAAAGGGGCTTTAAAGAGCGACGGGATGCACTAAAAGGTGGCGGGGTGGCATGAAAGGACCATGGAACTGTAACAAAGAAGCGTTAAATGACAGTGGAAGTATGTTAACGGGTGATGGGAGGTGCTAAAGGATGATGAATAGGTGTCTAAGGGCGACGAGAAGGCATCACAGACGACTGAGAATCTCTAGAGGGCAACAGAGAAGTGTTAAATTGTGACGGAGAGACTTCAAAGAGCGACGGAAAAGCGTTAAAGGACCAAAAAAAGTGTAAGAAAGTGATGTAGATGCAATAAAGTTCGATAGAGAGGCGCTAAAGGCGCTGCAGTTGCGCTAAATGGCGATGTGAATGTGTTAAAGGGCGATGGTGAGGCGCTAAATGGTGATCGGAAAGTGTTAAATGGTGAGGGTAAGGCGGTGAAGGGTGATCAGGAGTCGTTAAAGGGCGACCATGAAACGTTAATTGACGATGGAAAAGCGCTAAAGGGCAATGGGGAGGAGATAAAGTATGATGGATGGGCGTGTAAGGGTGAGGAGAAGGCATTAAAGCCAACATAGATTGCTAAAGGGCGAAGGAGAAGCGTTGAATGGTGACGCAGATGTCCAACGGGTGACGGAAAAGTAATAAAGTTTGATGGATATGCATTAAAGGGTCATGGTGAAACGATAACAGGCGCTGCAGATGCGTTAAATGGCGATGGAAGGCGTTAATGGGCAGTGAGGAGACGTTGAAGGGCAATGAGGAGGAGTTAAAGGACAACGAGGAGGCGCTAAGGGGCTAAGAAGAGGCGCTAAAAATGGACGGGATGCGTTAAAAGGTGACGGGGTGGCATGAAAGGGTTATTGAACGGCGTTGGAGGGTGACTAGGAAGCATTAAATGACAGCGGAAGTACGTTAACAGGTGATGGGTGGTGTTAAAGGGTGATGGATAGGTGTTCAAGGGTTATAAGAAGGCGTTAAAGATGACGGGGAATCGCTAAAGGGCAACTGAGAAGAATTAAATGGTGACGGATAGACGTCAGAGAGCGACGGAAAGTCGTTAAAGGGCCAAGAAAAAGCGTTAAAGGTTGATGGAGATGTACTTAAGGTTGAAGAAAAGACGTTAAAAAGCTCTGCAGATGCGTTAAATGGTGATGCTAAAACGTTAAGTGGAGATGGAAAGGTGGTAAATCGTGATGGAAAGGCGCTAAATGGCTATGGGAAGCCGGTAAAGGGCGAGGAGGAGGCTTTAAATTGCGCAAAAAAGGCTTTTAAGGGCGACGGAAAAAATGTGAAGGTTGACCCAAAAGCATTGAAGGGCAGCGAGAGGCGTCAAAAGTGCCACAGAGATGTTAAATCGTGATGGGGAGGTGTCAAAAAGCCATAGAGCGGTGTTAAAAATCAATGGAGAGGCGTTAACACGCGACGGTAAGTGAAAGAGCAATGGAGAGGCGTTCAGGACGAAGAAGAGGCATTAAATGGTGACGGAAAGGCCTCCAATTGCAACAAAGAAGCGTTAAACTAAAAAAATGTTCAGGGCGAAGAAGAGGTGTTAAAGGGCGATGTAAAGGCCTTCAATTGCAAAGAAGAGGCGTTGACCTAAAAGCTACGAAGACACATTCTTGTCTCCTTTTAGCGCATCTACATAGCCCCTTAATGCCTCTCTGTCGCCTTAAAACGCCCTCGATCGCTCTGTAACGCCTCTTGTCCCCCATTAACGCCTCCTAATTTCCCTTTAATATGCCTCCTCATTGCCCTATAATGCCTTTTTATTGTACTTTAGCGCCTTCTCATTGCCCTTTAATGCCACCTCATCGACCGTTAAAGTTTTTCCTTCACTCTTTAACACCTCTTAGCTAATGGTCCTTCAACGCCTCTCGTCGATCTCTTCACCTTGAGCTTGTTTAATCATTTAAACGCAACATAATTAAATTATCCAGTCAAAATCCAACCCAACACAAGGTATTATCATGCGTGCTCCAATTTCTAGCACATAAGTTAAAAATTATATTTGACCTTGAGGATGACTTCTAATCACCCAAGTAATATAAAAAATACATTTTTCACTCAAAATCCTAGGAAAAAAGAGGTTTTTACACATTTTCTATCTGTACTTGTTAAAAATCATTTTCTCCTTTACTTGACCTTGAAATTGAACTTTTTACCTTGAATATGGTCTTTTATCATCAAAATAGTTTCAGGAATAGATTATTAAGTAAAAAATCACACCAAAAAGACATATTACACTTCTTCCTATTTTGTTTCTTAAAGATCATATTTTCACATTTTTTACCTTCGTAATGACCTTTTGACCTTGAAGATCAGCTTGGATCAACAAAAAAATTCCACGAATGGATTTTTTCAGACAAAATCGCCTTGACATAAAATGGATGTTTCAGACGAAATCCCAAGAAAAAGAGGTATTACACATGTTCCCAGCTTTATTTGTTAAAAATGGTACTTTTGCTTATTTGACCTTGAAATTGACGTTTTGACCTTGAAGATGACCTTGAGTCATAAAAATAATACAAGAAACGGATTGCCCAGTCAAAATCACATAAAAATGACTATTACACTTGTTACTGGCTTCAATTGTTGAAAAATCATATTTGACCTTGAAATATCTGGCGGCCATTTTGTTTTCGACCTTAGAAATGACCTTTCGACCTCGAAGATGGCCTTGGATTACCAAAATAATACCGTAATACATTTTCAGACAAAATCCCATGAAAAAAGAAGTATTACACATGTTCCTAGCTTTGATTGTTAAAAATGATATTTTTGCTTATTTGACCTTGAAATTGACTTTTTAACCTTGAAGATGACCTTTAATCATAAAAATAATGCAAGTAATGTGTTGTCCAGTCAAAATCACATGAAAATGAGGTAATACACTTGTTCCTGGCTTCATTTGTTGAAAAATCATATTTGACCTTGGAATATATGGTGGCCATTTTGTTTTTGCCCTTAAAAAATTCCGCCCAGGGATGCCAAAGTGGCACCCGGATGATTCCTGCTCAGGACATCCCATAGTATCAGAATCAATCATAAAACGTCGTCCATACCGCGAAACACGCTTTCGTCAAAATCTACTGGACTATTTCCAGAGTGTCTTTTTTGCTACTATGTATAGTAAAAGCAGTTATGTTATCTCTGGTTTTTGTTGCGGGAGACATTTTTATCTGTCATATGTATATAATATTAACATGTATGTTTCTTGTAATCATTATAAATCATTTAATACTTGTACATATATTTACACCACTTTCTATTTTATCATATTATGCGCTGTATCATATAATGTATCATATAATTGATTTTAATGACGCATAAGTCTACACAGACTTACCGTCGTCAATATATATTGTATCGCATCGCATCGTATTATAAACAATCGTATCGTATCGTATCGTATCGTATCATAGCGTATCGTATCGTATCGTATCGTATCGTATCGTATCGTATCGTATCGTATCATAGCGTATTGTATCGTACCGTATCGTATCGTATGGTATCGTAGCATAGAGTATTGTATCGTATCGTATCGTATCGTATCATAGCGTATCGTACTGTATGGTATCGTATGGTATCGTAGGATAGAATATCGTATCGTATTATAGCGTATCGTATCGTATCGTATCATAGCGTATCATATCGTACCGTAGCGTATCGTACGGTTTCGTAGCTTAGAGTATCATATCGTATCATAAAGTATCGTATCGTATCGTATCGTATCGTATCGTATCGTATCATAAAGTATCGTATCATATCGTATCGTATCGTATCGTATAGTATTGTATCATATCGTAGTGTATCATATCGTATCGTATCGTAACGTATCGTGTCATAGAGTATCATATGGTATTGTATCATAGCGTATCGTACCGTATCATAGAGTATCGTATTGTAACTTATCGTATTGTATCGTATAGTATTGTATCGTATCGTATTGTAACGTATCGTATCATAGAATATTGTATCGTATCGTATTGTATCATAGCGTATCGTATTGTATCGTATCACACCGTATCGTATCTTATCGTATTGTATCATAGAGTATCTTATTCTACCGTACCGTACCGCATCATATCGTATCGTATTGCATCATAGCGTATCGTATTGTACCGTATCGTATCGTATCTTATTGTATCATAGCGTATCGTTTTGTAACGTACTTTATCGTATGATATCGCATAGTATCGTATTGTATCATAGCGTATTGTATTGTATCGTATCGTATCGTACCGTATCGAATTGTATCATAGCGTACCGTACCGTACCGTATCGTATCATAGCATACCGTATCGTATCATATCGTATTATATCACATCGTATCGTATTGTATCGTATCGTATCGTTTCATATCATAGCATAGCATCGCATTGCGTATCGTATCGTATCGCACCGTATCGCATCGTAGCATAAAATATGATATCGTATCATAGCATATCGTATCGTATCGTATCGTATCGTATCGTATCGTATCGTATTGTATTGTATCGTATCGTATCGTATCGTATCGTATCGTACACAAAAAAAACTGAAGAAATTATTTTTATAAAAACATATTAAATGAAGGGGGGGGGGGGCATTAGCATTCTTATTACTTCTTTAAAAAGTTTCACTATTTTAACACCTTTGTGTTTAAAAATTTAAACACAAAATTTAAGTCCCCAAGCAACATTGGGTCAACATCTGGTAAATGTTTGATAACTCAAAGCAGTCGCTAAAGTTAGTTAAAGACTACTGGTAAGAACTACTAGTATTTACAGATTCTTAACTGGACACGCCGCTAATCAGTTCCTAGTTAACAATGATCGTTAACCACATGCACTTTAAATCGCAAATTTTATTGCGTGGTCGGTCCCACTATGGTCGGTCCTGTCGTAAAAAAATATTGTAGCTATATTTCCAGATATATCAAATACAACGCACATTATTTTGTTATGAACATCAGCGCAGATTTTAATACGTTGAACACGCAACATACCATGCATACCGAAGACAATTATATCAAAGCAGGTATTATATTTTATTGTATCTGTTTTCAAATCATATCATGCTTGATAGTATGTGTATTACTTATTTTAACCACTTTTTAAATGCATTAGTCAAACATGATTAAAGCTAGGATTATATATATAATTCCACATTCCCGTAATGAGATTTTTGCATGGGGCTGCGAATGCTGCAAAATGAATCGGTGAATGTATAGTAGGCAGTAGTGGGAACGAGTTCAGGGGCGGATCCAGGGAGGGGGGTAACAGGGGTCACCTGACCCCCTAAACTTTATAAGTGCCCTTTTCGAAACTTCTAAGTTTAACTTATAACTGTCCTTTTCGAAATTTACAAAATATAATTTATGTAGTCTATTATTATAATAATTAGATTAGATGATGATGCGAGCTATTTTCCCATATGTTCTTCCTTAGATACGTAGAAATGGTGTATTTGGTATTTTATTATGGAAAAAAAATTACCGCATTAATTTTTTTAGAAAAAAATGTGCTCGCGCCTCCGCTGCTCGCCTCTGATTTTAGATGTATGTATGTGCCCTTTCATCTGTCAGCAACCCTGCCCCTTTTCCACCCTAGATCAGCCCCTGGAGTTAGAAAGACTTGCATAACTCGTTTCTACGAATTAGTAACTCGTTTCCACGACTTACTAGCTCGTTATCACGACTTAAAATATACTTTGCATGTCCCCGTAGAATAAAAAATAGTTTTGCAAAAAGACAACCTTGAATATAAATAAATTGGCTAAAACGAACCTTTGAATATACAGAAATTGCTAATATAAAAACAACCCTTGAATATACAGAAATTTCCCAAAGAAACCCTTGAATATACAGAAATTGGAAAACAGAAACCCCTGAGCATGCAGAAATTGGCTGAATACAGTGAGTGCACCCCCGCCCCTGGAGGTGAAAAAGAAAAATTATTATTTTAAACCTGAATACTGAGAAGGGGGGTCCAGAACTCTGGTATTACAGGTGTTAGGGCTGACAAAGTTCACAAACCCACTGCGCAGTAAAATGACTGAATAGTGGACGACCATAATGACCATTATTTATGTACATTGTGTGACAGACTATACAGATTATAACACGGAACTATGCACAATAAACCTTCATGTGCATACAGAAAAAACGTGGGGAACAATAGGATCTATGTCTGTGAAACAACAAGTGATTCTATGTGTATTGTCCTGACTGGAGTCAGGACAATACACATAGAATGACGTGTTGTTTGATACTGATTAATATAACATTGTGCGTTATTACAGTTATTGAAACTCTCTATTGTATCTATTGTTTCTTAATATCAACCCATTGTCTGCTAAAGGACATATAAACGGTATGTTCAGTGTATTGTGGGGAGCCTTTAAGTGCATAAAAGTGACAAAGATTCATTTATTCGTTCATTCGTTCGTTCGTTCGTTCGTTCATTCGTTCGTTCGTTCGTTCGTTCGTTCGTTCGTTCGTTCGTTCGTTCGTTCGTTCGTTCGTTCGTTCGTTCGTTCGTTCGTTCGTTCGTTCGTTCGTTCGTTCACTCCCTCACTCACTCACTCACTCACTCACTCACTCACTCACTCACTCACTCACTCACTCACTCACTCACTCACTCACTCACACACCCACCCACTCACTCACTCACTCAGTCACTCACTCACTCACTCACTCACTCACTCACTCACGCACTCACAAATGTTTGTTTTCAGATTGAACAAATATATTTATTTTTCACGTACTTAAAGTTGGGGGTCGCGGTAGCGAGACACAACTAAGTAGGTGAAAAATTTAATTATTCAATGTAGAGCTTTAACGGTTATTAATAGGCAAAGAATAGGGGGAAATAGGTATGAGTTGCTCTCATTTAGAAATGTCAATCCATTATGGACTGTTATGGTTTTAAGTAGTAGAGGTGCTAAGGCGATGTAGTGTTCGGATTGTGATAAAAACACAACATTTCACACACGGGTACATTTTGATGTCCTGAATCAGATAAGAGGAACACCCCAACCGATTTTGACCCGTAAAATATCCTAATTAGCATATTTAAGAATGGCCGCGAAATCAAACTGCATCGGGTCTGTTTACAGTAAATCTCGATTTTTTCTCAGCATTTTGTGATTTAATTTGCTGTTATGTTTTCTATAATTGTGTCTCAGTATTTTGGATAAATTTCTGATGTTTATTTAACCCGAAACCCGCCCGAATTAGCATAACAGAATTATCATATTCAAATATATCATTAAAATTATAATTTCCCTTATAACAGTTCGTTTTACTGTACATACTACCCAATTATATGTAAGAATATGTAATTAAAATAAAATATCCGCCAATTTGGATAACGAAATTCAAAATGGCCGTCAATATTAACATAATTATTCAAATATTTAATTTAAGCTACAATCTTCAGCTTATTAGACTGCATATACTACATAATTTCAAGCTAAATATTATGTATTTAATAAATAATCCGCGATATTTTTTGTTATGCTTATGCAAAGCGTTCTGCATTTTCTGACATAACACACAGGTACATTTTTCTAGATAAGATGACCGCACCAAAAACTCGTGAACTGTATGTACGATTGCGTTCAAACTTGCAATGAGAGTTATTAAAAAAACTTTAACGATATGATCAACACAAATGTAGTGAAAATAAACTAGGCTGGTACTTTTTTACTTGAAATTGTTGGTGTAAAATAACATTTTCCACCATCATCAGTTTTGTTAGTCAAGATTAAAACAAATACGTAAGGCCTACATAGTACATAATATTTTAGATCTAGCTCATTTATTCTCATTTTATAGGCAATAATTATATTATACCTTCTCGTCCAGCTGCGATGTGGATTCCGGGGATAATTACATTCTACGTTTGAAACTTAACATACTTATTATTAATCCATCTCAAATCCCAGTTATCAGTGGTTATATCAACCACAGGATTGGTAAAAAAGCCTCAGAGAGTCGGAGAGAGCCAATTTAGTAAAAAACGTACATAAATATACTTGAAGCTTATACTACTGTAATACTTTTTAATCCACCGGACAGGGGCAGCTGAAACTCGATGTAAAATACATATAGGAGACATATCATATCATATGGGAGTAACACACATCAATGTGTATATCACAAGCACGTAGCAGGCATGTCTTCGTGAACATAACATGTCTTCATGCACTCATACATAGGTTGTTCTGGAAAAGCAATCAGAAAACCCTTAAGCATGCACACATGTATATTTTTCCTATATCCGATAGATATGAAGTGTCTCCATGTACATCTCAGAATCGTCTAAGAAACTATGGAGGCTGATGAAAATATCGAGAAGGCAGAAGGCGTGGACAGATACGCGTCAATGAGTTTCAAAAATGTCACAAGAGGAGAAATAGATATTTTGTGTTATCTTGTGTGCTGACCGTGTTGCAAATACAAATCCACATCATAAAAAAAACTATTTTTACAACACCATTAACAGGATGTTTTGCACCAGTCAATGTGAAAATGTAAACACATTAGAGTAATGTCGCTATGAAGACGCGTGTGAATCATACTTCACATTTCTGACATAATATTTAGGACAAAATAAAGTGTTGGTACGAACCACACTATGACATGTAGTTGATATCTGGTGAGAGAATTAGTCGTGTGTGGGCAGAAAATTGAAAATGGGAGATAATAAGCATCATCACTGGTGATGAACTCTAAAAGAAAATATGATGACTAAATATGTATACGAGTTCCTATGTATATTTTCATCAGCATTCATATAGGCCTACTTACAGTTCTTATAAATATTATTCAGAACCTTTGAGCTGTGTAGTGTGGATACAGCAATAAAAAATATTTCTTCGAGAGTGCACAACTTGTATCTGAAATAGTTCTTCCCCAATGGCTACATATCAGGAGAGACATATCTGGCCAAAAACATTAAATGATTATCTTAAACGTCCTAATCCACATGACTGGGGTGGCGAAAACAGGAGATAAACGGGTGCATGTGCTGGACGAGGTGCATCCAATTGCCCACAAAACTAGTTGTCCAGAGTACTGCAAATGTAAACAGATTGAACTCATAATAAGTCTATATGCATGTGCTGATCTTTTTTATACACAGGTGTGTGCACTTCAGGTGAGATTATCTGATTATGTCACCGCACCATCATCTTATATAGTTAGTTATTTAAACAAAACTATCTGGAACTTGCTTAATTTATATAACACGATATTTTGCCCAACACAGATTTGTGGCAAAATATTGTGTATGTTTTTGTTGAAAATTCTAAGAAATCGAAAACCCGTTACTTTGTATATGCGAAGTCTCGCCTTTTAGCTGTTATAAACGAGAATATTTAGATATGGTATAGACCTACATAAAGATGATAAGACATTATTGAAAAAGGTACATAATATGAGATCACAAGATGTAATCACAATATTTTCATTCCACTTTGATCATGGCGGCCATTTTGAAAATATGCAGATTAAGATAATTTACGGGTTTGGTTACATAACTTTTTATCTTCAATGGAGAAAATCATTTGAATATGATGTTTGTGGCCATTTTGAATTCACATATTCTAATTTGGACGGTTTTGGGCTTCTATAATATTCATAAATATATCCAAATAAACTAAGGTACAGTTACACGAGTCATAGAAGTAAATAAAATCACAAAATACGGAAAACAAATCGAGATTTAATGTAAAGAAACATATTTTGTCTTTACTTTGCGGCCATTTTGAAATATGCAAATTAGGACATTTTACGGGTCAAAATCGATTGGGGTGTTCCTTTTATATGATTTAGGAGATGAAAAGGCACCGGTGTGTGAAATTTTGTGCTTTTATCACAATCCGACCACTTTGGTGGATTTTTGGACCTCAGCACCTCTACTACTCTACTTAAAACCATAACAATCCATAATGGATTGACATTTCTAAATGATAGCAACTCATACCTATTTTCCCCTATTCTTTGCCTATTAATAACTGTTAAAGCACTACATTAAATAATTAAATTTGTTCAATCTGAAAACAAACATTTGTGAATGCGTGAGTGAGTGAGTGAGTGAGTGAGTGAGTGAGTGAGTGAGTGATTGAGTGAGTGAGTGAGTGAGTGAGTGAGTGAGTGAGTGAGTGAGTGAGTGAGTGAGTGAGTGAGTGAGTGAGTGAGTGAGTGAGTGAGTGAGTGAGTGAGTGAGTGAGTGAGTGAGTGAGTGAGTGAGTGAGTGAGTGAGTGAGTGAGTGAGTGAGTGAGTGAGTGAGTGAGTGAGTGAGTGAGTGAGTGAGTGAGTGAGTGAGTGAGTGAGTGAGTGAGTGAGTGAGTGAGTGAGTGAGTGAGTGAGTGAGTGAGTGAGTGAGTGAGTTTGATTTCGCGGCCATTTTTAAATATGCTAATTAGGATATTTTACGGGTCAAAATCGGTTGGGGTGTTCCTCTTATCTGATTCAGGACATCAAAATGTACCCGTGTGTGAAATTTTGTGTTTTTATTACAATCCGAACACTACATCGCCTTAGCACCTCTACTAGAGTAACAAAGAAAGAATTGTATTTTATGACAACATAGATTTTGATATAAGTGTATTTGGCAACGGTAACTTTTACTTGTTTGAAATATTTATGTTAAGTGTGGAGCAACACGCGCGCAAGTTAAAAAGTGGTATGTCGGCAGCTGGCCAAAAGTACAAATATGTTTACTGAAGGAGTTACCGAATGCTATTAACAATGTGAACCTTTTCAGCACAAGCGATATTTGAACTCTTTACCTGCTAAAGGTAAAAACATCAATTACATTACCGATACAAATTGTGATATTAAGAGCTTGAATTTTAGTAAAAATTTGTCATTTCCGTTCACTGTGATTTCACAGGGAATAGAAATATCATACAGTCTTCGAGAAGGTGGAGCCTGGAGGGTTAAATAAACGCATATGAACCACTTTTTTCGCAACACAAATATCGATTGAAATAGATTAAATGTGCAGTTCTCAAATAACCAATCGATAATTTTAACACGCCACGCAGTTTCCCTGAGCTTCCACCGGCGTTGGTATTTTTCGCTGATTTCTCAGGTCATGCATAAAGCTATCTCCATAAAATGGACACCTTCTGCATTATAGCGACCACCCTGAAAAGTTTGTAAAATTTTAGTGAGCATTGCAACAGTTAACATGTAGGCCCCCTATTGAAATTTGTAGAAATTTAAAGCTGAATGAAATCGATGGGTTTATGGAGGGGCGTCATAGTTAGCAATTTACTACATATATGTCAAAGGTCTAACTTTCAAACCAAATGTAGGGGAGTTTCCGTAAAACTAGAAAATAATGCTTGCCAAATTTCATGACAATCGGATGATAATTGTCTCGAAAATTAACCAAAAACATTTTATGTGACTTTTACTGTAGTTTTATTCAGTTGAAGCTGGTAATTTGAGTCAACAATGCCAGCATCTGAAAGAGTTAACCCTTTCAGCGTGGGGATCGATTTTGGACGTCAGATTCTGACGTCTATAGACGCCATATTTTGACGTACAAACTCGATCTGCGCACTGCAATTTAAAAATATTTCAAACGGCCGTAGAACCATAAAATAGATATTCAAATGAAACAGAAAGAGCTAACTAAGATATTTAGGATGATTTCAAATTGAAAAACTCCTTCGGTCTCATGGTTTATATATAAAAATTTCAGCGCTGTAGGGGTGAATTAATACACGTAATTCATCGCTTTCTATATATACTCAAATTATCCTGATTATGTCCACAACAAATTATGAGCCACAGAGTAATTATATACACAGCATCACATGGGAATAAACTACAACAGGTGGACACACATTTTCACACACATTCACAACCTAATATTATAAACTTTGCGAACTTTACATTACCTGATCTCTTTGTACACACTTTCTCCTGTGGTGTGCTTTTAAGATTTGTGAACTTCCAAGGTCCCGGTTTTGTCGTAGATTGATATTCATGCCCGATGACAGTCCTGCATTGTATGGAATCACTGAAGCGTACCGATGAGAAAGCCTATTGTGGGTGGGTGCAGATCAACCCCTTACAACTAACCGGACATTTTCTCAATTTTTTTAAATTTTACAGATTGTCTCATATTTTCATTCACTGTAAGGTGGGAATTGCTGCCAATTTTATAAAATATACCGAATGAAATATTTCAAATTGAAGATCTAAACGTTCTCATTTAATTGGTAGTATAGGTTTTGTTATTGAAATAATTGCATTCAAAATATGTCGAGTAACCCATAATATGCCTCTTCAACCAGTAAAGGGTTATCATTCTGCTCTATATATAGCCTACGGTTTGAAGCATATTTTACATCAATAGAAATATCACTACATTTCATAAAAATCGTTTTTTGGTAGACGACTAGTTAATCCACTAAATCAATATTGTAGATGTCTATTTTTCACCAATATAACTATTTTCCATTCATTTGAAGCTGGGAATTGCGTTAACAATTCCAGCTTCAAATGAATGGAAAATACAAGTAAGCAATTCAGCAAGTAAAGTGTTGATCCTTTGCATCACATGTATATGGAGCTGAGTATAATATGCGCTTCCAGCAGTAAGAGGGTTAAATCCTTTGTATAACAGGTATTGAGCTGGTCGGGTCAGATGGATTTTCTCACCGATGGCTCTGCACTCAGAATTTACGTAGCTTTTCTGAAAACAGCTGAGAATTTGAGTTTCTATTCCAAAAATTGCCCACTGTATAGACGCAGTTCGTTCGGGGCAATTTGATTTCATGATAAATGCTTTGACTAGAAGTTCCGGTTATTGCTAATTTATCCAACTAAGATTTTGAAGTTTTAAATGAAGTTCATTGAAAATGATTACCCCGATGACATCGCAAGGCTCTGACACAGTGACCTCCATTTTTAAATGTAATAGTTCTAATACGATCAAAAGTTTACGCCTGCTGAAAATGGCATAGTTTTCGTAGGCACTTGAAATATTCGTCTCAATTTCATGGCATCCGAGTTTTTTGGTAGGCAGCGCGAGTGTCGTTTTAACACAGCTGGCTGTGGAAACAAAATGGCGGTCAGTGTGACTGGGCCTCGCGCAGTAAATGAGTTAGGCGGCCCAGTCATACCGGGTAGAAAATAATATGATAATATGCATCACAATATATGGGGTATTCTTAGATGAAAATATGGTTATCGTGTCTTCTAAGGACTAAGTGGGAAATGTCATTTTACCTCTAAGATGACAATAATGTATATTAATGGGTAAAGCTTACTTTATACCAAATATTCATGATTAGGGCACGCTATGAAAGGTACCACACTTCAATCAAAAATCAAGTTTGTGCTGTACTGAAGGGATGTTAATTATTATATTAACTGACTCTCGTATTGTGTATAACAACGTATCCGCTTTAGGGTAACGTAATATATCTCTACATGAGGTTAGATCCAGTACAGATAATATATGAGGGCACATGGGGCATATTACTTGATGATAATTATGTACACTGGGAAATAGTAAGAAGTATGCTTGTTTTATCTAAAAAATCAGGAATGTTTGATTATTTTTCAATACATGAATTATGTGTGACACATAATTTCATCAAATTTCACTAAATATAAGCGATAAAAGCTGTTGTGAAACCATTATTCGCCTAAAGTCTTTTTTATTGTATTCTAGATGATTGCCGACTTGGAGACCAGAAAGCAGTTGCACACAACGGAATCAGCGTGATGTTGTTCAAGGCAAATTAAGATAAAATGGGATCGTCATGTCCCCCAACAATTCCGTTGACCCAGATCACCGCCGCGTGATTGGTGGAAATGACGATCTTAACCAATTAGATGCTTGTTATGTAGGTCAGATTGTTAGGGGATGCGATCCCGGCTTCCCATCCTGGGAAGCCGGGCTCTTATCCTCTTACATCCACAATCCTCAGCCAGGCGCGGGGAAGTGGCCCGCCGAGAACAAATCGGCCTTGTTTTTTTTTGTTGCTCGTCACTTTTTGGCATCACAAATTGAGTGTCATCCTCGACGCGGCGTCAGAACGGGGGAGAGTCACATGACCTCGGCGGTAGACGACAGGGCGGTGAAGAAGCCGGCGACAGATTCCTGCGCGCGGCATACGTCTCCATTAGGCAGGCCATGAATAAACCATCAGCACAGGGCCACTCATTCACGGGGGTATAATTGCGGCAAATCGCGCACGCTTAGCTTGCTAATTAACTCTTCTAGCGCTAGAAAAGATGAAAACGCGCATTTGTTGTCCAACTGTCAAAATCATTGTCTTGTTTTTTAGAATTCAAACAGATCAGCGTGATGTTTATTTGCAGTCAGGTTACGTCCCAGTGGGTGATAATAGGTGATTTAGCCGGCAGCATGATGGGTGGTATTGCCGCCAGGCCCCTGACCCCCAATGGTTAGCAGTGATTGGCTAACATAGATGTCACAGACAAAGGGCTGTCCCCATATGTCGTCATCACTTAGAGGGAATCCCAAAGTAGAAGAAGAAAAAAAGAGCGTAAATATCAATCATTATTCACATAATCTGAGAAGCTGACAGTGCTAGCTGGTAAACAGACAAACACACGGACACACTACACAAATGGAAATATAAAATATAAAACAAAACCTTATTCCGCTAATCACGAATGTAGTCGTTTTTAATTTGTTTTATTTGCCAATCAAATTACCGATATCGGGAATGATATGACTGTTTAAACATCACGATTTGTAATTTTTTGGTCTTATATTAAACAAATATTTCAACCACCTGAGGTTGTGTCTGGCTACCGCCATCCACAATCTCAAGTGGTTGAACATTTAAATGAATTTAGATTGTGGAATAAGGGTTATTAAACATTCTTGGGTTTTATCATGTTATGCTGTATAGTAAAATAAATTACGCCACTCGACAAAATATAGATAGATAGATAACTGTGTTTTTGACACAATTAAAAGTCATTACTGACTTATTTGTTTCAAAAATATGTATGTATTGACTCTACTATATCCGAGGATCATTTTATATACCGAGGATCATATCTTCATTTGAAATCACAGCCATGTTGGACAGACAATATGATATAAATACAACAGTTTTTGCCGAAAAGGATTGATTAGCAACATTTTGAAGCCGTACGCATAATAGTTTACAGTATGCACATATGAAAATTACGGAATGTTTGAACGGGTAAGGACGGAAATGGTGGTTCAGAACGTCGACCATGTTTAAAATCCTATTCCGTTCTATCCGTTCAAAAAAGGACTAGGTATAAATGTCGTAGTTCGAACGAAATTGTCGTACTGATACGGAATAGCCGTACTGCGACTATGAAACAAACGGAGCTGAACGTTGTGCGAACGTTAGTCCTAGGGATGAATCTGGAATTATATTTTTTTTCTGCACCCCTGTGACAACTTAGGTTTGCTGATTTTTTAACTCACTTAACCCATCACGACAAATTCAAAACATTACCCCAAAAAAAAGTTTTCCGAAAAGTCCTAAAAATGACTAAACGCGTAGCGCGTATTAGCGTTTTGGCGGTAAAATGAGAAAAACACATTGTTTTATACAAATCTTTAATTTTGTGTCAAAAAGTCACATATTACAGTTGGAATATGCAAAAAAAGATTATATTGAAGATAAATATGGTTCAACAGTTATATTTATGACAAGAAACATCATAAACAGTAGAAAACTCAAATGCTTTGTACGCTGGTGAAAAAAAGTGAAAGTTTGAAGAGAAATTAGAATTATGAACATATTATATAACTCTTAGATATATATATATATAATACTTGGATACCGTCAGTTATTGTTCTTTTGTGGTACTTTAATCTTCTTTCTCGTCTGACTCGGAGGGGGGGGGGGGACAGTGTGGCTTTATTGATGTCTTTGTATTCTTGCATTGAACTGCATCGTACCCACAGCAATGCATTTCAGTAAATTTTTGCGACACCCGCACTGATCTGTATTAGACTGCTTCTTGCAATTGCGTTTGATCAAATTTAATACTGATGCTGGTGCTGGCAACACATCAATCCATAAGATGTTGATATCATCCTCGCTTACAGTCCACTCATATCCCTTGGATAATGGAATCTGTGGATGTCCGATCAGACATCTTCGCCATATGGCTGATTGGTAATTAGCAAGCCTTACATGGTAAAGTGCAGCATTCTGACAGGGTGGGAGTTTGAAAGGATCTGTACATCTTGCATCCAAACATGACACATCGTAATTTTATGTTGAGGTTTACCATATAGCATGCAGTTTGCAGCCTCACAAGTAGTCATTGTATCATTACCGTATCGCATCAACTGAATGCATGATAACCGGCAATGACCTTACATATGTTGCTGACTAGAGTCCAGCCTAGACTTGTTATGTCTGCATATCGTGATTCTAGTTTGGTACCAGTATGAAAAAAATAACTATGCAGGAAAAGCCAGAATAGCCACACCAGTATCTTGAGAATTGACATCAGTGCCACACTCAACAGCATGGCCAGCGTAAAACAGAATCCGAGTATCTGCCTCTTCATGGGAACAACAAAGTGTGAGATGTCATTATTTGAAAAACATTTACCACGATGAGTCACCATAAGAGTCTTTTTCTTTAGTTTTTGGAAGTAGTATGGTCTCGACCATTCTTCAAGCAGGAAACCTGAGTCTTTAAATTGGCATTGATCAATGCTCTTTGAAACTGTTTATTTAGTTTCGGTTTGCTAGATTGAATTGTTGACTGCAATTGCTAAGCTATGTTTCGTCTATCACGCTTGTATTGGACAGAAAATTCACCATTCAGCTGAAATTGATGAGCATCGGGATGGGTGATCTGAAATGTTAGCATTTCAATGAGGTAAGCTGGGATGTATTCGGCATAATTTATGCGATCATGTGCAAAGAAATATGGAGTCATTTCAATGAGACATTGCAAATGTAACTCCCAGTTGGCTTCTCCGTTGGAGCGAATGTATCTTAGTAACAACCATACCATTTCAAGGTATTAATTCCAAAATTGACCATTTGGCCCCAATGATTGGCAGGACATAATGTATAATTCTATGAGCTTTACAAATTCATTCGTGAGCATAAGCTTTTTCAAAGTTGTATCATGAATGTCATTTCGGAATTGGTCTATTTTGGTAGCAAGTGTGATATTATATCCCCTGCATCATGTTGTTTTTCATTGCACTTACGAAATGTTACCCACTTGAGACGCCTCATTGCTTCTGCTACAATCGTGTGAGCATGAATCCCACGATTGTAATGTCGTCCATCCAGTACAGAATCCAAAGACCCAGAAGCAAGCACATCCGCCTCAAGCAGCGACGAATTACAACAATATGTATTATTAACAACATGGAACTCACCCATACGTAGAACAATTATTTCCAAATTTGGATCACCCGACCAAGCACGTACTTAAACGGCTTTTGCATACACTGCTTGCTCAACAACAATAGTAACTGATGGCTTGTCCACTTCGGTCTCATCAAAGCCGTGAATGTGATCAGATATTAAAATGGATCGCTTCATTAATGTGTATATACTACATTGAGGGACGTTGGAGATGCATCTATTTCTGGGAGATAACCGATTGAAGGTACTGTTATATTTTTCTTGTTCGCCAATTAAAACCACTCCATTCTTTTTGTCCGGACCTACTACAATAGTACACCATTCTATATGAATGTGACCTAGTAGTTCAATGTATATTTTTACAGCACCGCCATAAGCATCACTCCAAGGCCTGTGATTACATTTTTTTCTATTTCAGGAGCAAGAATCTTAAATGCAGTATTATATGCATCACCACTAAAGTGTACATTTATTGTTGAACGCGCTGGATATTTCGAGAGTGTGTATATGAGCTGCGGCAGGTAAGGTGTACCAAACCATCACCAGCAATTGAGTCTTTGCCACCAACATTATTCGGCCATCCCCCCTTTTCTCTGCTGCATCTCGTAATGTTTCAACAGCTCAAGTGAGGGTCAATGGGTGAGCTTCCTCTGGCCTCCTTTGGTTTTGTTTGAGTTGTTTATCTTTTTTTCCTGGCAAATAAGGCACCTGGAGTTCTCTATCTTGGGAATATTTGAGCGTGTTGCCCGTGAAGTGCCGATTGGTACCGAATCATCTTCACAGTGCCTGTTTCAACGAATTTTACAAAGATGTACACTTCTCTGAAGTGTGTATACTGTGTAACAGCTATGGTGTTTCAAAAGTATATCTACATCACGTGGCAACTCTACTTCTCTGATGATATATTTTTTTATTGAGCAATACACATCATCTTACCTGCGTTTAGTAGCCATACATAACCTATCCCATGACTTTTTGTGTAAATAGTTATAATTTACCACCAGACAACGAATAGCCATGACACAAGCATTTGTCCCAGTTGACGTTTTTTACATTGCTGGACTGTTTCATTATTGGTAGAAAATTCATTTTCTTCGACATCAGACATTTTGTAAGCATACTGTGGTATGGTCAATTATAGACTTTAGTTATTAAGTTCAGATTTAATAGATATACTGGGGTTCTTTTCTTAGTCTGGCATTTTAGTTTCGGCGGGTGATGTGGATGTAAAAAAAAGGGGAATTTTTGGTTAATATTTTGATAATTTGTGCTAAGGTATCATATAAGAAGATAAAATCATCAAACCTATGTTGTCAGGGGGGTGCAAATTTTTTTATTTCTAAGCCTTATTTAGAGATCCAACGATCCAACATTAAAGGGACTAGCCCAGGCTAAAATCATAAAAAAATCGGGGATTTTATTTCGGCTTTTCAATATGACCATATGATGTAAACATGTCCATAGACTAGAACTGCAAAAGTTTTTTAATTTTCGTGCTGCGCATTCCCAGTTAGGCTAG
Source organism: Flabesymbios commensalis (assembly GCA_964017125.1). Classification (NCBI taxonomy): domain Eukaryota; kingdom Metazoa; phylum Annelida; class Polychaeta; order Terebellida; family Flabelligeridae; genus Flabesymbios; species Flabesymbios commensalis. The sequence goes on along the minus strand of OZ024914.1, from coordinate 11,315,740 downwards.
ATATTGAGACGAAATTCATGAGTTGTAATTATTGACAACCATGTCAAAAATTAGAAATACGGGAATTTCGTCTCTATATCTAGCCTAACTGGTGAATGCGCAGCACAAAAAATAAATAAAAATTGCAGTTCTAGTCTATGGACATGTTTACATCATATGGTCATATTAAGAAGCCGAAATAAAATCACCAATTTTTGGTGATTTTAGCCTGGGCTAGTCCCTTTAATTCTGCCTACGACCATTATAAATATGTTTGCTCTTACAGTGCGGAGATCGACTGTGGACGTCAGAATCTGACGTCCACAGTCAATCCCCGCACTGTAGGTGTTAGTGACGTTCTGCGTATACTTCCTGTCATCAATACATATTCTCTATCTGTAGTATTCTTTTAAAATACTGATTGAGGAAAAAAATGGCACATTTCATACGTTAACCCTTTCATTGCAGGGACCGGCTCTAGACGTCAGAATCTGACAAACGTAACCGTCGGACACGATTACACGCGATTTTATCAATTTTGTTAGCAAATTATATACTAGCTTTTAAACAAGTTAAGCATAAAACGTGACATCAACCAGCAATATCTCAAAATCGTTGACCTCAATTATGTCAAATCTGAATAATTTTCACTCACTTGAAGTTGTGAATCGCGTCAGCGAGACACAACTTCAAGTGAGTGAAAATTATTCAATTATTCAAAATTATTCAATTAAATAACTTAGCGGTTAAATGGTCAAGGCATGATACGTGATATGCGTTGTAACTCATACTTTGACTAATCTGACTAAGTTAAGTCACTTCAATCTGTGAATCACGAAACTCAGCAGTGGCGGATCCAGGAATTGACAGATTTTTTGCAAGAATTTATACACACCTCAATTGGCATAGACTCTAAAGGGGTCGGTGGGAATGTTCTCCTGGATAATTTTAAAATCTAAGTCTAATGACGCATTCTAGAGCATAATTCTGCACAAATATGGCTGTTGTTTTTGAGATTTTTAACGAGAGGGGGGGGTCTAAATTCGTAGGCCCTACTCTATCCACAATTGAGATTGCTCATCTGTGAGAATTAGATTAAGACTGTTATTGACAATCAAATCAACATTTTAAAGCTAGGAGAATTATTTTTTATTTGTTTCCCTATAGAGTAGCATGCTGGGTCCACCTGGTGATTGACCTGGTGCATATTTTTTTACTACTCACCAGATGGGGCTATGTAACATTTGCAAACAATCCACAAAGCAGAAATGATACAAGTATAGGTTGTTTCAGTAAAAATCCCCCCTTCGTGGACGGCAATTGAAAAACTACCTCCACCGCTCCCGGAAATCTTGGTCCTTGCGCTACCACTGAGCTTTTGAGAACAGAGTTTTTTAGCACCACAGTCCCCGGACTTTCCTCGTGGCTCATATAGCCAGATCTCGGTAATCCGCCACCTTGAAAATAATCATTCACAACAAACCACACCCACCGGGAAAGTGTAGGCCTAAATACTACTGAAGCCCACCACCACTTCCACAATTAAAACATTTTCGTATACCACCGTCTCCGAAACAACCATTGCCGTCCATGTAGACATGTCTATGCCAGGCAAAACTGCAATCAGAAATCTAAAATGGCCGCCAAATTACATAGAATTGTAACTTCTTGGAGTTCCCTCTGTTAAAAAAAATATATATATATATATATATATATATATATATGGTAAAGTAAGATGATTCCGTCATCTAGAATGCACGACAGCACTTTATCAACACATTAATTCAAGATGGCCGCCGGACTTACATATGTAGGCCTATTCGAAAACACTTATATTTCAGGTTATGCATTAGTATTTTTTATTCATTCCTACTGGCAGATATATAATTATTGATGTCGTAAAACTCATTCCTGGCAATGTTTTGCTCATTTAATTGTATAAGTCAATGATGGAAAGTTAGAAATATCAGTTTCTTTACAAAAATCACCAACTAGTATAAAAACTGTCTGGTGTATGATCATCTTGTCATCAGGGTAGTATTTTATAACATTTCAGCCGCCTTTTCCCGTATGCCTCAGAGGTGAACTGATCCAAGTCAAAATGTCCTTATATAAACTGATTGACTTGGATCACCTTACCATTGAAGAAAAGTATCAATGTTGTATATGTATATGTTGATTAATAAGTCCCAACATTTTTAATGAATGGTTTAGATATTTTAATATATTATTTCTTAATATATTTTACTTTCCCAAACGACAAAAACAGAAAAAATATAATATTGGACTTTGATCAGATTCAATTCGTCTTCAATTTAACAATTTACCGATTTATATTACCAGATTATACAAACAGCGCAATAGACCTGTAACATCAAACAATTATCACCATGTACATGACTCGCAATAAAAATAGCTTTAATTTCATCTATCACGTGTACTTATACATCAGTTATTTGTTCCAATTGATCGGAAATGTAAAACTATATACTCGTAGATTTTTGGAACACTTGAAGCGTGTCTGTTATTTTGCATTATATAAAGCATAGTCATGTTCTATTTCTTAAAAAGGACAGTTTAGGCTTTATTATGGTGTGTCACATAGTGGGGGAGAGGGGTAGTTAGGTGATTTTGGCCCTTGGAATGTTGCCATTATACATGCGTTTCAATGGTACTGGCTTTTGGGGTGGTGACGCCATATTAACAGCCACTATAAAATAGGCATAATTGAATAATCTAAAATAGTTTTTAGTTAAAATATTGTGTTGTTTTTCGTGTCACAAACAGTATTTTAAAAATCTGCCACATCTGTCCTCAGTTACTCGAAAACCGGCAAGCAGAAATGTTTGTTTTCTCAATTTGATAGTCATCTACTCTCCCGATCATATGTAAATTACAGAAGCTTGGAATGGATACCATTTAGAGTCTACTCCCAGATCGCCCACATTTGACTTGTTACATCCGTTACCCACCCTGTTGAATCCGTTCCCAAAATTATATGAGGGCACTCGTAAAAATTCCAAGCAATTGTTTTTTACATTTTTTTGTTGTTCCCTTCAACATGTGTCGCTTACTAATTTGGGAATTCCGTTCTGGATTTGTTAAAACTCTACATGTCATCCAATTTGATCACTTTTCATTCAACACACCATAAACCCTATAATCCTTGACCACAATCATATTTCCCTTCAATAACTGCCACAACTCAAAATTTCACTTGATATATTTCTTTAATAGACACAGCAATAACACCTCCTCAAAAATTCCTTCAGCACTCAAATAAATATTTTGGTCGTGACTATTACATGTGATGCCTTGCATCATCTATCGTACTTGTATCTAGGCTTATCATGGTTGTTGGGAAACCACATAATTAGAGACACCTGGTGAATCAATGCCTCACTGCCTACAAATATTATTAGGCCAATGCACATAGAACATAGAGTGAACTACAGTGGTCGCGTGGATCTATTTCTTTGTTGTACATCGTTGGATACTATTTAAGAAAAAACAATTACTTGATATGAAACAGGAGTGTTTTTATATTTAATCCTACTTTTAAAGATAAAATTAAGGGGTGAGCTGTCTAAAAATAATGTCTTCATAGAAACGACACCTAGCGAATAGGGGGTGCTAAGACGTCTTCCTAACGGATGAATGTGGGGTTTTTCGCCATTAAATCTCAATTATTTCATATTAGTGAATTTAACTATTTATTTATTCTAACTTATTAGCTTTATTTTAAATTATATAAGCATGTTTTCGTTCATATCTATTAAAACTACAAGCAGTTATAGAAATAAAATGTGTGGTCAAATATACAGCGGGACCATAATTTGGTTGCGTCCGCTTCTGTACACGCCTCTCAGTCTTGCTGTTTTCTGTATCGCTTCTCGGCCTTTTGGCTAAGATCAAAGTGTAGTATCTGTTCTTATCAGCTTAATATCTGATACGTCCTCCACTGGGGGACTTCGATATTAAACTGATTTTTGGAAGATGCAGGAGCTTGCTCCGACTTCCCCACGGGTTGGCCCGGTATTGCAGTACCTCCGGGATCGGCCCACTCCCTCCGGGGAGTAATAAATACAAATCAATTGACTGACAAACTGTTCATTAGATTAATTTATTTTGTTGTGATATTCATTCCATGACCTATTACATAAAATGTTTTAAATTATATCATGGGATTTATACAGGAATATTACAAGCAATCGTTATACTATCTGATGTGGTGGGTGATAGAAGAGACGAAATATAAGCTCAAAGTATAGATACAAATTATTAATGCGCTTATATCTAGCTCTTTCAGTTGGTCAAAGAGTATCAAAAAAATTGTCTAACTGGGAACCTGTTTTGTCAAATAAATAAACTCAGAAATAGATGGCAGATGTTTAGCGGCTAAAAATCTCATGTCTAAATAATTATCGCTTAAAATGGCTGGACCCCATTTATCATAATATACTATTTATTATTGATATTTATTTCTATTATTTGGAATTACTTTATTTAAATTGCAGGCCCGTTGCCAGGCGGGGGGGGGGGGGGGGGGGTCGGAGGAGTCGTACGACCCCGCACCCCCCCCCCCCCTGCAACCTGAAGGTCCATTTTTTGGCCATCTCAGACTTTTGACCAACTTCACAAAAACATTGGTTCAACGTTTCAAGACTACGAAGAAACATTGTGATTGTTTCGTGTTTTGCAATGTGGTAGACCTTTCTAGCCGCATTACCATTGTTAGGCCTACGTACTAGCCTAGTTTAAAAAAATATCAAACCATTTAGCTGCATATGTAGGGGAAGGACGGGCAAGATGGGCCATCTAACGTTGAGGCTCCTATAATAACTCCTCATGCCACCCCTAAATTAGCAATATAAGTGTGTATATGTGGCTGTGGTTATGGATGCTTGAAATGATATAGTGATCCTCTCTGGTAGTTGGAGTGTATATTAACATTTGAAATAAATCCCATTTTGTCTCATCTTGCCCAACACCTTGGGCAAGATGAGACATGCTGGTTGGCAACTTGTTGATTTGACCCAGCAGCTGAGAACTTCTGACCCAACAGCTGAGCACTTCTGACCCAACAGCTGAGCACTTCTTTTAAAATATCACCCATCAGGCAATTCTATACCTTTCATATATAATATGGCGCAAAATGCTCATGTGCAAAACATATAGGGAGTCTATTACCATTAACGTTTGTGGTCCATCTTGCTCTTAGCCTCTTGGGCAGGACTGGACATGATTTGGGCTAAGTGTACATTTAAGACAACAGCTCTAGCCAATGACTTATTTTCGATTGGCAAATTATCAGGCACTCTTATACCTTTAAAATATATATATTATCACACAATATCGTTCACATGCCAAAGTTATAACGCCAATGCCCACAGTCCTGTCTTGCCCGTCCTTCCCCTATGAGGCTATAGGTAATAAGGTTGAATTACCCAATATTATAGGCTCATAAATCGTGTAACCTTTTCTCTGTGATTGTCTCTATAAACTGTTTATTCATAACTATTTGCATCAAATTTGTTAAACTTTCAACATTAGACCTAATTTATTCCTGTACACTAATTATCGGTGGCAGATCCAGAGCGGCAGCAGCCAGCGCCCGCCCCCCCCCCCCCCCCCTCCCCTCATTCATGGTCCAAAATGTGGAATGCAAAAAAGACCAGATTTGTTCCAAAATACATTTCAAGTTGTGGGGTGTAAAAATTCTAGTAAAAAATGTCCCCTTCCCCCTATCCCCCGTCTGTCAATTCCTGGATCCATCACTGATTAGAAATTTACTATGTGGTTCCTATTACATTGGAGAATACAACCAGCTGATTTACTACACGCAAGGGTTATAGATCTTAACCCTTAGAGCACTGAATTATTTTTTGTATAAACCATGAAATCCAAAGGGTTTTTAAAATTTCAAATCATAATTGTTTTAGTTAGCTCTTTCTGCTTCATTTCAATACCTATGTTATAGGTCTGCGACCATTATATTATTTTTCTCTAATTCTTTCAGTGCGGGGGATCCTCTACATACGGTCCCCGCGCTGAAAAGGTTAACCACTTAATGTTTTTTCTTGTCGCATGGGTTCTTGTTTCTGTAAGTATTATGGCAAGTTTATAGTTTAATTAAAATGTATCATCTTACCATTAATACCAGTCTCTACCGACACCCCCCCCCCCCTCCGCTGCCCCATGTCTTCTGTCCCAGACTACAGCCCTGCTGATATTTACAATGGCACCGAATGCAAGAAGCATCTCTCATGATACGCAAGTCTATTTTCCTCTCTTTTTCAGCAAAATGATTAGATGTATGGGATTACTTTACAAAAGTATAATACATCACAATCTGCTGAGTCAGGCAGTAGGTCCTGTACCATAGGATACAACATTTATGCTTCACCTGCCACCTACTGATTATCCGTCTATGATATCCCTTTATATGATAATTCACGTAAACATTTTGGACTCCACATTACACCTGAAGCTGAATCAAAACGCTAGATGGGCTGTCAAAAAAAATCACACCAACATTTCTACATTATTATTTAATTTCGTTTCACGAATTTGTTAGAAGTGGTTCCTATATGACCTGTTCTAGAATGTCATCATTTGTTACGGGGTAGACTGGTAAATCCATTAAATTACACAAAAAAATCATCTAATCGATCCTTTTGCAAAGTTTGTCAGTTAGAAAAACAAACATTGTTTTCATGTTGCATGAAATGTAGATGGTTTTTTATTGACCATGTATAGAGACGAAATTCCCGTATTTCTAATTTTTGACATGGTTGTCAATAATTAGAAATCAGGAATTTCGTCTCTATATCTAGCCTAACTGGTGAATGTGCAGCACAAAAATTAAAACTTTTGCAGTTCTAGTCTATGGACGTGTTCACATCATATTGTCATATTAAGAAGCCAAAATAAAATTACCGATTTTGTGATGATTTTTTTCAATCAATTTATAATAGATGTGGATATAATATCGATAGTGTGGTAAGCAAGATGGCTACAAACCTCCACCTGTCACCAAAATTAACATGAATAGTGGGGTCCCCGACCCTAACCCCTTGTTTTTCACCCCTATGATTCTATGTCTCATACACTAGGTTAAAATTATAGATAAAAACAATATTGGCCATCTTGAATTTTGTAAAATACATGCGTGTATAGCTATTCCACCTGACTAAATCTTGGCTTTTGATATTATTATATTTCAGTCCTCTGTCTTCCACTGGACTATTGTGATATCATCAGTGGGGCTCTTGAGTTATCTTAGGAGGGGATGATACATCTAGATTATTATTTTCAAAAGTATTTGTCATGTTTTTTGTCTATGTAAATAGTCACAAAAGGTTGCAACAGTATAACTCACGCAGGCTGAAGTGCACTTGATGTTTTTCTTGTCATAAAAACAATTGCCTCTGATAGTCCTTCACTTGGTAAATAATAATAGTTACACTATGTTTATTAATAGTAATAAGAATGGTAATTTTTCAATAAATGAATGTATGTATGATGAAACAGATGTATGATACAAGCAATAATCTATCAAATCAATCCTAAAGACAATTACAATAGTGACAAATAATTATATCGGCCCATATAATAAAAATATCATTTTTGTTGTAAATAGCAATATTTGTTTTTATTGATAATAATAAAAATTAAAAAATATTAATAAATTTAATGTAAATGTGGGGTGAAGTATTACAGACATAAAACAATAAAAAAAAATGTAATAAATAACAGTGACCAATAACCATATTTGTCATAAGAGCAATTGCATATGTCAGCTATGCACTTGGTAAATAATAGTGATTAAAATATTTTTATAAACAATAATACAAATAATAAATTAATATTAAATTGACTATTAATTTGTGATGAAATAATACAAGCACTAACCAATAAAATTTGTAAGTAATAAGTTAACAAATAGTGATTACAATTTATATATAATAAAAAGTATTATTTTTCATGTAGATAATTAATATTACAATATTTTGATAAATATTAACAACAATAATAAACTTAATTTAAATGTATTTTAAAAAATACAAGCATAAAACAATAAAATAAATAATTAGTACAATCAATAGTAGTGATAAAAACTTATTTGTAATAAATAAAATTGACTTTGTGACCTGAAACATGTTAAAAATGACCTTCAGAATCAAAATGTACGGTTCCGCCCAAGTGTTTTGTGCCACCATGTAGTGATCTATCTAGAGTGAATGCCTGCTATTACCTCTCCATTCCGTATTCAAATTCTAGATTTATGTGGGGGTTTGGCTGGTCTATTATAGTATAGGGACCGGTCATTATTTAGATGCCAATAAATTTTTTTGTAGATTTTGGGGTGTCATTATGTGTATTATAATGACATTTTATTGATGTAATTTGTTTTACATATTTGGTTGTGGATCATCTACTGTCGGATATGTTTCAAAGTAATTATTGTTGATGGAATATTTTTTTGCTGATATCATAATCAAATCGTTAATTTTTCTCAGTTGCTTAGATATAAAATTGTGTAGTAAATAACAGAGAATTATTCATAGCAACGTATTATTTTCCACACCTCGCCTATAAGCAGATGAAGGTCGGGAATTTGTTTTCTTTATTCGTTTTCGATTCAATCATGCAATTGTTATTTCGTCATAGCATGGGCGGCATTGGTCAAATATTCTGTAGACCTAGGTCATCTATATTACATGTATGTAACTTTGTATTTTTTATTATTTTAATTATTATCTAATAAAAGCAAACAAAGTGAGCGAGTTCATAAGCAGATGAGAGTATTTTATGAGCATAGTGTGCGAAAATTGGCTGATGAATACCATTGATGAATTTGAATCATTACAATATGTTTGCTATTTCGAGCTAGGATTACTAATGTCCGTGGTTAGAATCTTTGTGATAGGAATCAATTAAATTTGCATGATGTTTTGGGTGTTTGTTTTGAAATTCGGGATGAACCCTATGGTGGAAACTTAGGCCCTACCCCAACAGTATATCTGAATATTATCAGAAATACATAATACAGAGAAATAAACAACTCGCCCATCGTCATTTCTGAGGGTACTGTAACGTCTCTCTTCGTAACTCTGTGACCAACCGGCCGATAATCACATGCAAAGTATCGTTTGAAAGGTGAGATTCTGTACCGTGTTACTGTCTTTTCATATTAAAGATACTGTTAAAATTCTTTTTGCTATGTGGCTCCACATAAATTGTAGCTAGCCACTTGTGATGACGAACGTCCATCAGCCGGGTACTACAGCAGGACAGGATGCTATAATAATTATTCATGAGCTCGCAGCGGCGGCAGACGAGTCCTGCTCATTGATTGGCCAATGGTTTGTTTACTTTTCTCAGTGGTGAAAACAATCTTGTGTGTACGACCTCAGAATAGGTGGGGGCTGGGGGTGATGTTAGTGAACAGGGGTTCTTTGTTTTACCCTGTATCCCTGTATCCTGTCGTAGGTCTATGTCTGTATGTAGATCCTTGCATGTACTACATGTACATACAGCTTCAGTATGTCAGTTGAGCTGAACTCGCCTGCCTGATTGTGTTGACCTCTAACAGTTTGAGGGTTATCCCGCATATACATAGGTTGACACAGGGAGGTGTAAATTACACCTCCCTGGTTGACCCAATATTAAATCACCATTAGACCATCGTCTCGTGTTTGCATGCAGTTCTTACACAGCAAACAGTTACACAAGGCATCGACATAATGTTGTTTTGATGTATTTTGATGATGGGCTATCAACTTCAAAGCAACATTAGGTAAACGTTTGCTGGGAACAAGAAACGTTTACCCAATGTTGCAATGGTGGTCCACAATCTACAACGCTAGCCCAGCATCAGCGTAACGTGGGTGAACGCTTCTTATTTCGTGGGCCTATCATAAAATTAATTATAATTTAAAATATTTAGTATTATTATGGAATAGGGCCTTGGCTTACCCACGGGCACTATTGCCTTCTGGGGGACCCTTGTCCCGCGAATTTTGACAGTTGACTACACCTTTAATACAGCGTCGTTCAGAAAGTGCCCATTCACGTTGCGTTCAATTGTTTTCTGTCGGTGGATCACGTCAGAATTCGATATATAGGATATGACAAATCTAGGTAGCCTAAATCACACAGTACAGACCTACAATAATTTTGCATTACAGGGCCCGTATTCTCGTACAAGTTACGATATATCGTAGGCTTCTGATTGGTCGAGATGGCCATCTCGACCAATCACAAGCCTACGATATATCGTAGCTTGTACGAGAATACGGGCCCTAAGAGTAGGCTATAGATTGGAATTACGGGGGATATTTATTTACAACGAGACAAATTCAGAAGTTCAGCTGTGCTTTCTCTCCTCACAGCTGGACAGATATGCGGACGGGTAGATTACTTGGGGTGATCACTTCCTGGGATTGCTTCACCCAAAGTTATATATCTATGTAATAAGAACCTCTTTGCCAGTTCTATAACGATTAGCTTCTAAGACACATAAGACACATCGATTAGCAGCGCATACTTTTATCTTTTGGCTGAGAATGGAAAAAAAAATTATTTGTAGAATATATTGTGAGAAATAGTGAGCAAGACGGCTATTTCAAATATTTCGTGGATCGCGCTCGTCTGTGAACTGTACTAAAAGAATATAATGACACTCTGCAGTCACTAGTTTGTATCCTTCTGACAGTCAGACAAAATGGGCCTCTGATAATCATAAATGCGATGATTTTAGGATTTGCAAAAGAACCGGATATGTATGCTGTATTGCAAACATTAGGCAAACATGCCTTTGACTATCCGATCATTAAATTATGAAAAGTAGCAGCAGCACAACAAGCACCATAAATTAACCAAATGTTGGCTTAATAGTCGGCTTCATATTGGGCCAACGCCAGCGACGCTGTTTCATTATTAAATCAGACTTGAGCCAGTGCCTCGTGGTTAGGGGGGGGGGGGGATTATTACTTTAAGCAGCCCTGGAAACCTTAACACGTGGATTCAACCAAGATCCTGATGTTATTTGCCTATCCAATGAAATGTGCATATATACGACCTACACATTTCCCAACACCAGAAGTGCATAATACAACCTGCAACTTTAATTGTTTAACCACTGCATTAGCTTGTCCCCCGCCCAAGCGTCAGCTTAGGGCCATTCAGTCCTGAGCGTTCCAATGCTGGCATAAAGTTGGGCCAACATCTGTATTATGTATTTATGATATTATGCTATATGTCGCTGTGAATGGGAGGATTTCAGTATTGTTTAAGTGTTTGCCTTTTCTTGCAATTTAATTTTTATTCCGAGGCTTGAACGGCCATTACATAAAAAAATATATTTTAAGGCTTTTTTGGAATTTTTGGAATTTGCACCTAATAATATTTTTACACCAGATTTTAAGAAATTCGGATATGGAATAAATTTAGTATCGCTTATTTGTTGCAATTTCATCTAACTTTGTGGTTTTAATAACTGCCATAGGTAAAATGATCAGCCGATACCTAACAAACGTACATTTGTCCTGGGGCAATAATGGGCAACCAATATTCAACCACCATACATTAAATGGTGAGCCGGTACTTCACCAATATACAAATGTCCTGGACTGATACTGGGCTACCACTATCAGACCATATGTATAATTATTTCATATTAGTTATATTCTGGCCATATACCGTTTTGCAAATATTGGCGAAGTACAGGTCCCATGTGCAAATATTACCGAAGTTATACTAGACCAATATTGGCCCCACATGGGATACCTGACATGACTGTTCTGGACTAAACTAAACCTGGCATAATTATACTGCCAATACAAGACCACTATTGGTTCAATACAACCCTGTTTACTGGGACATTTCTCTGAAACATTTAAATGTGGAAATAAGTAATTTAATTTAGATTAGTTTTGATAAATACCTGGACCCTATCAATGCAGTTTTAAGTATCATTATCTGTGTTTGACACAAAGTTCAAGTGTACGGCTAGTCAGAATAACTCCTTGACGTATGGGTATGTAGGCGACTGTAACTGTGTAATGACATAACTACATGGGGGGACTGGTTAGATACTGGTCGTAGTGATGTGAAATTATTAAAATATTTATAATCTTTGATTAACTACAATTGTAACTATTGCTAGAATATTTGTTTGAGAATATTTATCCAATTGGACAGTGGTGTTATCCCAGCAGACACGACACGACGTTGATCCAATGCTGGACTAATGTTAGCCCGGCGTCGTAGACAATGGTCATTAGCCCAGCATTTGGTCAAGTCTCCGGTCTACATGACATGTTTGCTGGATACTTTGTTCTTAATAATATGTTTCTGATCAGTGATTTAAATTACAAATGCATCTAAAATTAATATGGAACCTTCATATCGAGCGAATATTGACACCGTTTTATAAATTGTAATTGTAGGTGTTGTGTTGAAATTCTTATGTAGAACTTGATATTGTAATAACTATTGTGCTGTGACCTGACGCGACTGATGAATAAAAAGGCAGTTAAGCATTTGAGTGTTGAATGTTTTGAGACTTTAGCTGTCACATATACTGTACATATAAAAAGACTTTACAGCCACCATAAGTTAACGGGTTTATAGTGTCCTTATTTCAAAAAAAAACAATAGGTCACATTTGTAATCAAACAAATATTTGTCAAAATAAGACGTTTCAAAAGACCTCACAAATAGCAAATAATCGGAAACAAGACACAATTACCATAATCATCACTCTGTACTTTATAAATTAAGCATATATTCCATATTTAAAAAAAAGACATAGGGCCTACATTACTGTATTCGCTGATAGTTTTTAAAAAGCAGTCCTAACATAAAAATAAATTATAAACTCTGTGGTTTGTTCGATAATTTTAGTAGGCTTTATGACAAGTGTGTCACTGTGAGTGAACGTGAAACCTTATAAAACGCCGAACTATTTTCCTATAAACCATGGAAAACAAAGGGTTTTTTCAATATTCATAATAGATGTCTTAGATAGCTCTTTCTGCTTCACTTGGATACCTATGTTAAGACCATTATAATTGTTTAACTCTTTCTTCCTTAGACGTCAAAATCTGACGTCTGTTCCACTTTATTAAAATAAATATCTGAAGGTTATGTAAGAGGTTGTGCTCTTGATGGACTAGTGATTACTAAAAAAATACACTACATTGTATAATATTTGATGGACGTTGCTCCTGCAATAAAATTGTTTCTTGTGTGTACCATAATGTTCAATATTAATGGTCGTGACCCCATACCATGTGTATTCAAATGAATCAGAAAGAGCTAACTTAGACATTTAGGATGATTTCAAATTGAAAAAAAAACCTTTGGTCTCCATGATTTATACAGAATTAATTAAGCGTTGTAAGGGTTAAAGATTGGGTCGTTTTGTTATCTGTAGTTTTTAGTGTTATATCCTACTTTATTCCCCACATATGCCGCTCATGTCATGCCCGAGAAAACAATAAAAGCCCAGTGAATGCGAGATGTTGATCATACATTGGTTCAATGTTGGCCCACTTTCTGCGACGCTGGCCCAGCATTGGGTCAATGTCTCGTGTCTGCTGCGTGTAGTATCAGGGAATAAACACAAGGATTAATGTTGTTAAATCTCACATCTGCCGACAGGACGTAATACTTACGTAATGCGTTAATCTGCTGAGGGATAGCCTTAACATGGTAAACACACACAAGCCGCGTTGACACAGCTGTCACCTCTCTGATAAAAACTGACATTAAGAAAATTAGAGCTAACGTTTAACAACAGTTTTCCGTAGTAAACCCGATCAGTTTTTTTAAAAGAGCAAATGCTTTACACAAATATATGGTTACATGGATTGAAAAGTCATTCTTTGATTTAGATAAATGGAGAACAATCGTCGCAGTTAACAATATGATATTGTAATCGGCTTAATTGATCCAGTATTTAGTAGGTTGTTTTCTAGCCACAAAATTATTCCAGCTAATTTTGTTTTATTTCTACCAACGTGATTATTGATATCTAAATGTTTTTGAACGTAAAATAATCCCAGTAATGTGTCAATATTATCGAAATGTTAGTATATGTTCACCGTTAATGTATGATGACGATAAAAAGTTTATGTATATTATTGACTTATCAGTGACCATGTAGGATATAGAATGTTAGCCATCTCACTAACAGAGGATTTCAACGCTGTGAGGCGGCAATGACTATATCCTGGGCCACATTCATTTTCGTAAATCTGTAGGCCTATATAGCGCATGCTTTTCGTCGATTTATCCGCCAATGATGAACCGATTCCCTTGAAATTTAGCACAGCCAATTTTAAAGTCATATAATTTCTCAAACTTATATTGAATATTGCAAGAGTTAGACCATTTGACATGTAATACAATTCTAGAATTAGTCTAATAGGTTTAAAGAGGCACGTCATAATTTCAATTTACTACATGTCAAATGGTCTAACTTTTGAAATACTGCATATAATTTTACGATATTTTCAGGGATATTAGGACACTGTTGAAATAGCAATTTTACAAAATTTCATTAAAATATGTGACAATTGACGGAGAAATCAACGAAAAACATGCGCTACATCTCACAGTGAATGAAAATAAACTAATTTTATGAAATGACGAAGTGTAATAATTATATCCTATAACTAGAGCTGATATCCTCCTCGTGTTGACTGTATCATTTTGTATGCATTAAATCTATTTATTCTCGTTGGAGAGATGCCCGATGACGCATGTAATATGTCACCAGCAGGTAAACCATGTAATACTGGGATATTTCATTACAATATGTCACCAGCAGGTAAAGGGTTAACCCTCTAAATATTGGGAGATTTCATTATATCTTCCTCATTTTGCCCCAGAAAACACGAGATATTTAACCAATGTTGGCTCAATATTGACCCACCGTCTGCAACGCTGGCCCAACATTGAGCCGACATTGGTTGAATATCTCGTGTTTACTGGGGACGAACTGCATTATTTTGTATGAATTAATTTACATTGAAAAAAAAACATGACGCATATAATGTGTCACTACCCAGCAAGCATGAGCCATTGACCCAATGTTGTTTTAATGTTGGGCCAACGTCGTAGACGGTGGGCCAGCATTAAAACAGCATTGGGTCAATGTCTCATACCTGCTGGTAGCAGGTAAAGCGTTAATCCTGGGAGATATAGTACTGGGAGATTTCATTATATTTCCATCCATTGTGGGCTGCGAATTGTTGCAGCAACTCCCACATCACAGTGAATTAAAATTACCGAAATACATAAAATAGACCAATAAAGCAAGAGTAATATATCAAATTGATCTCTCCAAAACAATAAAAGTGTATGAAATAGACCCAGAGTAATGTGTCAAAGTGATATTCCCAAACAATAAAAGTGTATAAAATAGACAATGCAAGAGTAATGTATCAAATTGATCTCTCTAAAACAATAAAGATTAATAAAATAGACCGGAAGTAATTATCAAATTGATATCTCCAAAACAACAAAAATGTATAAAATAGACTAAGGGTAATTTATCAAATTGATCTCTCCAAAACAATAAAGATGTATAAAATAGACCAAGAGGAATTTATCGAATGGATCTTTCCAAAACAATAAAGATGTATAAAATAGACCAAGAGTATTGTGTCAAATTGAGCTCTCCAAATGTCTCAATTTTACTATGTATAAAATACTATGTATTTTATTGTGTATTGTGATTATGTAAGACAATATATATATGATGGCACTAGTAGGTGAAGGGTTAATCTCGCAGTTGGGTTATATATCTGCTCGGCGCAGCAAACACCAGGTGTTAAAGCAATGTTGGTAGAATGCTGTACCACCGTCGCAGACGGTCGCCTAACATTATGTCAACACTGGGTCAGTATATGGTGTTTGCTAGGAAGATAAAGTGTTAGTTAGGAAGATAAAGTAGACCAGAGTGCAGGAGACCGATGTTGTGCTAAGTGTATAAACATGATAAAGCTGAGGGAGGTTTAAGATAAAGTGTTGCATAACGCGCCAAAGGTCCGCTTCAAGAAGCCCTTTATAAAGGCCCGTCTTCTTCTTTGGTCAAAACATTTTCGTGGAAGCTGACCTTACTGCTGTTCAGTGTAACTTCTATTGTTCAGGTTAGTGCTTTAATAACAGAGTGGAACTATTAAAAATAGTGAACAGAAAACTTAAATCTGACCAAAATTAGCCGCTGATAAGCTGCTAAACTTTTGCAGATGTATTTTTGTTCAATGTAACTGCTATTTCTCAGGTAGTAATTTTAATAACAGCGTTCCGCGTACCTGTTATTATTCAGGTTGTTAGGCTACTTTGTTAATAAAATAAAACTAGTGAGCAATAAACTTAAATCTGACCACAATTAGCCGCTGATAAGTTGCTAAACGTTTACAGACGTATGTTTGTTCGATGTAACTGTTTTTTTCTCAGGTTGTAATTTTAATAACAGCGTTGGATTAGTTAGCAAAACACATAATTTTATCAGCTTGTGTACTCTCGTGGATTTAATATTTATTATTTCAGTATTTAAATAATTTATCATGCACATAATCATGATAATGTATATATTGCAATGTGTATAGCGTCACCATTTTTGGTGAAAAGTAAAAAGTAAAGTAAAATCACCGCAGTGATATGTGGATATGGGCGATATATTTGTCATTAGGCATTTTCTGAGTCGATTGTTAAAGTTAAAGTTACCATATTTCAACCCATCACTTTATTTTAGTCATGGTTGTCAAAAACTCAAACCTTGCCAGATACATCAAACAGATATTCAACTTAAATTGTTAAAATACCTTATATTAGTAGAAATGAATATAATTAACGACTTGGTAAGACTTCTTTGACAAACATGACTAAAATTAGGTAGTGGACTAGTTTACTTAAACTGTCAGTTACATGTAAGTCCATTCTAACTCTTTCAGTGCGGGGATCGTCTTTATAGGTCAGAATCTGACGTCTGTAGACGTCAAATTCTGACGTATAAAGTCAATCCCTGCGCCATTAGAAAATTCTTTCAGTGCGGCGTCAGAATCAGATTATGACGTATACAAACGGTCTGCGCACTGAAAGGGTTAACGAACTGATTTTACTATTAAATACAGTCTAAAATCACTGACGAAAGCTTCATAAAAGTTTGATATTAATGCACCTACATATAGTGTTTACTCACTGACTGTCTTTATCTTTAGATGGCCATGTATTGTGGTACTTGATGCCTGATCAATTTTCTCAACCAAAAAAATCAGAAGCCCAATTGCATTGTAATGTAATGACAGTCATTCCTTATTTCTTTAAATAAAAACAGTATGAAGGGGGTGTATGCGTCAATTAATCTGTTTTATTATGATTGATCTGTTTTAACATTTAGATGAGCTTTAATTTCTCCTCATCCAACGATAAGATCCAGTTATAATAAATAGGTCAGCTCTGGCTATGCCGTCATCAACTATCGATGACAGATATTTTTAAAATTTCTAGTAAAAAATCGACTTTAAAATTGAAATTATTTGTTAATGTGTTTTGTACCAGTATATTTACTGAGATGTCTATTATAGGTCGTGATTACGAAACAAAATGGCTGCTCTACGATTGTGTCTCCTCCTTGTCATCTTTGTCTCAGTAACGTAAGTACTGGATCAGTGTCAACATGTTTAACCCTTAAAGCGCTGATCATTTTTTTAAAAAACATGAAAACCAAAGGGTTTTTATCAATTTGAAATCATCATAAATGGCTTAGTTATCTCTTTATGATTCATTTGAATACCTATATATGTTATGGGTCTGCGACCATTATGTTTATTTTTACTCTTACAGTGCGGGGATCGACTTTATTCGTCAGAATAAAGTCGATCCCCGCACTGTAAGGGTTTAAACCTCGATATCGTGCCCAACTGGGCCTATATTATCAATCACTGTGATTCGAGAACGAATTAAGTGTAGATTCAATCTACTGGTTTTAAATCACTTGAAATTGTGTCTCGCTGCTGCGAAACACGACTTCAAGTGACCAGAAATTTATGTGATTTGTGAAGATATCAGGGTTTTTACTTTGAACAACTGATTATACAGGTGTTTATAGAGAATGTCTACTGTAGTCGACAGCAGAGCTCTAGGGCTTAGAACACAGAATGTTTACTGTAGTTGACGTCAATGCTCTAGGGGTTGAAGGGCGGGGACCCTAGGGTAGTGGTTAGCACCGCTGCCTTTCACGCTAGAGTTCGGGGTTCGGTTCCCGGTCTCGACGGTTTGAAAGAAACAGAAATTTTTCTTCCCCATCCACGTGTGAAACGCAGTATTGTGGGGAGCCTCCCTGACCGAGAGGTAGCGTGCTCGACCTCAGACCGCCAGGGCTCGAATTTCGAATCCTGTGTCTGGAGGACAGTGTCATCTCTTTCATCTCACCATCCTCTGGAGGCTCTCCTGGCCCAGTGTAGCCTATATGTGCACAAAGGTGGCCTAAAGCCCGATTTATTTCAGAGTGTCTACTGTAGTCGACGTCATTGCTCTGAGGGTTAAAACACAGAATGTCTTGTGTAGTCGACGGCAGTGCTCTAGGGGTTAAAACGCAAAATGTCTATACTGTAGCTGACATCAGCGCTCTCGTAACGCAATATATTCAATCGCTAACTCACATGATCACAACTGACTTGCATATATATTATTTTTTTTCTTTCTAGTTCATTGGAGATCAACCATGCACCCCGAGCACGGCGTGTAAGTATATTCAAATTTCAAACATGTTGAAAATGTCATGAATTTAATTTAAATTTTAGTTATAATATTGTGTCGTTACTTTTAATTTTTCATAGAATGCAAACTAAGCTAAGGGGTCTTGTCAAGTGAACAAACATACAAAAATCCGAGAAAATCTTGGAAGTGGGTGGGTGGGTCAAGCCTCAACTCGGATTTTTGTTTTTGTTTTTTGCACATGGTTCCAAAAAAATGGATAGAGGGGAGGAGGTGGGTGGGGTCTGGCCAATTCGAGTTTGTCTCGAATTTATAGCTTTTTTTTAACTTGACAACACCCCTAATACTAGTATTCTGTTGAGGTAATTGAAAAAGTAAGCGTTCATAATCGTTTTTTTGAATAATCATAATTGTGTCGTTCTTTGTAATTCTTCATAGACTACAAAAATTGCCAAATATGTTGGATAAATGACACCTAGCGCTACTCCGTTCAATCCACCACAAAGTCAGATAATAATGTATGGTTAAAACAGAAGCCTCTATATTTGTGTGCCTTTATTATTCCCTCAGAACGCAGACGCGGAGAAATTAGCGGAGTTAACAACTCACTTCTTCACCAGCGCTGACAACGATGATGACGGCTTCCTCACGTTTGCTGAGTTCAGCTCAAGCTTCATGGATCTAGATACAGATGGTGAGTAGTAGCTTTATAAACAGTATTCTTAATAGTTTTTGTATTTATTATATACACGGTTCAAGCTCAACCCTTTCAAGTCCGAATTTACCATTGAAATCGTCATCCACCACAAAAACTGTCGAAATTCCTGACATGTAGTGGATGAAGACGACTTGAAGTGGGTGACAAATTGAAAAATGAAAAATTTTCATTCATTCATTCATTAATTCATTCAATCACTCTCTCATTCGTTCGATTGTTTTTTCGTTTGTGTTTGATTGATCGATCGTTCGTTCGCTTGTTAATTCATGCATTCATTCTTTCGTTCATTAATTCATTCATTCATTCATTCATTCATTCATTCATTCATTTATACACTCGTTTATTCATTCACTCGTTCATTCATTCATTCTTAATTCATTAATTCATTTAATCATTTATTCATTCATTCGTGTATTCGTTTGTTCGTTCGCTCGCTCGCTCGCTAGCTCGTTGTCTGTTTGTTTGTTTGTTTGTTTGTTTGTTTGTTTGTTGGTTGGTTGGTTTGTTTGTTTGTTTGTTTGTTTGTTTGTTTGTTTGTTTGTTTGTTTGTTTGTTTGTTTGTTTGTTTGTTTGTTTGTTTGTTTGTTTGTTTGTTTGTTTGTTTGTTTGTTTGTTTGTTTGTTTGTTTGTTTGTTTGTTTGTTTGTTTGTTTGTTTGTTTGTTTGTTTGTTTGTTTGTTTGTTTGTTTGTTTGTTTGTTTGTTTGTTTGTTTGTTTGTTTGTTTGTTTGTTTGTTTGTTTGTTTGTTTGTTTGTTTGTTTGTTTGTTTGTTTGTTTGTTTGTTTGTTTGTTTGTTTGTTTGTCTGTTTGTTTGTTCGTTTGTTTGTTTGTTTTTTTCGTTCATGCATTCGTTATTTTATCCACTTTTTTATCCACTCTTTTATTCATTCATTGATAAATTCATTCACCCATTCATTCATTCATTCATTCATTCATTCATTCATTCATTCATTCATTCATTCATTCATTCATTCATTCATTCATTCATTCATTCATTCATGTATTTATTATCTACAGGTAATGGTGAGATATCCCTGGCTGAATATGTAGCCCACTTGACCAGCGCCCAGTTCCCTGTGCAGCTCGCACCCACACAGGAGGGTCAAGCCGCCATCGCCCGTAAAATCTTCACCATGGGTGACAGCAACAACAGCGGAACCATCACCTCTGATGAGATTACACGGGCTTTTGCCGCCATCGACGCCAACGGCGACAATTCAGTGTCAGACGCAGAATATCATGGAGCTTGGGTTCGGGTGAGAAAAATATATTTCCTTATATCAAAATATCACCAATATTATGTGAGAAAATTTTGATTAATATATAATCAAGCACGGGTACACGTATATGAGAAAATATGAATCAATGTGATAGAATATCAAGGAGCATGGGTTTATGTGAGAAATTAGAGATTCATATATCACTGACAGCCATGACGTTATTTTCACACTTTAGTACGTTACCCCTTGAAGCGCTGAAATATTTTTATTTTTTTAATTTGAAAATTATTGTAATAGTTAAAACTGTTCATATTTTAGTTCGACAATGATTACTCAAATTTAACGCTTTCCCCTCCAAGTGTGCCTAATCTTATTTAAATGTTTCGTCATTTCAAGTTTTGTTCTGCTACCGCGATCCACAACTTCAAGTTGTTTAATTAATAATTACTCACATAACAATAATTATGCTACTCATATTTGTTTATTTCGAGATCAAGCCAATAACCATGATTTAATCCGCTAATAAAACAGAATATAAACGACTTTAGTCGTGCTTAGCGGTTATTATTTAAATACATATTTAGATGATTTTTATGAATTGTTTCCATTGTTAACACGTTTACTTACATTTTGTATTATTATTACAGAGGCGCGCACAGCATGCACCACAAAACTAACTCCAGCCACGACAGATGATCAGCCTACTTCACAACTCCTGAACAATACACAATAAAACGTGTAGGTTTACATACCATATAATTAATTTACATCACTCTCAACCCCTTGATATCTGAGCTCAATTTGCAGTCAGTTGACGCCGTGTCTCGCTACCGCAATCCGCAACGTCATATGACTGGAAATTATATAGATATAAAATCAATCTACTAAAGTCTATGACACAATTATCTGGAGCGCATGCTTTTCGTCGATTTCTCCGTCAATTCTGAACCGATTTATACAGGACATCTCTAAGTCATGTCCTAACATCGGTTACATTTTCGTCAAGTTTTAAGCAGAATTGCAAAAGTTAGACCATTTAGTAGATTGAAAATATGACGTCCCTCTATAAACCCATTACACTAATTCTGTAATTTTATTACATGTCAAATGATGTTACGACATGACTGAGAAATGTTCTGTGCAAAATTTCAAGAAAATCGGTTCAGAATTGAATGAGAAATCGACAAAAAGCATGCGCTCCAGATAATTGTGTCATAGACTATAAGTATTTAGTTTCACAGTTTTGAAGACATTGTTCTAAAACTGGTTGCACAACTTGGAATAAAAGCCCAGTAACCCTAGTATAGTTAGTATAGTCGACATTTAGTGCTCTGGTGGTTAAACCTAATGCGCTATACTTTTATTTTAGAGACCAAGTACATAATACTACTTTCTGATCAATTTCATTTGGGACTGTCACTGACAGGACGGAATATTGCACTAGTCATGTCGTTCTTAATTATAATTAGTAGCCTACAGTAATATAGGTCTGCATGTTTTTTAAAAGTTGTGTTCAGAAAATATGTTTTTCAACCTCAATTTATATCTGTATATATATGTTTCATGTAGCATTTTTTTTGTGTAAAAGTATTAGAAAGAGCTGTATTACCGCAATAAATATATTCTTATATAGTCCTTTGTTCATGATTGTTTTTTTATATCAATCATGATTTTCTCATGCGTGTACTGTACTTTAATAGTCTGACCCTAGGCCATACCTCCATAAAGTTGATAACCTCTTGGACATTGGAAATAAAAAGCGTAAAATCGGGGATTTTATATCCAACATTGGATTTTATACATTCATCGAATAGTTATCATTCAAAATTTTACATACAAGAAAAGTTCTATTTATTCTATAATGTTATTACTCAAGTCGACGTTAGATCACCATTAAATCATTGTCTCAGACGTATGTTCGACGTTGTTTGTGACCTTTCTCTAATCTCGACGTATGGCTTATCATTAAATAGGGTGAAGCAATCACTATATCATGGCCGGCCAGCCCCAACTAACATTCACAAAACTTATTTCCCGATTACAGTCTCATGTTAATCCTTAAATCACTAAATTAAATAATTTAAATTTTCACCCACTTGAACAAACGTGGGGCCAAAGTAACAGGTTGAGCGACAGATAATCTGACTTGCAATGTTTTTTCAACTGATTTGTTTGATTGGTCAAAAATTGTATCAAAATTGTATACAGTGTGGGGGGTGAGCTGAGTAATTCGACTTCACTTAAAAATTTTTGCTCAAAGCAGGCCATTCAAAGGTGTGAGCTAAGGTTATTTCATCTTGTGTTGTCAGTTGCAAACATCACTTGTAACAATCGTTCAGTGAAAATATAAAAGAAAGAGTAATAAGCAAGAGATCTGTAGTCACTTGATTAGAAATATTTATTTACACAGCTTGTCTTGATCACAATGTGTCACACACTGCAGATACAAAAACATATGGAATCATAATGCACATGAACATGCACAAATAGCCCAGTATTGTTGTAAGGCTGGGCCAACCTTACATACATTGGCCCAACATTAAAACACTGCAGGGTAAAGTAGGATGGTCACATAAGTACAAAGTTGTTAACAGCGGTGCTGACAAAGCTGTGACATATTTCATTGGTTATTGAATTTGTTTTCACCAAAAGCTTTTGAGTGACAAAATTATCTTGGGATTGGCCTGCACAGAATGTTTTAAGAAATAATTTTCACCCACTTGAAGTTGTGTTTCACTAATATGATCAAAAACTTCAAATGAGTAAAAATTACTTACACAATTTTTTTTATACCCTTGTGCTACCAAATTGATTTCTTCTATTTTTCATTCATCAAATGCTAGAATTGCTGCGCAATTTAAAACTATCAAAGGGCAAAAAAAATATTTGTATTTATGATAAATAAACATCTTTGGAAATAAACATTTTCCATCTTCAAAAATAATCAATTCAAAGAGCGTATGTACAGGACTGACCCTTAAGCTGCTAGAATCGTACATATGCACTTTCAAGCAAATTTCAGAACAAATAAATTCAACTCAAGGTGCTAAAGTGTTTTGTGGTAGATGCTTAGTTAATCTAATAATTACATTTTGAAGATGTATACTTTTGCATAGATATAAGTATTTTTACATCATTCGGAGCTGGAAATTGTGTTAGCAACTTTAGCTTCAAATGAATAATATTCCTAAACAATTCGGCAGCACAAGGGTTAGTATTGATTATAATCATGATTGTCATTTAAAATTTATCCTGCTAAGTTAATTTATTAAATTTTCACCCACTTGAAGTTGTGTCTCGCTACCGCGATCCACAACTTCCAGTGGGTGAAAACTACACATATTTGTTTAATTTGAGAAGAAACATTTGCAAATCTTAATGTTCAACCCTTTCAAGCCTGAATTTACCATAGTCATCTTCATCCACTACAAGCCGCGAATTGCTGTCGCAATTCTCGACTTGCAGTGAATGTAGATGATTTGAAGTGAGTGAAAAAATTAAAGAAAATTACCATGTATTGGTAAACCAGTTTCATGAAAATTTTCATTCAAAAACCTCTAGTTGTAGACAAATTGAGTGTTTTCAGAGATGTAAAATGATGCTTTAATGCATCGTGCGGGCTTAAAGGGTTAAACAGTCATTTAATTCCCAATATCAGTGATATGGTCGGAAATAAACCAGATTAAGCGGTGTGAAGGTTAATTGGTGTAAGTTAACAACAATTTAGTAGCTATTAGAAATAATACTGCTTTACTTGACAAAAAGACCTTTATGATGCTGGAATGTCTTGATTATAATGATACTGGAATAATTTTCTAGAATATTGTACTTGTATCATAGACACCTAAAACATAAGAAGAGTATTGTATATATGGCTGAATATATATATTTGGATCCAGTACGTTTTCAAAGGTCCACAAATTATAAAAACTATTAGATCATACATTATTGGGATAATTTACTCTTCAAATATAAGTTTCTGGACTAAAATCTTAATATTTAGCAACAATTACATAACATAGTTGTATAGGTTAGAATTTATGATTGTTGTGAATATCATGTAAATCATGTAAGTCTTTGAGAATACTACAATGTGAAAGCTATGATAATGATGGGCCTAGAGGTGATGAAATGTTTAGTAGAGATAATGACTTGGATTTTTGGTCAGTTTATCAGCTTTATATAATCTTGAACATACAAATTTAGGGGCAATAAAAAATAGGTATTTTCTTAATTATCGTCTTAACAGAAATTACCTAGCCACACCTCTATTCAACATTACATAGAAAATATAAGCAGGCGCACAATGAGTATATACTATAAACAGTTCTCTTTCACAAAGAAATTGGGGGGGGGGGAATGCTATGATTGCAATCACAGATCCCTAATTTGATTTAATTATAAAGAAGAAGAAGAAAGTTTATTTAACCGTAAATACATGGTTTGGGAGACCTCCATTAAGACCACATATGGTCGCTGGCATAGAACCATAAACAAAACCACCACATTAAATTAAATGTTTATCAGGTTTTTTGAAAACATTTTTTTTGTTTACTCCCCCCTAATCCATGTTATCACAACAAATCTCACCCTGAACAGTGTAATCACTTCTATTACATGGAAAAATGTGAGTTGTGGTGTTATTGGCTGCTATTATTGATACACTTTGTCAATACGGGGACCAATTTTATAAAAAAACTGGCCCCCAGTCTGCAAGACTTATCAGAATTATTAATTAAATTTTCCTAATACATGTACAATTATTTGTTACATTTTACAAGTACAATTATATTACCTAGAAGAAATAATAACAGTCTTGATCCCACATTACAGTATCACAGCAAACTAGTTGTGATCGAGTTATTTATTGCTCATTTATGCAGCTCAAACCCTGTTACTGCCCATCAAATACGCTACATTCTACTGATGTCGTTTTAATGTAGGGCATGTCTGTGACATTAGACCATTAAAACAACATTAGGTGAAAATTGAATCATTCAGTCAGCGTCTCTAATTTACTGGGTATCAACATTCATAACTTAAAACACTTGTGGCACAGAGCCTGCACATTTCTAAAACTAGAGGAGAATGAAATAAGACTTCTGAAGTATCTCCATATCATATATCATATTTATTATACAATTCTTTCGTGAATATGCAGGTTCGATTTGACATCTCGGGATTTTTTAAATCCATGCCTGACAAAACTAAATCATACTTTGTTACCTTGGGATTTCAGAAATCGTTGCCTGATAAAACTTAAGGATAGAGTGTAACCTTGGTATTAACCCTTACAGTGCGGGGATCGACTTTAGTCGTCAGAATCTGACGTCTACAGACGTCAGATTCTGACGACTAAAGTTGATCCCCGCACTGGAGGAGTACAAATATTTCTAATGTCCGCAGACCCATAACATAGGTATTCAAATGAATCGGGAACAGCCATCGAAGGCATTTATGATGATTTTCAAATTGAAAAAGCCCCTTTTGTTGCGATGTTTTTTTACAAATTAATTCAGCGCTTCAAGGGTTAAAGGGTCATATTAATCACTCTACAAAGTGGAAAATATGACCTTTTAACTTTTAAAGCGCTGAAATATTTTTATGTAAACCAAGAGACCAAAGGGTTTTTTTCATTTTGAAATCATCATAAATGTCTCAGTTGGCTTTTTCCGCTTCATTTGAATATGTATGTTATGAGTCTACGGCCATTATAAATGTTTTACTTTTTCAGTGCCGGGGGGGGGGGGGGGGATTCTCACGTCTGGAGCTGATCCCCGCAGTAAAATACCAAGGTGACGAGTTGATCATGACATAAATCAGCATGTGGTGAACCAGATATCTGAGTTCAATAGCAATACAAAATAAGTCAACTGAATGAAATATATAATAAAATAAAAGGTAGAATAAGTAATCACTTTCATAATTCCCAAGTAACATAATATTTGTGTAAATTACCAGGATGTTAGCATAGTGTATATGTGCAACTTAAAGTTCGAAAGGACCATTAACATCCCATCCCACCCCATCCCAGCTATCCCTTCTACTGTAATTGCTAATTGCCTGACGACACAGCCATGTGAAAAATTAATGACGACTCATATCTTTGTGATCACTGAGTCAGACAGATTAATCAGTGCCTCAGTCATAGAATATCGCACACCTGTTATACAACGCACACCAGCTTCAAAAAAGACAAAAGTAGTGCGGAAGAGTCCGGAAATTACGGTATACAATTGTGTGTATGGAAGTACTGTACATAGTTATTGTGCAGATTTTAAGTACATGCTAGTCTCTAGTAGTATGTGCTAATAATTATATAGCGTAGGGAAGAAACTCTTCTCGCACTCATGCTGTTGATTTTCACTATGGTGAGATTAGCCCATCTCGCACTCTCTCCTAAACGCTTTACAGCACAGTTTGATTTTGCCGTTTCAGATAGATATTCATACGAGAAAATGCATACTGCATCGTTGGTACGGCAAGATGGCCTGATCTCAGCACCTGTCACCACATCAAGCCCTCGCCTGTAGGCTCGGGCTTGATGTGGTGACTTGTGGTGCTGAGACGAGTCCTTCTCGCCTTTACAACGATGCCGTATGCACATATTCTCTAGATATGCACAGCATAGAAAGGATATCTTTTCTTCATCATCACTATTACATGTATGTATGTTATGTAGGACAGTGGTTTCTACAGTTACAAGCTTACAAATCATGTACTACTAACGATTTGAATATACTCAGAGGCTGAAAAAATTATACACGTACTTCATCTTCACTTTAACCGCTAAGTGCAACTCAGTCGTTTTAACTCTGTTTTACTAGCAGGTTAAATTACAGGTATTGGGAATCAAATGTATATTTAAACATTAAGATTTGCAAATCTTTATGTTTAAAGGCTCATTTCATTCCCGATAAGTTCAGTTATCCCTTTCAAAGCTGAATTTACATTGTCATTTTCATCCACTACAAGCCGCGAATTGCTGTCGCAATTCTCAACTTGTAGTGGATGAAGATGACTTGATGTGGGTGGAAAATTAAAGAAAAATGCCTTGTATTGGTAAAGAGTTTCATGGAAATTTTTGTTCTAAAACCCTTGGTTGTAGGAAAATTAAGTCTGTTTTCAGGGATGTAAAATTATGCTTTAATTCAGCGTGAAGACTTAAAGGGTTAAATTATCTCTAAAAATGGACTATAAGCAACTATAGTCGTGCTCAGCAGTGAAAGGGCTAACTGATGAACTCTCACCAGGTCTAGTACAGGCCCGGTGGAGCAAAGTAGAAGTGGTGCGGCTGTGATACAGGCCTGTTCCAGGGGGGTCAGGGGGCATGCTTCCCCCTGGGAAATTTTACAGAAATAAGTGCTCTGAGAGCCATTATACTGAGGGGCGGATCCAGGATTTGAAAAAGGAGGGGAGCGCAGGGGTTCAGGGGCTCGTCCCCAAGATTTTTTCGGCCAATTCAGGGGACTTTTTAAAGAATTTGGCACAAAAAAGGTGGGTGTTCGCCCCCCCTCTGGATCTGCGCCTGATACTGCATTTTGATTGAAAAGTGGTCCGGCGGGTCCGGACCGCTTACGCCGGCCCTGTAGTACAAAAAAAAATAATAAATTACCATTTTTCGCTGGTGTCGATGCCCCTATACGGCAGCGGCACTAGCTGGAGTATTTTTTTTAGTGTTGCTTATTCATTCACCACCAAATAATCTTGAACTCAATGTTTTTCTGGCTAAGGCCCTGGTTGGGACTGAACAAAGTGGACGATATTCAAATTTAGCGATTACGTTGTTACAAATTGTTAATATTGTACATTGTGCAATTCTATATATTGTCTGGTACGGCGGGATATATCACCATTTATGACCTGATTGCGATAAAATGCAGGTGGTGGAAAGTATTTCTAGAATTAACCATATACATGAGAATTATTATAAGCATAAGGGTAAGCATATCAAATAGAATATTAATATAGACATTTTTCATCACTATCACTTTTTCATCACTATCATGTTCGTAAATAAAAGTAAGATTACCTAAAACATAAACATATCCAACTACAAAATGAAAAATGTAGCCATCATTAAAAAATATTGTAAAGCAGGATCATATTGAATATAAGCAAACTTTCTATCTGGAATATAGCTGTGGTAGATTAGACAACTGAAATGCTTACACACAAAAAAATAAGAATATTCCAAAAGTGGAGACAAGTTGAAAAACGCTTCACAAACACTGCAAATATTTCCACAACGTCCTTCAATTACAGTATCTGATCTCCAGTTCACATTATACAAAACCAACTGAACCCAAAGTGAGGAACAGTGGTACAGGGAAAAATTTGTTTGAAAATTATTTATTAGCGACTTTCCCCTTCAAGTTGAAACTCTCTAGATATCATTATCTTTGATGTATAGCAGTTGGGCAGAATTCTATGCTACACTGAACAAATCCTGTTTCCTTGACATGTAACCTATTCCAGCTAAGTAGGATACATAAATATCTCATATTCTTACGCTCAATTCTATTGTTAAACATGTTATTTTTTTTTTAAATAATGTCCCCGCCTCGATTCAACTAAATCATAGAAGAACCAATCTCACCATCTAGAGTAGATTCAACATTGTTAGCATTTAGCCTGGCTATGTATCAACACATAATAAGTAAGTACTATAGGCAAGAGTATTGTTTACTTATTCACCGACACATGAAAAACATTCAACTGTGATCAAATGTGGAGGTGTCTATCTTATATAAACCACAAATGGGTATTTCAAGTTTTTAAATATAGCCCTGTTATTTTTTTATGCCCATAAATCTGGCAATTGCTTAAACAGTGTCAGCTTGAAATATATAAAATAGGTCAAGGAGTAAAGAAGCATTTCCAATCTAATACATTGTCAATGTTTGGAATTTAAGTTGTAAAATCCAAGTGATTTGCACCAGTTTCTGGATTTAGCAGCACAAACAGCACTTTCAGAAGGTTGAGAATTTAATTCATTGTATAATTATAATGGCTGTAGTGGTCCTAGGATAATAACTGGAACCATATTGAAATTTTCCTATGGGTTTGCACTTTTGTTTGGTTGAATGCTAATGTATTAAAAATAATCTTACTTGTAAATTCGAACCTCAGAAAAAATAATCATTTAAAATTTATATAGTTTGACACATCTATATAATGGTTCACCACACTTGGGAAAGTAATTTAGCTTGATATTGCCTTTACGTCATATAAATGTCTATGTGATTCCGCTCTGATTTTATTTGCAAATTGGTGCATGTATCACAGAATGCTGGATGACAATGTTCAGGTAATATAATCATCACATGACCCAGATCTTAGATGGCCATCTCAGCCAATCACATGGCTAAAATCTAGGACAATCAGGCAATAAAATGTCTGTGATCACAAAATAGCAGAAAAAATATCATATTCCTGCTTAGGAATATCAAAACAAAACAAATTACACAAATACAAACATGTGAACAAAATCATGGCCCGTTATGTCCAATTATGTAATTCCACAAATTTCAAGAGTGATCTTGGAATGTCTTCTGCGTACGACAAGTTGTGAATATTGACGGCATGTGCTGCGAGGCATTTCAGAGTAAGATGGGTGGCTTTGTTGAATTCAGGAACAATATTAGAAACCCCGTTAAATGCAGGGACGCCACAGTGATTGGCTAGATCCACATGGACGCCTTTCTTGAGCAAATCACGAGCAATCGTGGCGGTCGGATTACTGCTTAAGCGAGATGTAATTGGACGTCTTTGATATTCTGACATCAGCAAATGGAGGGGGGTATTTCTATCTTGATCAACAACATTGACAGGAGCTGACGCATCCAGTAATACGCGGGCAACAAGCTGATTGGGAAATTCAGCATGCGTCTCTTCATCCATAGTCCCCGTATCCTTCATCAAGGCTCGATGGAGAAGGGTCCGCTGTTCACTGTCACGAGGATGTA
This sequence comes from Flabesymbios commensalis, assembly GCA_964017125.1. Taxonomy (NCBI): domain Eukaryota; kingdom Metazoa; phylum Annelida; class Polychaeta; order Terebellida; family Flabelligeridae; genus Flabesymbios; species Flabesymbios commensalis. The sequence goes on along the minus strand of OZ024914.1, from coordinate 11,285,118 downwards.
TCTTCACAAGTTCCTGAACAATACTATTTAATTGATTCAACTGGGGTGCGGTTAGGTTCAAGGACAAAATTGAGCTGATAAAATTTAACGGGAGTTTCATAGCCCAATCCAGATGCTCAACTGCCTTTTTCTGTACAGGTTTGACCGAGGCTACTACAGTCACTCCTGAAACCTCTTCACAGGCAACTTCAAATACCTTCAATATACGGTCTTTAGTTACATTACTGAGAGTATGACCTCCAGCCACAATCTCACATAATAACTTAGACACCGATAATAGGGAGAACAGGCAATCCTCAAACAATGGCAGTTTGCCTTCTTTAGTGTGCTTTGCATGTCGCAGAGAAACACTGTGTTGCCAGAGTTCCAGAGCTCTGTCATATTCTGCGTTGTCTGCATGCACAGCTCCGCGGTACATCAAGTAATATGACGTGTCCTGATGTAGCTCTCCTAGAATACGTTCACGCACATAGAGAGCGTGATTCCACAGCTTGTCTGAATCAGATATAACTGAAGCCAGAGCTCCTGCTGAGTGAACCTCGCCTGCCTGATGATAAATCAGCTTAGGAGCCAACAGGTTTCTTACTGGAATGTGATTCTCATGACGCATTTTAATGGCACTTCCCCAATATTCCTGTGCCTTTACCACATCGTTTTCATCATCAACAGCTACCGTTCCTAGAAGCTCTAATGCTTCAATATGCTCTTCTAAACCAACACAGTCAGCCTCAACAAGAAGATCCAACATATTCTTCTTTCCCTTTAGGGCAGCTATTCTGATTGCATTATCACCATGTATGTTCGTCATATTGATAGCTGCTTTATTGTCTAGCAATAACTTAACAGACTCTATTTCATTCTCAGCGATAGCACCGGTCAGAGCAGTGAAACCATTCTTATCCTGATGGTTAACGGCTGCACCGACCTCAAGTAGATACTGTGTTAGAGCGGCTGACCTCACACCGTTCATGAGACAAGTACCCCCGTGAACATTAGGCATATTAATGTCTCCTCCGTGTCCGACTAAGTACATCACAACAGAGAGATTATTGTCATAACAGGCTGAGCGTACGGGAGTGGAATGCGTGTCAGACGTAGCATTGACATTAGCTCCAGATTCCACCAGCAGCTTCACCACATCCAGGTGATTCTCGACGGCCGCCACCCACAGCGGCGGGACGTGATGCTGTGATCCGGAATCAGGGTCCTGATAAATCCCCAGCTGGTCCAGCAGCACATCACAGTGGTTGATGAGGAAGCGACACATCTGCACACTCCCGGCAGATGCAGACAGAAACAGCAGAGATTGGTCCTCGGGATTGGGCTTAGTCAAATAATGACAAACTTCTGGAGATAAACCTTCCAGGAGCATGCTCGCTTCTGCACAAGTGTCACTCCTAGCCCAGGTCGTCAGAACGTCAAAGAAGCTCTCTCTCACTGCTAAGTGATCATGCTCGTCTTGAATTTCTCCTGCAAAAATGTAAGGATATATTAGAAATATTACAAATAAACCATACATGAAATGAAAACTAATATCACTATCACCCCTCCATTCACTACTGATATTTAAAAAAGGTCACTTTTTAAAACATAAAAATTGTGAATACAATTTATGTCGCTTATGTCATTAAAATAGAAGATTATCATTACCAAGTCATCATTTTTCAACATTTTAGAGATGTGTATATTAGCATTAATTGGCTGTCATCCCCTTCCCAACGTACGGTTTATATGCTTGTGGTAATGTTGATTATTATAGACAGCCCCTAGTGTATTTTTATAAAAAATCAAGGGTGAAATATTTTTTTTTATTCTGGGAATACCTACCAAAGTCATCCATGAAGTCTTTTTTAACTCTTTCAAACAGTGTTTTTGCCAGTAATGGAAAGCCGTCCTTCCCTGTGCTTGTAGCGAGCCACATGGCTGTAAGCACACAAGGCTCTTTTAAAATTAAACTAGCTGTATGTGGCTTAGCCAGAGCATCTAACACAATGAGGGCCAGCTTCTGTTCAACAATATCTTTTCCGTCTTTTATCACACATCCTAATCGACACACAGTGCCCTTCAGATTCAGCAATTCCTTGTGAAACGGGCCCCGAGCCATCTTTAACACAAGTAATAGAACCTCTTTCAAGTCAAATTCTGGTCTGCTAGCTGGCCAGTCAAATTCCACACAGCACGAGTAGCACTTTGTCTCTTCTGACAACACTGCCTGCTCAAAACATGATTGTAGCCTATTATAAATGCGGTCGATGTGGACAACCTGCAGGTCATTGAACTGTTCCTGTGACATGATTCGGGAAACAAGGAGCATGGCAAGGAAGGCAATACCAGAAGTATTATCAGCGGTGTTAGCATAGGAGAGAATCACTTCATATTGTGAGGCTTTGATACATTCCTGTTCAGGCAGCTTTCTGTAGCAGTTAAACAGAATCCCCAGTGCTGATACCACTATATGAGCCTGAACCTGCAACAATATAGCAACACCATGTTAACTCTTAGATCACTGACCGATTCAATTTAAATTTTCAGTCATTTAAGCGACTGTAAATTTATGTTATTTGTGAAATTTAAGTCCCAATATATGTCTCGCTACCGCAATACACAACTTCAAGTGACTATAAATTTATGTAATTTGTGAAATTTTTAGTCCCAATATATAACAGTGTCTCAAGATTGAAGGCATATTTTACCATTAATATCAAGGGTTATACAGGTCCTAATAAAAACACCAAATGTCTACTGCAGTCGACATCAGTGCTCTAAGGGTGGGGTTTTTGTAATAACCTTCAACCCTTAGATCGCTGAAATAAATTTGTATTTAGCATGGAGACCAAAAGGTTATCTCAATTTAAAATCATCATCAAACATAAATGTCTTCATTACCTCTTTCTGCTTAATTTGAATACATATGTTATGGGTCTACATCCATTAAAATATTTTAATTTTTTCAGTATATTGTTTCTTTCCGAGACATACTACCACGGACTGTCTTTATCTGACATATAAAGATGGTCCCGGAAACAAACAATATTATTTTTTAGGCCTAACAGGGGTGCAAATTCAAGTATATAAGTTTCAATAGCCCAGATCAAAATTCAACTAGGTAGCCCTAAAAATATCCCACTAGCCTCATTGGGTCAAACCAAGAACACACGACAAAATTATTTGTGATAGATGCTCTCTTCATCTAATAAATTAATTTCCCAGACAGGAATTGCATCAGCAATTCACAGGAATTGCATCAGCAATTCCAGCTGTAAATGAATAAAAAAAGAAACAAACAATTTAGCAGCGAAAGGGTTATGCATATATTCAAACTGGTTTGCCAATAAAATTATTGACTGGGATGTATCAAATGTGCAGATTATATAAAAAAGAAGAAATATTAAAAAGTTAAGAATTAAACATGAGGGAATTTTTCAATTATTTTAAGCTGACAATATTAATTTTAAGGGGCAACCTATGTCTCCCGGCAAGATGTTTACCCAATGCTGCTTTAATGTTGGCTCACTGTCTGCGATGCGTGCCCATGATTAAAATAACATTCTGTTCAATTAACATCATCAGCGTTCAAAATAAGGCCCTTCCGGTTGTCCGAGACAACCAAAATATGTGACGGACAATCAATAGTTACCATGAGGCTGTCCACTCGGACAACCAACTTTTGTGAAGGATATTTTCACATTACATTATTATTTAAAGACAGTTATAAGTCAAGTGGTTGAAACTTTTTATTACAGTGGTGAGCTTCCACTTGTTGGTTAACTAATGTTTTCAGAAGTTGTGGGAACAGGCTGGGTCGTAGCTATATATTACTTGCGGACAATCTGAAATATCAGCGGACAACTTGAAAATCTGACCTGATTGTCCGATGGACAACTCCATTTTTAACCCTTATTTCGAACGCTGCATCATGTGTTTTCTGGGCACTTAAACACAATGCAGCCAAATTTGAATTAAATTAACTTGAAATAGGATACTACAATACTTTATAAGAGCTTTAATTTCATGTATTTACTACGCACAGAAATGTTATAAAATAACGTAAATTACATTTGTTGTCTGACGTAGGAATTGTGATGGAACTTCACAGCTCAACAGCTCAAAGCTGATATCATACCGGGGTAGTGAAATGATGGAAAGAGTTGATTGAAATTCACATAAAAAAAATCTAGTGGTCACATACATACCTTGCTGTGCATGAATGTATCCCTGAGGTTAAGAAGATCAGAGATCAAAATATTGGGTAGTTCATGTTGAAGCAATTCAGCACACAATTGTTTGCTGGTGTATGAGAAATTTATGATCATGTCCAGTAATATTTTATAACATTTCCACATTTCTTTGTCATCAGGAGTAGCTGCTTCAGCACTTTGTTCATCCTTGGATTTCGCATCTAGGAGTTCACGAGTAGCACAAATACACTTGACAAAACTGATTGTACCCTCCTGAGCACAGAATTCTGTCGTGAGCCGTTCCTCATCCTGTGGGTTGGTCATTGTGTTATACAGCAATAACAAGCCATTTTCCACCGCTCTACGTATAGAGGCGCTGTCTCTAGTCTCATATAACTTGATCACTTCTAAAGTCTGGCCAACTTCTGTCTTCAAAGTCCCAGATGAGTATTCTCCTGTAGCAAATATAAAACAAAAAAAGAAATTAACACATAGTGCGTAAAATGGAAAACTCACGTCTGAATAAGACGTTTATGATGATTTTTAAAATAAACAGAACCCTGTGGCCTCCATGTTTTTCTTGAAAAAATCAGCGCTCTAAAGGTTAAGGTGGGTGAAAAACACTTATATTTTACCTTCATCTGAAGTGTCATCTTCATCCCGAACCTCCATGTTCAATAACACCAACTGTAAAATAGAAAACATTGAGGTAAAAGTATGTACGTCAGAATTTTGGTCTCCAGCAATCAATGATAATAGACATGATGGACGATTGAAAATTACTAAATGTAGAGCTCTGTAAGATCGGTGTTCTGGTTGAACAGTCTTAACAATGCATCTCACTTTCTTCCTTCGTCAGCGTCCGAGTTCCCGATATGCAATATCGGAAGGAAAGAACAAACTCAAACAAGTTATTAACATAACATCTCTCGGTTGGTGACAGTGCTCACAGTTCACATCCTTGTCTTATCTTATCTCGTGCTAAACTTAACTCACTGTCATCTGTCATCTACCCGGCATCCTTTTATTGCCGATCTCAAACATATATTCGCATAGTGCTCAGGGATCGACACTAACACTGGCCCATGGCCAGTAAAAATCACTAAAGGCCAGTAAATTACCTGAGATTCTGGCCCTGGGGGGCCTATGAAAAAATCACACCCCTTTGATACAATGTACACTAAGGACTAGAAAGACAAGGCTAAGGGCCAGTAATTATCTGGCCCTTTGGGTTACTACCTGGAATCAGCTAGTGTCGATCCCTGGCATAGCATACAATAAAGTTTATTAGCAGGGTCCCCGGTAGGGAGCGGGGGCTGGGGTGGACCCAGAGCTCACTCCCGGGGTAGGACAGGCAATCAGGGGTGTCATAAACATAGGCCGGCTCTTAGGCCGTATAAACAAACAATAGGCACAGCGAGCCGCCGATAGTTGGTGTGACCACAATCAGGCCATCGTTAGGTGGCATGATCAACAGCTGTGTTTTCCTGGGTTTAGTGATACCCGGTAATGTATACTTTAGACTTTATTTATTCTTGGCAATTAGCGCGTCAGGTTGTGTCGCAGACTCCGCTTGTGACCGTGATTAGCCGTTGAGATTATAGACTTGGTTTATAGGCGATCACAAAACATTAGGCCGCTGGTCTTGTTGTCCGAGGACGGCCTATCAATAATGAATAATAAGAAGAAGAAGAATAATCATAATCCGAGCTGACGTAAACCGGGGCTATTTTGCCATCCTATTTACATATTTTTTATCGCTGTATTGAACCTTGAAGTGGCAATATAAAGTGTCATAAATGAGAGTGATTGTGTAATGTATTTGCATACTTAGCATAGTTTGTATTTGGGTTTATTAATAGGACTTTTAAATAAAAATGTACGGTTGCCACTGTAGCTAATTTTGCTCATAATTTGAGAATTAAAACGATTTGTTAGAATCGAAATGAAAATAGTTTGCCATATAAATATTTTGTAATTCAAAATAATATAATTGAGCAGCTGCTTGAATGAAAATCAAATCAACTGAACAGACAGTAGATATTTTTATCAATCCATCTATACTATAAAAGAATAAGCGTTTTTAGGCTTTGTCGTTGGTTGAACGAACCCCCTGACCATATCACTATTTAACGCCACCCACTATATATGCTATATACCTCACATTCAGGGATGGTTGTAACGTTACTTAAAAAGTCTTAAATTAAATTGTTGTGCCGTAATTTGGCTTTTATTCTATGTTCATCACGATTTCTGTTTGATGTCTGAGTCCACTACAAGTCAGAACAGCACTAACCCAATGCTGGTTCAATGCTGGTCCACTGTCGCCGGCCAATACCTATTCAATACTGGGCAGTGCTTTATGTTCATGTCAGTGTGTCTACAGAGCACACGCTGACACAGACCCAACGTCGGCTAAATGTTGAGCCAGCGCCGACGGCGCTGATCATCATCTATACAGCACCTGGTACTGTCATCTTGCTGGCTTTCCGCGTGTGACTACAATGTTTCGTGTACACATGTACACCAACCCAATGCCTGGCTCAATGTTGGCCCACCGTCTGTAACGCCGGTACAACCCCGAACCAGCATTCTATCACAATGCATGTCCACCAGGAGGAAGATAACATAATACGTACAGTATGCGGGTTGAGGCTGCACAGTTATGTTTTTATCAGTACAAAAGCACTGGGCAATCATTCACAAGGTTGGTTTGATTTTGGGGGAGTTGCATGAACACCGGTCCAACATTTAACTAGAATTGCGTCACATGTGGATTAATTTTATTTTCAATAATACCCCCCCACTCATTCTGCAGATTTATTATCACTGTTACAAGCGTTTGTGTCTACAGCAGCAAAACACGTTAGGATAGTTAGTTTATAGGCTCTATTATATTCATAAACTTTTCTTTTATCAGGCTAGAATCATGCTAATTACAGTTTTAATTATACTCACACAGTTTTTTTAATTATACAGATGAATGGTTATTGGGAACTGGAAGAAATACCGATATCGGATGAAAAGCATTTTGATAACTAAATCATTCAGTTCCTTATACATCATGTACATGTTATACATTGTGAATATCTATATTTCTATTCTGTGGTCAAAACCATGTGTGCTTGTAGTGAAATCAACAGTTAAGTTTTGTGGAGGTGTAATTGTGAAACGTATAAAATTAGGGGTTTTTTACTCGAAGACAATTTAATACATATCCACACACTTGGGCTTATAATATATGGGCTATTCTCAGAAGGTGCGTCGAAAATGGGGTATTTTTTAAAATAGGCAAAAATGATATCTCTCCATGCAAACTACATGCATTTTCTTTTGATGTCATTTTCTTGAACAGTAGTCGCTATTTAGTGTTCAAATTGGTGTGTATACACCCATGTGTACACGAGTTGTATGTACTTTCTATAATTGTATATAAAACAACATAGAACAGAAAGAAAAAGGTATTTGTATAGGGGATGAAAATATGGTAAAATGTGCGACCGTCCGACCCCTCATATATAGTGTTTTTATTTCACAATGACCGTAAAAAATAGCAGAATCAATGTTGGATCTCGTCTGTATCTATATTTATATAGGTTTGTGAAAATGGGAGATTAAACCTACAAACCAGCGAAAAGTTATAATCACAAAACATTGTGAGACACGAAAGTGGTCGTAACATACGACACGAAATGGTCGTAACAGTGAAAATCTATACTAAAGAGTAAGGACACGAAAAAATTTCATGTCCACACGAACATTTGGTCGAACATAAGACACCAAAGGTCGCACACAGGACACCAAGAAAATCATTCAGTGCGGTCGCACATGGCATTATAGAGAGGACACGAAAAACATTTGGTGTCCCCCTGTTCGACCGTTTTAAAAAACATGTATTTTTCACATTTATCCTCCATTTTCTGTTTCCAAATTTAATTGTACGTTATTCAGTTATTGTTAACCAGTTGAAAATTGAGTTAGTCCTCGGCCTGAGTCACAGTTGTAAAACTGTTTCCGTTGCTAACTGTATTAGATCTATATATACCCAAAGTCACATTAAAAGTGATCAACCAGGATCGCATGTTTTTCGCTGATTTCTCGGTCAATTGTCAACCGATTTTCATGAAATTTTGTAACAATCATATATCAACAGAATCCTAATATCCCTGAAAATTTCGTAAAATTTTATATAATATTTTAAAAGTTAGACCATTTGACATGTAATAAATTGAAATTACGACGTCCTTCTATAAACCCATTAGACTAATTCTAGAATTTTCTTACATGTCAAATGGTCTAACTTTTGAAATATTAAATATAATTTAGCGAATTTTTTACCTCTTTTAGGATTTGAATAGAATATGGCCTTTGCAAAATTGCAAACAAATCGGTTCAGAATTGACGGAGAAATCGCCGAAAATCATGCGATCCTGGTTAATTTGACGGCGAGTATAGTCTTTAGACAAGTTGGGAATCTCACATTTTGGATTTTGGGGGGTTGAGGTATGCGTTACGAACTTACGGAGCGTAGTCAAAGACAAAGTAACGTTAAAAAGCGTTACGAAGGGGGGAGGGGGGCGTGCCGAAAATCGTCTAAAAAGCGCTTGGCCTACGTTTACTCTAATGAGCTTCCGTACGAATACATGCTGGCGCTTCGTACTACAGTGACGAAGCCACCAGTTGGCAACCATTCATCCGGCCAGACCCCTGGTTAAGCCTACGTAATTGTTGAACGGCCCCCAATGAATGACATCAGCGTGAGATTCCGAGCTTTTCTATATCTATGATATCGACAACGGAAACAAGCAAGCTTTGGCCTGAGTTGGGCTAACGGTAGCCGGCGAAAACCTTGTGAATTGTCTCAGTGAACTGAGTTTTCTTACGTCTTCCAGTTTTACTTCTAGTCCACTGAACTGGCACTTTGGAAGGCAATTATCCGTCACAGTTTCTATTGACAGTGGATATTTTATGGGGTTTTCACCCGCTGTTTTCAATCATGCGGATTATGTTGTTACGGACAGATCCAAAGAGGAAATGGTTTGGTTATTACATGCGGAAGAACCTCGCGAACCAACCAAAACAACAAAACAGTGAAGACGGGGAATGCCTACTCTACGGAATTCAGGGAAAATAATAACGAATTTATTCAGTGAATTCGGCCTACATTTAACAAGATTATTAATCATTTGAAGCCCACAAAATCTATTTTGGTGGTGTTTAAATAGATCTATGTAGATGTCTAAACATCCATATAAAGAGTTTATTACATTTGCAGATGTGTCGATCTATTTTTTCATCTTGTCTTTGACTTGACGACTGTCACCATTTTTTTAAAGCTTTGCATCAATGTAAGTACCTAAACTTAATTTTCCATAGTGCGAAATTAACATGAACAAAAATTCTAGTTCAAATCTGCTCAGCAGATGCCGTTATTTACCAATTCTGTTCACCAGATGACGCTACGGATATGTCTATTTTGTTGGCTATTGGCAAATGTGAACCATCTGTAACGTTACATAACGAGTCTCATGTCGGGAAAATAAAATATGGATTTAATGCAGTGGCGGATCCAAGGGAGGGTGTGATTTGGGGGGGGGCGGTATAACTCACCCCTCAGAAAAAAAAATCATCATCTTATTTAGGGGTTTCCTTATGATTTGGTGATATACTGAGTGAGAAACAGTGCCCAATTTTCCTTAGACTGCATGAGAAAGCCTCTGGAAATCAAACATTTCCCCGGGGGCGGGCCACTCCACCCACTTACAAATAAATATATATTTCTCAAATTTTAAACCCCCCTCTCAGTGGAAAGCTAGATCCGCCCCTGGAATGGTACCATTGGATAGCACAGAGCTAGAGTTTTATTATGACACCAAGAAAATGAAATTATGTTTATCTGGAGCTGAGTTATTATCATTTTAGTGACGCGAATAGATCAATATAATTAATTAAAAAAATGAAAATGTAGAAAATTGTCTTTGAAGTCATGGCAAAAATTTTATTGTAAGCTCTTTTTAGTATAAACAAATAGTTCCTTATGGCCTTAAGGCCTTATGGCCTTAAATATATTTCCTTTTGAAAAACAAACTTTCTGAATCTTTAGAACAAAAAAATTCAAAACCACTCTGGCATTATATTAAATCTAAACGTCAGGATGGAAATGGTGTCTCTCCCTTGAAGGACAACGGCCAGCTGCATTCAGATAGCAGACGTAAGGCCGAAATACTAAACAACCAATTTTGCTCGATTTTTACCTCGGAAGACACCACGAATATACCTAAATTACCAGGACCACCGAATACTGAAATGCCTAAATTCGAAATTACTGTTCAAGGTGTAACTAAATTACTTGAGGGTTTAAACGGCGGAAACGCATCCGGACCGGACAAGCTCCCGAACTTGATCCTGAAGAATGCTGCCAACTAAATATCTCCCTTTCTTAAAATTATTTTCGAACAATCTCTACAGACGGGCAAATTACCAGATAAATGGGTAGAGGCTAATGTTGCCCCAGTCTTCAAAAAAGGGGATCGGCACTCTCCGGCAAACTACAGGCCGATATCCCTCGCATGTGTTTGTGCCAAATTACTTGAACACATCATTTGTAAACAAGCTATGTCCCATTTTTCGGAAAACAAAATATTAATACCTGTACAGCATGGCTTTTGATCAAAACAATCATGCGAAAGCCAGCTTTTGATTACAACTGATGAATTTATTCAAAATTTTGAAAGCAAGACACAAACAGATGTTGTTGTCTTAGATTTTAGTAAGGCCTTTGACGTTGTCCCCCAACAACGCCTCTTGCACCAATAGAACCCAAAAAGTAGTAGTCGATGACAGCTCTTCAGAATCAGCTCGTGTGAGGTCCGGTGTGCCCCAGGGTGCTGTTCTCGGACCCCTACTCTTTTTTACCTATATTAATAACCACTCTTCCACGGTCTCCTCGCAGGTTTGTCTCTTTGCAGCTGACTGCCTCCTGTATCGCCCGATAAAATGTCGAGCAGATCAGGAGCAGCTACAGAGAGACCAATCTGCGTATTTCAACCCCTCGAAATGCTCGGTCCTGAGGGTGGCCAGGCCGAAATAAAAAAAAATTAAATTTAAGTAGGGAATGGGAGGCCCACATTAATAAAATTACAAGTGAAGCAAATTCCACTCTGGTCTTCCTCCGGAGGAACATGAAGGCATGTCCCCCTAAACTAAAGGTGACTGCCTATTTCTCCCTGGTCAGATCATCCTTAAAATACTCTTCAGTAGCTTGGGACCCCTTTAGACCAAAAGATATTGATAAATTAGAAAAAAATCAAATATCAGCAGCAAGATTTGTCATCCAAAATTATAGACAAACACCCAGTGTGATATCTCTCATTTAGAACCTGAGCTGGACTGACTTGAAAACAAGACGTAAAAATTCTAGACTTGTACGCATGTTCAAAATTTTTATTGAGCTAGTCGAAATTCCTATCAATGACCGTTTAATCCTAGCAGGCAGAAGAACACGTGGTGGGCACAATCAGGCCTATAAACATCTTAGAGCTAACACCACACTGGGACACAATTCTTTTTGGCATCGAACTAACCCTGAATGGAATTATCTTCCGGCAGCTGCCATAGAATCAAAAACTGTGACAGCGTTCAAGAGTCAGCTGGTTGACTAAGTCCACCACCCTTTTCTCCCTCCAGCCTGCTACTCCACATAGGAGGTGCTGCTGGAGTAGCAAATTCAAAGTTTAAACAGGATTTTTTGGGCAAACCTGGAAATTGTGTATATATAGTTTTTACCCATTGATTTTTATAGCCTAGGATGTCTACTTTCAGAATCTGCCGGGAGGACTTCGGTTAATTCGAGCGTTTTTTTAAATGAGTAAAATCAAAGATGGCCGCCAGCGGCCATTTTGAAAACAAATTAACAAAAAATATGATAGTCACAATCATGTGATATGTCATTTCTGACTAAAATTGGGGCGTAGAACCCATTTCCGGCCTTAAAATGATGATTCTAGGCTTTAACACATCAAAATTTGGCAAAAAACAAAATTCGCCAATATTAGCCCTTATCATGCATATTGCCAATTTTCCCAACTTGAACGGAGCCGACATGCATTTCGTGCAGATGGGTCACAAAAAGATAGGAAGAAGAATTTCTTTACTAATAACTCTATGGCCAGTGGGCGCAATTAGCGAAAAGTTAAGTTTCATTTTAAAACATATCCCCCGTCACCGTCGGAGAGATTACATGGATTATGGGCCTGCTGTTTGTAATCCTTTTATGAAATAAATTATGTTTCAACATTATAGGCCTGAGGGGGGCACCATTCAATCTCCAGGGGGGGGGGGGGGGGGGGTAGTCGAGCTGGACCATTTTTGAAATAAATATTTTAGGACTGAATTTTCCTGAAATATATAACTTTTTCAAGGACATGTTGTACCGCGGCTAATAAATATTTTATGTCCCTGAAAAAAATATTTGCCTCGATTCGCTCTGCATCACTAAATGACACTTAAATATAAAGGTCACTCTCGTCTCTAGCTTAAAACCTACATCAAAACTAAGCCTAGTTTGGAATCCAACTTTGCACACAGAAAAAATAAATTCTTAGACACTTGCATCACCACAGATCAGTAATTTAGTAACTAGGCCTCAATACGTGGCTTGTTGAAAATCCAAAATTTGTGACTTAGCAACCCACTGGACACTCGACGTTGTTGCGCCGTTGCATCAACGTCAATGACGTTGATTAAACGTCGCAACAAGTCGTGTACCCAGTGGGAAGGCTGTTTTAAATGTATAAACTATGTAGTGGCTCCAGGACATTTCGCACCATAGACGTTTCGCCCCCAAGACGTTTCGCACCCATCTTCAAGACGTTTCGCCCCCGTCGCCGTGACGACTTATCCCAGTTTAAGACGTTTCGCCCCCCTGTGAGATGTTTCGCACCCACAGAAGACGTTTCGCCCCCAATGTGAGACGTTACGCCCCCTATTGAGACGTTTCGCCCCCTATTGAGACGTTTCGCCCCCTAGGGAAGACGTTTCGCCCTCTGGAAAAGACGTTTCTCCCCCTTTCTAAATTAAGACATTTCAAACCCTTATGTGAGACGTTTCGCCCCCATTCTTATAGCGGCCAAGAAAACATTTCCACATACCACAAAACATATTATTTAGACCATCTACATCATCACAATTAATTGCAGACTGTTATTATTTTTACTAATAAATAGTAGTATTTCTATCTATGAAACTTGGGTTTATACTTAGGCCTACCGCATTCTGTTTTGTAAAATTGATATTGTATAACATATAGAGTCATATAAATATATACGTTCATAGAGTAGAGTAAGAATTGTATACTTGCATTAGGCTGCATGTACCAGGAGAATGAATCCAAAGGGTCGGGGGGGGGGGGGGGTTTATTAGGCTGATCCTGCTCAATTGCAATTAACACGGCGTCTTCTACATCAGGCGTGACGACGCTATATTGTTGTGCTGTATTACGAATAATTATTTTTTTTCCATCCAAGTAGGCTTAGATATTTTTGTTCGTTTTAACCGAGACGTTTAACCAATGTGGGCATGTAATCTTCACGAATATTATACAGATTTTAAGAGTAGGGTGCAGAACGTCTTTCGTAAATATAAAGAGAGGGCGAAACTTCTTTCCGAATAATACATGGGACGGCAATCTTATGCTGTTTTATAATTAGGGTGCGAAACGTCTTTCTTAAAAATGAATATCATGCTGATTGATGAATAGCGGGCGAAACATCTTTCCTAATTATGAAAAGGGTGCGAAACGTCTTTCCAAACTATAACTATAGGGGGCAAAAGGTCTTTCTGATTAGGGGGCGAAACGTCTTACCAAAATATTAAGAGGGGGCGAAATATCTTTCCTAATAATGAAATGGGTGCGAAACGTCTTTCCTAAATATGACTTGGGGGTAAAACGTCTTTCTGAAATATAGTTTGGGTGAGAAACGTCTTTCTGAAATATGGTTTGGGTGCGAAACGTCTTTCTAAAATATGGTATGGGGGCTAAACGTCTTCCTGAACTATGAAGACAGGGGCGAAACGTCTTTCCTATTTATGGGGTGGGGGCGAAACGTCTTTCCTAAGTATGAGTTGGGGGCGAAACGTCTCACTAAAAAATAGTGCGAACTGACTATGGGGCGAAAAGTCTGTGTACCCTATGTAGTAACCTAAAATAGTTAAATTAATCTCGTCCATTTGTTTAAGGTAGATCTACAGTTGGACAAATCATCAATTGATCGGCAAAAGAGGGTTAATTTATTGACCTTGATAAATTGATCACGCCAAAATTAAAATGATCGCCTCTTTTCAAGATGGCCTCTACAACAGACCATTATATTGCATTTCTGCTCATACGATTTGTATAGGACTTACAAAATTGAAATATTTTTATTATTTTTTTGTGACCAAAATTTAACAGATATTATGTTTAAATGGTTGAAATTTAAACTAAATAAGACAAATTAAATAAATTCAGGCTACATTAGGCCTACTGTTTCGTACAGGGATATCAAGATTTTCTAAGGCGATTTTTTATTAGGCATACATCACAACCGAAAATATGCATACCGTATAGTAACTTATACAAGTCATACAAAATAGAAATACTGCTTGAATCTGACGAGTCTGTTGTTTACTTTTAGGCATAAGTAATTATTCCGTAGGCTCACCAAGGTACATCGGACACAAAATCTTCTTCACGGTTGCTTAAGTACAGGATGTCCTATAGGCCCAAAGCTTTTCATTTTTATCAAGATTGTCTGTAAGTCTATTATGTAAGGCCTAACCCCTTGTGATTGCATGCTATATTTTGCAAAGACGTGAAATTATCTATTCCACAAAAAAAAATATCTAACGTTACCGGTAGGCTACATTCATTGTTTTTGATTTTTAAACTATGACGCACCCATGGAACTATTTACATCACAATTCGAGTCATTGTGATTTAAATGTGCGGCTTGTTTATATATTGGAGCATAAGCCTACGTCCAAAATATTAGACTAATCTTTCAAATGGTGATAGGCAGTCGTTGCGGATGCATCATTTGACAGACGGGTTTCGGCGCTGAATGCTTAACTAGAAGTTAGAAAAACTAGAAGTTTGAAAAAATCCAGAAGACCGATAGGAAAAAATGGATTGGCCAGAGCTTACCCACCCACCCCCTATCCATTTTTTTTTTTAAAGTACAGACAAAAACAAAAATAGTTTTAAAAAAAGTTTAAAAAAAAATCGCGTTAGGGCCCAACCCACCCATCCACTTCCGAGTTGTTCTCAGATTTTTGAATTTCTTTTTTAATTGCAAGAACCCCTTGGAGGGGTGCGGGGGCAGGCTCCTCCATGGAATTTTGAAATATAAGGCTTCAAATGGCATGGCGCTATGTTCCAATTTATCCAAAAACTACTTCTTTCAATTCTTTAATAATCACATATACTGTATTTTCTGACTTATCCCAGCAAACATGAGACGTTGGTTTACTGTTGGCCCACCGAACAGTAAACCAACGAGTTTACGTCTCATGTTTGCTGGCTATCTAAAATACTATGCACCAAAAAATATAGTGCTATACTTACATTAGCCACACCTAGCCATAGTTAGTATTAAATATATGTAACCTTAGCTTTATATATAGCACCAATAAACTGATATTTTCTACATTTGAATAATTATGTTGATTAATATGATTCCACAACATGTGAGGACATAATGGCAACTTACGGAATTATGGCTTTGTAATTATTATCGCTCGACGCAAGCGCAAATGCAATGATGTTTAGTATATTCAAAATCGGCAAAAGTTGGAGACTTGTAATGAAAATATACCATGATAGACAAACATGAAAACATATTATTTATTAGCAATAATTTCCTTTACAAAAATAATTTCACATAGGCCTATGACACACCAATTTAGCGATTAAAAAAATGCAAGCTACTCGTTTTATTACTGTACCCAGTGCATTAACGTCAATGGACGTCAGATTATGCCGTCTAAAGTCGATACCCGCACTGAAAGAGTTAAACATTCAGAATGGCAGTAGACTAATCACATAAGTATTCAAATGAAGAGAAATTAGAGTAATTAGGACGATTTCAAATTAAAAAATACCTTTGGTCTCTTGGTTTATATAAAAATATGTCAGCGCTTTGAGGGCTAATTCATTTGAAGCTGGCATTGCTTACCCGATTGCCACCTTCAAATAAATAAATGCCGTATTGCGTTTGAACACTAAACCTATTTTAGGTTTTAATCAATGGTGACCTGTTCGAAGCAATGTATGAAAATAAAATATAAACTGATTGTGTATTACAGGCCTAGATACATTTGAAAAAGAACCCTTAACGTTTAATAATCCCCTACTAGATATTTGGAAAAGAGTATAAATTGAACCCCCATATACTTCACGTAGCTTACACACTATTTTTAACCAGAAGGTGATTCGAATTGATTAATAAGCCTCACTTGCTGGTAGTAGAATAAGAAATATTTTAGTAATTTTATTTATGATAGTAGAAAATAATCTACTGTTTTCCATGTATATAATCATGTATCGGTCATTTATTTATCGAGTTCTTTCTCTGAATTATATGGGTCTTGGCGTACTAAATGCAGCCACTTGGATATTGTATTACAGATGAATATAAAAATGTACTTGATATACCGGACAAAATATTGAGCATATTTATATCTTGAAGCTAAAGATTAGTTTTGTAGGTGTTCTACACCACAACCTTAGGTAATTATTACACAGTTTTTATTAATGTGGTGATCATAACATCAATCTGTCGAATATTAATATATGTCCACGCTAGTATCTTAAATTCGTAAACTTATATTAAACTTGTATTCTTCGCTAAAATTAGGCCACTGAGAAGTAACGAAAAAGGCGAAACCCTCAAGAAGGGTTGCCATCAATATACTTTGCTGTGTTGTTATTGTGATTATCATGATCAAATCTAAAAGACATATTATTATTAAATTCCCTGGACAGTTTTTCAGATGGGGATATGCACGAGGAATTGACCGGCGATGTCACTTCATGTTTTGTCTCTGGCGCTGGTTTACCATTACTGTCCCCGACTCTGCACTCCTGTGACGTCACATCCCTGTAATTGTACGCCGCCATGTTTGTTTTTACGTCACTGTGACTGTTAAACTCTACGTTCCTGTTCGTGTCGCCCTTGATGTTTGAGTTAATATCATACGTAGTTTGTTGCAGGGGTGTATTTGTACATGCACGTGAGCTGACATAAGGCAGATTAGGAGTTAGATGTGAGGCAGAGTTGAAGTATAAGTGATTTTCTTCGACACTTCCATTTTCCGTGACAGAGCCACCTGGTGAACGAGACTGAGATATGGAGCCCTCAAAAATTGTGGGTGACAGTTCTCCACCAATGGAGGAAGTCGATGCAGCTGAAGAGCTTCGTGGAGGAGAATCACTAGCGCCTTCCTGGTATTCAGACAGATCTTGATCTGGGGATGATTGTCGCCTGTGATGAGGAACGCCTGGCCGAGCTCCCCGTATTCCCTTCTTTATATCCTGCGGCGGTGTCAGAAACCTGAGATAACAGAAACAAATGTCGTTAAAGGAGTAATCCACTGTGTACGAACAGTAGGATAAATCTGTACCCAGAAATCACCACGCCGATCACAGAGATAGATCCAACTGGGGTACAACTAAAACCAGAAACATAGATAGAGTGGTCTATATCTTTAACTTAGTTGGATGGAGAAATATAAAGACAAAATAATGAAGCTTTTAAAACCAACACTATCTTCGTATCTAACTAAAGCAAACTAAATTAGCTACGAAACAGCAAGTTAGAATGCAGTCCCACGTCTTCGACGCTCGTCCAACATCGTACAAATCTTATACAAATGTTTTGTGTTTACTGGGATAGTGTTAGTTTATTGTCAAATTCCTACATAGTTGTTCAGTAATAAACAACCAACATCAGATCGACGTGTTGTGCTTCCTGGGAGTAAACTAGTAATCTCCACAATTTTTGAATCTCAACCAAATCTAATTATGTTTCACCCTTTCAAATGTGTTCACTTATCGTCGCCAAGGTGAGATGGTGGGAGTTGACCCACCACATACCAGAAAGTGGTTAAAATTTTCAGATGCTGTGACAGTTGACTTGTGGATTTACTCAATGCGCCAAACCGCAGACAGTGGTGATTATTGGCGGGAAACTCCAAGATGGGCAGTTTGTGAGTGAGTAAATGGCATTGCAGTGGAGTGAAGCATATGTGTAGCGGTAGTGAGACACAACTTCATGTGAGTGAATCTTTAGTTTTTACAATAGCCCTTTGTCTTCTTCAATGGTTTGTGTATCATTTGTGTCTAACTTCCGAAATATCAACTGCAACTAACTGAAATTTAGAGCTGTTGCCGCATGACTAGATATTAGTTTGTGTAAAATTTTATGAAAATTGGTTGACAATCGACTGAGAAATCAGCGAAATTGATTCATCCTGATTAATGTGAATCTGATAGTATAGTTTAAATTAAGCAATGCCTCTCACCTGTATGTCAGCCTACGGCCAGCCACTTTAGAAATGATGTTCATCTTGTAATAATAACGCAGCGCCCTGGACAGTTTTTCATACGTCATGTTGGACCTGTTTTTCTGGCGTCCCCAGAGCTTGGCCAGTCCTGTGGGGTTTACAATCCTGAACGTCATATTTTCTCTGTTTTCCCACCGAATGTACTGCTCATATTTACTGTCCATCAGCAACTCGTTAATAAATTCCCAGAGTAGGCGACAATCTGTGAAATGAAATGTAAAGACTGGACTATTAGAACAGAATGGAAAATAACTGCTTTCATTAGTCTTTGAAAAACCTCTCAGTGCTCGCCAATAGCTTTATTTGGATATGACGATATTGGAAATCTCAAATTAATGAAATTTTATTTTAATGCATAGACATTTGTGTTATGTTAGCATGGTAATATACTAATTTAAATACGTGGGACATGAGGTCCCCAGAGTGCAATACTGGCCCGTGGGTATTCCACAACGACATATCACGCCACACCCACAGTCATCAAACCATGCATCACGCAAGATAATAATACTATATAATTCGATAAATGTTCTCAGCTTGGCTTTGGGTTTGAAAGCAAACTGTTGTGTTACGGCGGGGAGCTCAAAACATCTGACCCCCACGTATGTATTTACAGGGAGAGCTTCCCCAACAAACACGACACACTCACCCAATGTTGTGTCAATGTTGGGCCAGCGTCGCAGACGTTGGTGTAACATTAAAACATCATTCGGTCAATGTCTCATTGCAGTAGTAACCATAGTCTTGTAATCATGGTGAATCACTCCAGCTGAATGAAATCAACTTGTACTGTATTCTGTAGGCCTAACGTGACCAGATTTTTTTTTTCATTACTGTCTTATTATTATGGAGGGTTCTCTTGTTGTGGCCATTTATAGACACCGCCATACGCATGCGGATACCGAGCTGACTGTCCGCTTAATGCTATTCTGTCTTTGAAGCTACATTTTCTGAGATGACACTGCACAACTCATGATAATTTAAAGTTAAACCACCTTACACATTTGCCATCATATATAAATATACTGTAATTATATTTAATATTTTAGCAGCTATATTTGCTCTCACCCGAGCTGGACGTTGTCACCACGCCAGTGAATGGGTTTCCGTTAAATTCCGGCATTGAGTGAGACCTGTGCATGGCTTGTTGAGCAGAATACTCCAGATCAGATTGTGATGAGGGATGTGAGGGCCACCTGCCGTAAGGGGGTACAGCAGTGTGTACCTCGTGAGACAAACGTGTGTCAACTTCAACTGAAAGGCGATAAAGAAATATTATAGGCGCTAACCATTAACCCATACAGCGCGGGGATCGACTTTAGATGTCAGAATCTGACGTCTGTAGACGTCAGATGATGGCTTTTAAAGACGATCACCGAACGGAAATAATTAAACAAAAATTTAAAATAACATAACATAGATATTCAAATGAAGCGGACAGAGCTAACTGAGACATTTATTATGATATCCAATAAAAAAAATCTAGTTTTTTTATTTATATAAAATATTTCAGCGCTTTAAAGGGTAAAGTGCTAAATACGTCTATGAAAGGCCATAAAAAAAGTATTAATTATCAATTACTATCTAAAGACGGTCCCGGCCCGTACTGAAAGAATTAAAATATTTATAATGGCCATAGACCCATAATATAGGTATTCAAATGAAGCGGAAAGAGCTAACCAAGGCATTTATGATCATTTTAAATTGAAAAACCCTTTAGTCTCCATGGTTAATGCAAAACTATTTCAGCGTTGAAAGGGTTAATAGCATACCTGGGATATGGTGGTGATTTATATGAGGATGACATGGGTACTCTGACTTAAGAGGGACGTTCTCCAGGTGATACTCTGACTTAAGAGGGGCGTTTTCGAGGTGATGCTGGGGCTTTAGTGATGGTGATATTACATCTTGTGGCGCAAATGCTCTCTTCTTTGGGGGCACAGCGTGAATCATTCGTTCTGTAAGCAGGATAAAGATAATATCACTATAAATTAAACCTTGACTCTTTAACCGTCGGTTTTCATTTTTTTATTAGCACATTAAGTACCACCTTTTAAACATGTTAAAGTTAAAAGGTGGCATCAATCAGCTAGATTTAAAAATAATTAATATTTCCGGCTACACAGTGGAGATACTTGTTTATCAACCCTTACAGCCCAGGGACCGACTTTAGACGTCCGATTCTGACGTCTGTAGACGTCATATTCTGACGTCTAAAGTAGATCCCCGCACTGAAAGAATAATTGAGCACTTTAAAAATAATTGAGCACTTTAAGGGCTATGTACTGACCTTCGGCATCCAGTGGTCTCGATGAGGGGTGATCTTTGGCCAAGAGATCAATGGCCTCTTTATCATCAGCAGAGGATGGTGGCGTCGGTAGCGATGTTTCTAAAACAAGCATCTTCCTTAATATAATCAAACAAAAGGGTATTTTTACTGATTCACAATAATCGAAAACATTTTCTAATGAGAAATCGGATGATCCTTTTCTTTCTTACTCCACCCTTTTCTTCGGAGAGACATATAGCCATTTTTAAATATTTTTTACAGCATGAAATCTGAGATTATTTTTTTATTACTTTACATATCCAGTGGGCACACGACGTTGTTGTGGCGTTGAATCAACGTCAATGACGTTGATTCAACGTCGCAACAACATCTCTTGAGGGCTGTGAGTTTTTTCTGAGTTTTGTAATACACACCCCTTGAGGGTTGTGAATTTCCTGTGAGCTTTTGTAATACATATATATCCCTTGAGGGCCGTGAGCTTCCTATGAGTTTGTGATAAAACATACCTCTTGAGGGTTATGAGCTTCACCAATGCATACGTCTTGAGGGTTGTCAGTTTCCTGTGAGCTTAACTAATACAGTCATACCTCTTGAGGGTTGTGAGCTTCACCAATGCATACATCTTGAGGGTTGTCAGTTTCCTGTGAGCTTCACTAATACAGTCATACCTCTTGAGGGTTGTAATTTTCCTGTGAGTTTTACATACCTCTTGGGGGCTGTGAATTTTTGATAATAACTAACTCTTAAGGGCTGTGAGTTTCGTTTCTGAAAATATCTACCTCTTGAGTGTTGTGAGTTTAGCTAATACATACCTCTTGAGGGCTGTGAGTTTCCTGCGAGTGTTGATAATACATATCTCTTAGGGTTGTGCATTTACTCTCAGTTTTTGATAATAGTTATCTCTTGAGGGCTGTGAGTTTACTGTGCCTTTTGATAATGCACACCTCTTGAAGGTTGTTAGTTTCCCGTTAGTTTTTGATAATACATACCCTTTGAAGTTTGTGAATTGACTGTGAGTTTTGATAATACATACGTCTTGGGGGTTGTGATACTCCTTGAGGTTCCTGTGAGCTTGATGAATGTATTCGTTTATTATGCTCACATGTATAATACATTTTGCAGATACATAATATCTAAATACATTGATCAATGTATTGGTCAGATCAGTCATAATATTATTACCATTTAACAATGGCTGTGAGTTGTGAGTTCTTGATAACACATACCTCTTGATGGCTGTTAGTTTCCTCTGAGTTTTTTTATGATAGGGGCCTACATACCCCTTGGGGGTTGTGAATTTTGATAATACATACCCATCGAGGGATGAGAGTTTTAATAATACCTACCTCTTGAGGGCTGTGAGTTGACTGTGAGTTTTGATAATACATACGTCTTGGGGGTTGTGATATTTATTAATACATACTCCTTGAGGTTCCTGTGAGCTTTGCTAATACATACATTTTAAGGGTTGTGAGTTTCTGATAATACCTACCCCTTGATGGCTCTGAGTTGACTGTGAGGTTCACTAATACACACCCCTTCAGGGTTGTGAATTTCTTATAACCTTTTGAAATATAATTCATACCCCTTGAGGGCTATAAGTTTTATTTATGCATACCCCTTGAGGGTTGGGATATTTATTCACACTTACAGTGCGGGGATAGACTTTAGACGTCAGAATCTGACGTCTGTAGACGTCAGACTCTGGCGACTAAAGTCGATCCCTGCACTGTAAGATTAAACATATTCATAAGGGTCGTGGTCCCATATCATGGCATTTAAATGGATCAGAAAGAGCTATCTAAGACAATTATGATGATTTAAAATTGAAAGAAACCCTTTGGCCTCCATGGTTTTCATGAAAAAATCAGCGCTTTAAGAGTTAATACCTACCTCTTGAGGATTGTGAGTTGTGAGGTTTGGTAATACCTACCTCTTGAGGGCTGTGAGTTGTGAGTTTTGGTAATACCTACCTCTTGAGGGCTGTGAGTTGACCGTGAGGTTGAGTGGCTGAGGAAGGTCGGTGAGTACAGAGTGTAGAGTACTAATTGCAGTGTGAGACTGTGTAGGTCGGCGGGGCAAGTCCAAGTACGTGGCAGAACTCTTTGTCACTGATGATGAGTAGTTTCTCTCATTTCCAGAATATTTAGATTCTGATAAAACCAGAATACACCCTTTTCAATAACAACACGCCACACAGTGACCAAGGCTGAACTGTTTTGTTCAGACTAATGTTACACACTTTTCAATAACAACACGCCACACAGTGACCAAAGCTGAACTGTTTTATTCAGAATAATGTTCATGCGCAAACTCGTGCAAGGAGTGTATTTATCACAAATGAAATAACTTACATATACTATACTTTAATAATTTTTAATATTTGATCAAGGTGCTCGAATTGGGAAATCGCTATTTTTGGCTGTGGTAAACACACTGTTTTTTTTCCTAACCCTTAAAGCGCTAAAATAAATAATTTAATATTTCCCCACTTGAAGTTGTGTCTCGCTACCGCGACCCACAACTTAAAGTCGGAGAATATTACCAATATTTGTTTAATGTGAGACCAAACATTTGCAATTGTTGATGTTTAAGCACACATTTTGCTCCCAATAACTGTTAATGGCTAATAAACGGATTAAAAACACTCATGATGAACAATTACATGTGATCTGCCTGTTCGAAAGAACAATATAATAATTATCTTTCTTTTTGTTATATTCTCAACTAATAAAAAAATATTTTAGTTTTATTTCCAATAAAAAAATAGATGTATTTTATGTCGTTTTTATTAAAGATGTGTGTCTTTATCCGTTCAACAACACACAAGCGGAGCTAGGGGGCCACCATTCAAGCTCCGGGGGAGGGGGGGGGGGGGGCTGGTATATTAAAAAAAAAAAAATTAGAGCAGACTCTGCATGCAATAACGAATTTACTCTAATAATTGTTCTAAATACAATTTTCAGCGCGCTGTCGAGCCGGGTTGAAATAATAATAATAATAATTCGTCCGCGACAAAACCTCCACACTCCCCACCCCTGGATATTGAGTGGTGGCCCCGTTAGATTGATCCCGTTCAGCAAGTTGTGACAGTCTATGGCAGTCTATTCACAAATAGTGGTACTTACCGTACATATTACAGATGACTTCCACGTCAGATTGAGCAGTGTGGCCTGGAATCACAGATGGAGCATTGTGGCCAGGAATGACGTCATTATTATGTCTTAGGTCAAGGGGGGTCACACGAGAGCCTGAAACTGACCAACCAAACCAGTGTTATGTTCACCCTCCTAACACTCTCGCCTTATTTTCCGAAATTCATACCCCTCTCCCCCCCCCCCCTCAAAAGTTATAATAATAATTGCACTCAGCAATGTATTGTGATTATCTGTTTTGTATATGATAATCAAAGAGCACGTTCCATCCTCCTTCCGGGCCATTATGGCTTGTGTATTTTTAACTGGATGCAATCCAGAGAAAATAAATGTGGTTGTTTAATTATGCAGCACATTAAGAAGAGTGAGAACTACAGCATAGTATAATGCCCGACAGGCTAATATCTGCCATAAAGTTATTATTACCAATATAATTATCACAATCTGATAAATAATCAACATTACATTCTCAGCATTAATAATCCAATCCAAAAAGAAAGTAATAGTGAACAAACAAGTGTTTATCTGACCGATTGACATAGGATCACATAGCGAAACTCTTAGTCAATGTCAATAGCAACCAATCACCCACTTGAAAAATATGACATGGATTTTTTTCAAGCCCAGATTAATACAATCCGGGAGGTTGAGGAAAAAATGAATCTTGGTGATGTAGAGCAGTGTCTCAACCCGTACAATGCTGAAATATTTTTATAAACCATGTAGATCAAATTTTCATAATAGAGCTAAAACCGGTTTGGGATTGAAGAGAATCGATGCGATATTTGGCTTGCAACAAATGATTTGAAGAGACTATGCACTAAATCAACATATTTACAGACCTGCACTACCCTCGCACAAAAAGTGTCACCCCCCCCCCCCCTCCTGGCCACACAGTAAAACACTGCGGAATACTGTAAGTGAAGAATGTGTTTTATTATTGCGAAATCAATTCAACATGTATCAATAAGGTATTTGGTGAGATTTTGAGATCTTATGTGTGCCTTGTGTTTAAAATTTCTCTACTACTACTACTAATAATAATAATGAGAACATTAAATGGTTTTTGTGTATATAGAAATATGAGAATGAGTATATGATATGTTAACGATGTCTACCCCAGATTTTCCTGACCCTGCATGTTTCCATCCTGTTACAACGACAATAAAGACAACGATAATAAAGACAACGACAATAAACCACTTGTTCGGTTTGAAGTTTATCAAACGTGTTTGTCTGAATGTAAAATAGGAGATTGATTTATTTAGGTCAACAGATCATGTATGGGCGGCGCCCTGTCTAAACACTGTACATCAAGTGTACACTGTGGTCATGTTGACATCGTCCACAACACAAAACTGTAACAAGGAAGTACTTACCCCGCTTAGCTAAGCGTCAAGTTGAAAATTTAATGTTGAGTATTTTCTACGGTGGTTGTTTAGGGCCACCGAAAATACAAGTTAGACGTTGTGGAAATAAAAATATATGGTTGTCGTGATGCAATTAAGTTGAACGTGTAGAAATAAAAGTTAACGTTGGCAAATTACATCTTAGCTCTGTTGAAATATGCCTACATGTTAGACCTTGTTGAAAAACAAGTTGGTGCTTATCAATTAAACTTGTATTTCGACAAAAACATCTTGTATTGTATATCAGCAACACTAACTTGTAATTCAACAAATGCATCATGAAATATAAATTCATTTTGTCAAACATCGTGTTAGTGGTCTTGTCAAGTTAAAAAAATTCCACAAATCCGAGAAAAACTCGGATTGTTCAGACACCACCCACCCACCCGCCTATCCAATTTTTTTATTTTTTGGGGGAAACATGTACAACGAAAAAAAACAACACAAAATAACACAATATTTCAAAAAAAAAGAGAAATCCGAGTTGAGGCTTGACCCACCCACCCACTTCAGAGTTTTTCTCGGATTTTTGGAATTTTTTTAACTTGACAAAACCCCTTAGCCTTTAAACCATGTGTTTTATTTAAAAAAAAGTATTTTTCTTCTCAGTATTAACTTGTTTTTCAGCAACTCTATACTTGTACGTCTACACCGCTAACATGCAACAGCATCGTAATATGCTACATTTTATAACGGGTGTTGATAGACATGTTAGCTGACCTAAAATGACAACAAAAACGTGTATTTCGACAACTTGCAACTTTTAATTGCGGTGGCCCTAAAAAGCCACCGTTATTTTCATATACTGATGCTATGACTATTTTATAATATTCTCATACTCCGTGCCGTAGTTTTCACTATGGGACGTACATCGGTATCAGCCTATATGACACCAGGCTGGGGTTCGAGTATTAATCAATGACAGCTCTATCGGTGGGAAGATGTGGCAGTCCTATTTGATCGTGTGAGAAAATACGAACCCTCTTCATTTTAGTGCGGTCTGGAATATACAGCACATGTCCAATTAATAAGGGCGTCGGCTAAAGCCTCACACGGTATTCACTGAACAAAGAGTGTTGTATTTCCCCTACTATACAGCGCTGAAATATGTGTATATAAACTATGGAGACCAAGGGGTTTTTTTCAATTTGAAATCACCATTAATGTCTTAATTTGAATACCTATGTTACTGGTGTACGGTCATTATAAATTTGTAATTCCTTCAGTGCGAGGATCGACTTTAGACATCAGAATTTGTCTATAGACGTCAGATTTTGAAGTCTAAAGTTGGGTCTCGCGCTGAAAAGGTTAAATATGACATTAGTGATAATAAATAATTATAATACAATCTTAAATAAAATAAGGAGGTTATCTACTCTGGCCGTCAATATTTAGAAACCTCACAATTGTCTAATTCTTGTTGCATTAATTAATAAGTGTATCTAGAAATAGTAATCACAATTTTGTGTGTAATAAGTCCGCTCTGTAAATTGAGATGTCGAAATCATAAACTCCCTGGTGAAAAATTGTGACAAAATTCAGAGGACAGAAATATAGGATACTGCACTTTATGCCACATAAACGAAGTGGGATACGAGTTCCATTACGTATTATATATTAAAATTTCCTTTCTTTGTTGAGCAGAAAATGTTATTACTAGGCAAACGCATATTCACACATCTTTCGATTTTTCTTTTAATCATGTTATGAATGCTAGTGGAACTAAATTACTGAAACTATCTAAACTCATACAAATTATCGTTAAGAATGTGAATGGATAAAAAAATGTTGTAATTGTACTGTATGCCTTCCTGGTAAACAAATGATAATGTATATATCTCACATATATCTCACATATCTCACATATAACGACTTATGCTAAGTCGATTTAACGACTTATAAGTCGTTATAACGACTTAGCATAAGTCGATATAACGACTTATAAGTCGTTATAACGACATAAAAAATATTTTTGTCATGTCGTTTCAAAGCTTCCGTACACATGTCTTGTAACAAGATTAAGAGAATGAACTTGATTTGATTTGAAGAGTAGCTCTAATCTTTACCTGTTGGTGTGGCTGGGGACGAGTTGGAAGAACAGGTTGACAACTTTTGCAGAGTGTTGTATAAAACATCGCCAACATTGGGTGCACGGTCACAGAAATTATCCTTGTTCAGCATGCATAACGCCTTGCCTGCAAAATACTTAATTTATAAACAAATTCTTGATTTTTTTCATATAGGATGAGATGTGTGATATAAAGTCTGCATATCGTCAAGCTGAAGTTTATCCCTTTCAGCGCGGGGACCGTCTTTATACGTCAGAATCTGACGTCTATAGACGTCATATTGTGACGTATAAAGACGGTCCCCGCACTGAAAGAAGTAAAATATTTCTAGTAGTCGTAGACCCATAACATAGGTATTTAAATGAATCGGAAAGACCCAACTAAGACGATTATAACGATTTTAAGTTGAAAAAACCCTTTGGTTTCCATGATTCATAAAAAATAATTCAGCGCTTTAAGGGTTTAAGGGTGTAGCTCCCACGGTAACACCCTTTCTGTGCCAAGGGATCGTTATACTTTCTACTATATTATTATGATATGATAATCGTACACCTTCCATCATGTCTCCTGGCACCTTAACCCTTAAAGCGCTGAATTAAATAATTTACATTTTAGCCTAGTTGAAGTAGTGTCAGGCTACCGCGACACACAACTTCAAGTGGGTGAAAATTACTCATATCTGTTTAATTAGACATTAAACATTTGTAAATCTTGATGTTTAAACACTCATTTCATTCCCAATCACTGTGATTTAACTTAACATTGTGAATTAATAAAACATAATAAAAACGAAAGACTATAGTCGCGCTTAGCGGTATAAGGGTTGATATATTTCTGTATCATATATTTATTTCTGGAGAAACAAAACAATTTTTTTCTGTTGTCTATTATTGTCCATTATAAACACGAAACATTAACTCAACATTCAGCCGACATTGAGTGGACGTATCATGCCGGGTTGTGAAAGTAACACAATGTATATAAAGAGTTACAGTTAGTTGCAATCAACTTCCACCAGCGTAGGGTGTTTTTCGCTGATCTCTCAGTCAATCCTAAATCAATTTCCATGAAATTTTGCAAGCCCTCTTTTCAAGTATTTCGGCGCCTATCCGTGAAATTTGAATGAGTATTTTAAAAGTTAGACCATTTGACATGCAGTGGAATTCCGTGATTGAAGCTTCTAGTGTTCATTGGGCTTACAGAGGAGCGTCATAATTCGCAAAAACTACATGTCAAATAGTCTAACTTTTAAACTACATATTATTTTCTCTTGAAATTTTCAGGGCGGGTCCCGGAAAACTAGAAACTAACGCTTGGAAAATTTCATGACAATCGGATAAAAATTGCATGAGCAATGAGCGAAAAACATGCGAACGTGACGGATTTAAATTGACTTTTACTTAATATATCCAGCATTAATTTTGAAGAAGCTACTATGGCTACGGTAAGAATAGTATGTGCCATGTTATAAGGCAAACAAAGGCGAGGTGATGACTCAGAGTTAACTAAAAAATTAATCAGCGTCGAAAAACATGTGTGAGCATGAGGCCAGCATTGACCCAACTTCTGGTGTTTGCTGGCAAAATTATGCAACGAGAACCCGCCATTTTACAAATAATTTAATGAATATTTACAGAAAGATTTTTTTTAATTTTACAAACTAGCAACGAGTTTGTAAACACATTGCATGGGTAAAGACACATAGTAAATGTGTACCCTAATTTTCAGGCAATGCCATTTTATTAGAAAATTTCTTAAATATTAAAACGAATATGGGACCCAAGTATCGATGCTACTCAACAGAAAACATAGTGTTGAATAACAATATTATGACACATCATTTGTTTGTCTCAATTTAAAAATAATATTCATCCATTATCCTGCTAAATTAATTTATTTATATTTTCAACCACTTGAAATTGTGTCTCGCTACCGCGACCCACAACCTCAAGTGGTTGAAAACGACTCATAATTAAATATTTTAAATACATTTTAAAATTGAACATTATATTATTAAAACGCATTCTCATTTTATTAGTTATTTAAATATTAGAACGAATATGGGACACAAGTATCGATGTTGCTCAACAACAAAAAACGTAGTTGTGCTTAAACAATATGATGACACATTATTTGTTTGTGACAATTTTGAAATCCTATTTAGCCCTTATCCTGCTAAGTTAAAAAATTCAACCGCTTGAGGTTGTGTCTCGCAACCGCGAGCCACAACCTCAATGGTTGAAAATTACTCATATTTGTTTAATTTGAGACCAGACATTTACAAATATTGATGTTTAAACACACATTTCGTTTTCAATAACAATAATTTTTTGACTTACCGTTCATGTTGAACTTTTCCAGGTGGACATCGCTGAGTGAGTAGTAGTCTATGCACCACTTTAACCATTCTCGTACCTCGTCCTTGCACCATAACTGAGGGTGTTTCCCTACAAGCCAAGATGGACACATAGTACAATTGGTGAAGGTCCGGAAATTCATGGGATTGTCAGAGATCTGCGACTCGTTAGAACACAGAGAATCCATACTTCCTCATAAAAGCATCCTGTTTGAAAATGGGTTTTTCTTCAATGAACTATTTTTCTTGTACCGCTATATTATCTCTTTTAACTAATCGCCTCTTTGTACAATTCTTTATCAAATCATCCTGATTCAAAACATTTTTCTTCGGTGAACTATTTTTGTTGGAGCGTTATATTATCTCTTTTATATAATCGCCTTTTTGTACGGTGAGTCGACAATTCTTTATCAAATCCTCCTGCTTCAAAATGGTTTTCCTCGGTGAACTACTTTTCTTGTGGCTATTTTGCCGTGGCTATTCTATTACACTATCTTTACTATATTCCTTTGTCTCTTCGCGTTTGAATGTTACTCATTCTAAAACGTCACTCAAGTTCCGCAAATCCACGAACTATACTGGTATTTCGAATTGTAATACACAGCTGGGAAGAAATAGAGGACATCGACCACTTGATTTCTAAATCCAAATGGAGGGGAATTCCGCTGTCTATACGCCTCCGCTCATTGTTTACCACATGTTAGGCTTTAATGCGTTATTACATTTTTCACCCACTTAAAGTTGTGTCTCGCTGTCGCGATTCACAACTTCAAGTGAGCAGAACTTTGTTAGATTTTATAAAACGAGGATAAAGTATTTGTAAATTTTGTCAGTTGTACACATTTTTCACCTGTCAAAATTGGTATTTGAAGTGCAAATATATAGCAAAGAATACGATCATTGTCGGGATTGGGACTTAAAGGGTCTGCATAGTGTACACAATCGTGGCCGCTAAAAACTACCTGGATCCGGACTGAGTGAAGAGGTTCGTGTGATTTAATTTGTCCACTTCCTCTATAGATCCAGGTACAAAGGATCAAGTGTCTACACAACCCTTTATCCCTTTCAAGCCTGAATTTACCATTGTCATCTTCATCCACTAAAAGCCGCAAATTGCTGTCGCAATTCTCGACTTGTAGTGGATGAAGATGATTTAATATGGTTTAAATTTTTTTTAAATTTGCCATGTATTGGTAAACCAGTTTCATGGAAATTTTCGTTCTAAAACCCTTAGTTATGGCAAAATTAGGTCTGTTTTCAGGGATGTGAAATGATGCTTTAATGCATCGTGAGGGCTTAAAGTAAACCTCACAAAGCTGAAAATTACTTTTGTATTTACCAAGAGAACAAAGGGTTTTTATGAATTTGCAATCGTCATAAATGTCTTCTGACGTCTGAAGTCGGTCCCCGCGCTGAAACGTTTCAAACCCTATGGTTCTCCTGAAAGTGCGGGACTGACTTCAAACGTCAGCGTCAGAATCTGACGTCTAAAGTCGGTCTCCGCACTGAAATGGTACAATATTTATAATGACCGTAGATCCATAACATAGAAAAGAGCTAACTGAGACATTCATGATGATTGGATCTGTTGGTTTATATAAATGGTAATTCAGCACTTTAAAAAGGGTGGAGTGCTCTCGTCGAATTTGTGCATCACATACCAGTGGTAGATCCCCCTCTTCAAAAAATAAAATTCTAAAACATCGATAAAAATCGCCAAAACAGCGGTATTTGAAGCTCGAATTTAAAAATTAGAACAGTGTCTGTAACCCTGTTTAATTTTGCAGAAATAGTTTGAAAGTTAAATCGTTCCACACTTTTTTTGAGAGGTCGGGGGGGGGGAGGTCAAACTTCTAAACATGGCGGCAAAATTCGAATGAAATTCATGATATGAAAAATTGCATCATCTATCACAATGAGGAGGTTCTGAGCTTTCATTGACATAATCTGATTGGGTATTTTTTGAGATTTTCTTTCACTTTCGCATCCATCATCTTATATGTGCACAAAGGTGGCCTAAAATCCATTTGATTTCATATCACAATGAACAGGTTCTTAGCTTTCATTGAGATATTATGGTTT
Organism: Flabesymbios commensalis; assembly: GCA_964017125.1. Lineage (NCBI taxonomy): Eukaryota > Metazoa > Annelida > Polychaeta > Terebellida > Flabelligeridae > Flabesymbios > Flabesymbios commensalis. Next base: position 11,252,978 of record OZ024914.1, on the reverse strand, counting down.
GGTATTTTATCAAATTCGGAGATTTTTATTTATCTTGAAAATAGGAATAAATAGCTTGGTGTTAAAAGTACCACTATAATCGTTTTTTTTCTCTTATTGACACTAAGTAAGTGGATCGGGAAGGGAGACTTGGTTAATTGCCCAGAATGGCATATAGTCCATGCGACTTATCTAACAAGTATGAGCGCCTTTTACACGCTTGAAGTATATATAAACACAACTTACAGTGTGTAAAAAATTGAGTTAGACAGCTTTGCGATACAAAGGTCTTTATATAAACATCGAGTGTTGATGATCGATCGTATTATCTGAACATAAAAAGACAAGTCATGCTCGGTATACATAATTATATAACCATAGGCATAGCATACACGGACTCTCATACTTTCCGACCCATCCTTACTCCTACAACTATGAATATTTTCCTATAAACCATGGTGACCAAAGGGTTTTTGCTATTTGAAATTATCATAAATGTCTTAGCCAGCTCTTTCCGCTTAATTTGAATACCTATGTTATGGATCTACGGCCATTAGAAAAGTTTTAATACTTGTGGGGACGTCTTTATACGTCAGAATCTGGCGTCTAAAGAATGGGTTAACAAGTGAGGATACACTTCTACGCATTTGTCAATGTATTATTACAAATATAGGGCCTATATTATTAAATTCAAAATCCCTTATATGATCTACTGCGGACTGGAGTATAGCTTTCACATACATTGTGTTTTTTCTTGACCAATAAAGAAAAAAAATTGTGTTTTTTTTTAATCTCAGAGAAGCGCGCTGCAATTACGTAACTATTGCTCTGCTAGATATGCCAGTTACTGATCTACTGTCGACAACTAATCTTCAAACTATGTCTCAACATTGAGAAGGGAGAAACATGATATTTCTCTGAAAATCTTGCAGCAAACGGGATTTGAATTTTCACCCACTTGAAGTTGTGTCTCGCTGACGCGATCCACAACTTCAAGCGAGTGAAAATATTCTGACGACGTCAGATTCTGACGTATGGAGACGATCCCCGCACTGAATTTGTTTTATAAAAGCCGTCGACCAGTAACATAGGTATTCAAATGAGCCGGAAAGAGCCAACTAAGACGTTTATGATGAGTTCAAATTGAATAAACCCTTTGGACTCTATAGTTTATGCAAAATTATTTCAGCGTTGTAAGGTTTAATTCAAAAAAATGTGGTTGAATAATCCACAACAGTTTTTTTTATAGAGAGACCATAAAAGATCGGGACCAAGTCTAGTATTTTACCCTCGACCAATCGAATAGTGGTTCAGCCTGTCACGTGACGAGATCGGACTACACCGCCGTCATTTAGTTGTTATTTAAATTAGGGGGTAGAATACCAGACTTGGGCAAAAGATCGTATGGCTCGAACAGAGAAGGCTTAGTTATGCACACACACAGGGGCACACACAGTAAAATACTGAATAACAAATAGGCAGATCATCTCGTATTCAATAATACTTGAGAGTTATTACGTGAGCAGTGGCAGCAGCAGAAGCAACAGCAATTGATAGATTTTTAAATAAACTTGAATGAAATAAAACTGTAAGAAATTTCGAAATTTATGAAATATACAGCCGCAGAGCAGTGCAAATAAAATGAAATGAAATGAATCGGGTTTTAGGCCACCTTTGTGCACATATAGGCTAAACTGGGTCAGGAGAACCTCCTGAGGATGGTGAGATGATTGAGATGACACTGTACTACAGACACAGAATTCGAATTTTGAGCCCTGGCGGTCTGAGGCCGAGCACGCTACCTCTCGGTCACGAGACCGCCGAGACCGGGAACCGAACCCCGAACTCTGGCGTGAAAGGCAGCGGTGCTAACCACTACCCTAGGGCCACCCGCCCCGCAGAGCATTGCAGGTCCGGATGTTTGATCATTGAATCTAAGTGACATATCTAATTTTACCATCTCTGGCAATCTTTGAAGCGATTATCATGATTATGTTGATTTTGAAAGCTGTTTTTACAATGGGTGATAGAGTACAGGGCCGCGCATGTGTGAGTGTTGTGAGTTATTTTAGATTTGCTATATAGTTCCCAAATAAAACACCAATGCTCCCGTTTTCGTCCCAAAACCTAGTAAACCCCTTTGTAAATGCAGTGATTTTTAAAATCAGAAGAAAGATATGAATTTGTTTAAACTTGTAAACCCTCACGATGTATCATTTTGCATATCCAAAAAATTCTTACACCTAGGGCTTTTGGAACAAAAAAATCATGGAACTGTTTTCATAATAACGATATTTTTTTCTCATTAATCAACTACTTGAAGTCATCTTCATCCACTACAAGTCGAGGATTGCGATAGCAATTCGTGGCTTGTAGTGGCTCTAGGCCCCTCACTACGTTTCTTTGACACGTCTCTAGGACCCTGATTAAGTTTATTCCACACATCTCTAGACCCCTGACTAAGTTTCTTTCACACGTCTCTAGCCCCCCACTTTTTTCATTACCACATCTCTGGACCCCTGATTAAGTTTTTTTCACATGTCTCTAGGCCGCTGACTAAATTTCTTTACCCCATTCCTAGGCCCCCGACTAAGTTTATTTCACACGTTTCTAGGCCCCTGACTAAGATTCTTTGACACGTTCTATAGGTCCCTGTCTAAGCTTATTTGACACGTTCCTAGGTCCATGACTAAGTTTCTTTGACACCTCTCTAGCCCCCTGACTAAGTTTCTTTGACGCGTCACTAGGCCCCTGACTAAGTTTTTTCCACGCGTCTCTAGGCCCCTGACTAAGTTTCTTTGACACGTCTCTAGGTCCCTGACTAAGTTTCTTTGACACTTATCTAGGCCCCTGACTAAGTTTTTTTCACGCGTCTCTAGGCCCCTGACTAAGTTTCTTTGACACGTCTCTAGGTCCCTGACTAAGTTTCCTTGACACTTATCTAGGCCCCTGACTAAGTTTTTTTCACGCGTCTCTAGGCCCCTGACTAAGTTTCTTTGACACGTCTCTAGGTCCCTGACTAAGTTTCTTTGACACTTATCTAGGCCCCTGACTAAGTTTTTTTCACGCGTCTCTAGGCCCCTGACTAAGTTTCTTTGACACGTTTCTAGGCCCCTGACTAAGTTTCTTTGACACATTCTATAGGTCCCTGTCTAAGTTTATTTGACACGTTCCTAGGTCCATGACTAAGTTTCTTTTACACCTCTCTAGCCCCCTGACTAAGTTTCTTTGACGCGTCACTAGGCCCCTGACTAAGTTTTTTCCACGCTTCTCTAGGCCCCTGACTAAGTTTCTTTGACACGTCTCTAGGTCCCTGACTAAGTTTCTTTGACACGTCTCTAGATCCCTGCCTAAGTTTCTTTGACACGTCTCTTGGCCCCTGACTAAGTTTCTTTGACACGTCTCTAGATCCCTGCCTAAGTTTCTTTTACACGTATCTAGGCCCCTGACTTAGTTTCTTTGACACGTCTCTAGCCCCTGACTAAGTTTCTTTGACACTTATCTAGGCTCATGACTAAGTTTCTTTGACACTTATCTAGGTCCCTGACTTAGTTTCTTTGACACGTTTCTAGGTCCCTGACTAAGTTTCTTTCACACGTCTCTAGACCCCTGACTAAGTTTCTTTGACACGTCTTTAGGCCCCTGACTAAGTTTCTTTGACACTTATCTAAGCCCCTGACTTAGTTTCTTTGACACCTCTCTAGGTCCCTGATAAAGTTTCTTTGACACTTATCTAGGCCCCTGACTTAGTTTCTTTGACACGTTTCTAGGTCCCTGACTAAGTTTCTTTCACACGTCTCTAGGCCCCTGACTAAGTTTCTTTGACACGTCTCTAGGCCCCTGACAAAGTTTCTTTCACACGTCTCTAGGTCCCTGACAAAGTTTCTTTCACACGTCTCTAGGCCCTTGACTTAGTTTCTTTGACGCGTCACTAGGTCCCTGACAAAGTTTCTTTGACACGTCTCTAGATCCCTGACTAAGTTTTTTTGACACGTCTCTAGGCCCCTGACTAAGAACCGTATATATACGGTTTCAAGCATGTTTTAGATCATTGGAAATATCACTAAAATTGATCAGAGAGTTTTTTGTAGGAACTTAGTTAATCCAATAATTCAACATCGGAGATATCTATTTTTCATAAATATATATATATATATATTTCGTCATTTGAAGCTGGAAATTGCGTTAGCAATTGCAGCTTCGAATGAATTCAGTAGGCCACCGTCTACGACGCTGGACCAGCATTAAACCAACTTCGGCTCAACGTTTAGTGTTTGCTGCGATGTAGCTATACATACACAGAGATAGTCAACACACTATGTACACACACTGACAACTAAGAAGTAATAATATGATCTTGATCTCATCGATTACGAAGGGACGCACCATTACATAGCTGAGGGGAGGGGGGTGAAAGAAATATGAAAAAAGTTTGTCGCCACAAAAGTTGGAAAAAATTTTGCTGAAAATGTGTGCAGAAAAAAGTTTGTTCACGGAATTGATGAATATTATGTTAACCAGATTAAACCAGCAAATGGTATCGTACAGAGTAGGGAAGGTATGCGACAAAATCTGATATTTCCGTTCTTTAAGGAATCATAAAAAAAAATTGTCTGACGTTTACGAAGCTTTCTAAAAGACATTTCAAAAAAAATTATGACTGAAAGTATTTAATTGGTGCGGAGCAAATGATTTGGTGCGCACCAATTAAACACTTTCAGTTAAAATTTATTTTTCTGTAATGTCGCTTAAAGAGCTCTGTGGAGGTTCTCCGATGAAAATAAAAGAATTTTTCTTGCAAAGGTAAAAAATACTGCCATCAATAAAAACTCTAACCGCCCACCCCTCAGATATGTAATGGTTCGTGCCTAAGACGGCTACTGACCCACTTCCCGGTCTCACACTAAGTCGAGGAGATAGGTCCGTGCCTGAATACTGGAATGTCACGCTCAATAATACTGCTCTGCAAAGGCAAAAGGCAGTATATGCTCACTTGCAAAGTAAGCGGATACTGCATTATGCCTTTACTCGGCAGATAGTTGTAACAGGGTTGCACATTAAGACTGGTTAATCCTAGAAAGGCACGGTCTCCCTGGGCTATAGTGATCAAAATCAGCTTCTAATCCTAACCAGTCTTTGATAGCCCTGAGCAATCACTTCGATATACAACAGGATTATATGAAATAAAATGAATCGGGCTTTAGGCCACCTTTGTGCACATATAGGCTAAACTGGGCCAGGAGAACCTCCTGAGGATGGTGAGATGATGACACTGTCCTCCAGACACAGGATTCGAAATTCGAGCCCTGGCGGTCTGAGGCCGAGCACGCTACCTCTCGGTCACAGAGGCTCCCCACAATACTGACTTTCACACGTGGATGGGGAAGAAACATTTTTGTTTCTTTCAAACCGCCGAGACCGGAAACCGAACCCCGAACTCTGGCGTGAAAGGCAGCGGTGCTAACCACTACCCTGGGACCCCCGCCCAACAGGATTATAAAGAAATGTATGTTATCCAACACATCCTTCTCAGCGCAACAATCCAAACAGTGAACCTAACTTAATCAATTTATCAATTTCCCTTCGAAAGAGAGGCTTTTCAGCTCGTGCATCCATCCAATACACAAATCTTTCTTCGCCATTTAAAGGGTGTGGCAAGCGGGGAAGAGGGAGCAGCTGTCCCCCTGCATTTTTTTAATGATGGCTTATTTTTGTAAAAATTTTGCCTGGATTACCATTACCAAACTCAGCCGACACCACCCTCTCCTCAACCGACTCCCTCGGTTTTCACCCACCCTTGGGTTTCGCCTCAGGCTATGCTTTGAAGTATCTATGCACTTTCGCTTCCTGTTGGAATTGGAGAGCCAATCAAACACCCTACATTCCGGTGGTTTCGTTACCAAGGACATTCCTGTCATGTCACAAATCCTGTCCCTTATATAAGTTACCAAAGGTCATCCGTTTATAAGTGATCAAGTAGATGTATCCGGTTCCGTTGGTTGCTCGGATTTTCCATTATTAAAGAATGATTCAACTGCAAGACGCGCATGCCTGGGACGGTCAAGTGTAGGCCAACAGTAGCCTATTGAATACAGATTGACGGCATTAATATAGCCACTGAACTGATTACAAGATACTACTTAAACGGGACATTGATCCAATGCTGTTTTAATGCTAGGCCAACGTCTGCGACGCTGGCCCAACATTGAACCAACATTGAATAAATGTACAATGTTTGAGAGAGTGTCCGCCTGCCCAGCAAACACAGGACATTTGTATAACATTTATACAACGTCGGCCCAACGTCTTCGACGTTGGTCCAGCATTGCATAAAGTCATACAAATGTTTTGTGTTTACTGGGCATGTCAATACAAGCTTGGGTCAAGCAGTTTCAACATCCCCGCAGTAATACAGTCAGTTTGTTTGCAAGCAAGCGACCAAGTAGGGGTAAGGGCCAAAATCTTTGAATTATAAACTCATAGATGTCGCTCAAGTATATATGAACTTGCTGTGATTTGAGAACTTGCTCTTAATGAGGCTTTAGGTATGAAACGCATATTTAGTATTATTATGGAATAGGGACTTGGCCTACCCACGGGCACTATTGCCTTCTGGGGACCCTTGTCCCGTGAATTTTAACAGTTGACTACACCTTTAACCCCATAAAATGTTGTTGTTTAAACCATGGAGACCAAAGGGTTTTTTCTATCTGAAATCATTATTAAATGTCTTAGTCAGTTCTTTCATTTAAATACCTATGTTATCAGGTTATGGGTGTACGGCCATTAGAATTTTTTTTTGTCACAGTGCGAAGATCGACTTTAGACGTCTGAATCTGACGTCAACAGACGTCAGATTCAGACGTCTAAATTCTATCCCAGCGCTGTAAGGGTTAACCGATAAAATGCTATACTGTAGATCTGGTAATTTTCGCGTGTTTGAATTTTCTCGAATTTCCGATTTGGGGACTTTTCACGAATTTTAGAATTCGCCAATTTTTATTTTTCTTCAGTAGCGTTATTATAATATTAATTTTCGCGAGATTCTTGAATTCGCGAATTTGTCCCCCTCGCGAAATTCGCGAAAATTAAACCTCGCGGATATTACCATATCTACAGTATTAGATATGTGAAATTTTATTCTCGCTAGCGCGACCCACAACTTAAAATGGATGTAAATTATTTATATTTGTCGAATATTTGCTATTTCACAGTCCAAACCTTTAATACATTTTGCTTACTTAAGGCATCATGAACTTTAAATTAATCCTAAAACTTAGGATTTGTGCGCCTCTGAGAACTTGTATATGTGAAATTTCATTCTCGCTAGCACGACCTACAACTTAAAATGGATGTAAATTATTTATATTTGTTGAATATTTGCTATTTCACAGTCCAAACCTTTAATACATTTTGCTTACTTGAGGCATCATGAACTTTAAATAAATCCTAAAACTTAGGATTTGTGCGCCTCTGAGAACTTGTATGAATTATATAACTAATGACTCTTATTCCTTTTGATGTTTCCGTAGGACGTAAAGCAGACCATGCCATCTCAATCCGCAGAGGTGTCCCCGTAGCGTATAAATCCTGATTAACCTTCACAAAAGGCTCTGTAAATCTCCATAATATATCGCCCCAAAGTAACAGGAAATTGTCGTTTCTGTATGTTATTATTTCAACGAATCCGGCACATTAACCCTTACAGTGCTTTAGATGTCAGAATCTGACGACTATAGACGTCAGATTCCCGGCTACGGGCTTCCTTCTGTCGCGATATTGCCATGACAGTGCAGAAAGCGACGTAAAGCAATATATATATATATAAATATATATATATATACTTAAAATAATTGGTGCGGGAAACATATATGTATCATGTATAGTATCATTAACATTTATATGTCTTTTAATTATTGCAAAGCATTTAATACTTGTACATATATTTACAGCATTTTCTATTTTATCATTTTATACACTGTAAAATATAATGCACTGTTCATTTTAATGACGCAAAAGTCTACATAGACTTACCGTCGTCAATAAAGATTTATCTAGCCTTAAATAATTAACACAAGAACACATACACGACAAACTTCATTAACTTACACATGATGTAAGAGTAACTACAAACCTTTAACTGGTGAATCACGTTCCATGACAGTCAAAATAGAGGAGTGACAACCAGAGATGAATTATCATTAGGCCGTCATATGATATATAGCTAGCGGTGAGATAAGTCCCAACATTTGGGGTCTACAATCCTAATACATGCATTTCCCGCCACCGCAGGCCCCCGTGTGTAACATGTCGTATGTATATGTGACATATATTTACTTCCGGGTGCTATAGCAGCAAACCCGATACATTGATTTTATGTTGGTTCAATGTTGGGCCAGCGTCGCAGACGGTGGCCCAACATTGAACCGACATAGAGTCAATGTATCGCACTTGGAGTCATCGTAGCAGCCCCCCCCCCCCTCCCCATTTACATGAAAACACTTGCACGTGCTATCGGATAAGCTCCATTTTCATAGAAAATGGCGAGGGGCTTATATCCCATCATTCTACACGTGTGAAGCCAAAAGGAAGTATCTGCTCACTCTACAAATAAGTAGATACTGCGGTTTGGCTTTGCAGAGCAGTATAATATTGTATACTTCCGTATTATATAGGCCACTGGTGACATATTATTATATAGTTTGACTGGGCCTTTGGCCACTGTGACTTTTTTCTCTGTTTCAGATCAGAACAAATTCAAAATCTAATGAGGGCAAAAAGAAAAACATTGAACCTATTTTTCTCCCGAAATTAATTGGGTTTTTTCGGAAATCGGCCAAAATCTAATGCGCGCGCTGGGCAAAAGAAACACATGTTTTTTGGTAATGCGCGGCTTAAATCTATAATGGTTTTATGACAGATTACAGTTCCGACTAAACATATTTTGAAAAAAACTAATTTAAAGTTGAATGTTTGGCTCGATCCAATACATGAAGCTGATATAATAATATAATATGCTTTGTTATTCATATCTAATTTACGATTGACACTTTTATTGAACCAATTTTATTAAAGCTAACTAGCATTAGATTATATGTATTAATTTATATTAGTTTTAACTCAGGATCTTCTAATTTTGAGATAACCATGATATAGGCCTATTTACACGATATTTTACAGTACAGCTGTCATTATCGCAAAGATTATAATTTCTTCGAATGCCACGGCGACCCGTGTCTCAGAAATAGGATGGTATAACCTGATAACTCCACTTATCTATATCTTCATAGAGCGCTGTGTTTAAACCCTTACAACACTGATATAGTTTTGTATAAAATATGGAGACCAAAGTGGGTTTTTTTTAATTTGAAATCATCATAAATGCTCTTTCAGTTCGGGGATCGACTATAGACTACAGTATACGTCAGATTCTGCCGTTTAAAGTCGGTCCCTGCGCTAAAAGGGTTAAAATTGGCTTCCATTTAGAATATAGGTAACCCCTTGGATATAATATAATAGCATTAGAATAGAAATATAACAATACTAGAACGGACATGAATGTATGTATTTATTTCATGGTTATGCAGATCATATTGCCATTGATGGATCAACTTCATATTTTGCACAAGCATTGGGCTTGACCCGAAGGGGAAAAAAGCACGAAGAATCTGGGACGCATTAGGCATATAGAACCCTTATTTTCCGAAACTAAATAGCCTCAATATCTTCCATAATTGTCAAAATAGCTAGGATTGTCCATCAACTTGAGGTATTACCTTTATAGTAAATTTACTATATAATTATATTAGCCAAGATGAATCGTTGATTGACACATATTTTTTTTATTTTTCCACTCTCAAATGTCTGGATCCGCCCTAGAATATCCAAGGAAGGCTTAAGGAAAATATTTAATTACAGCGTTTTTAAACTTGTCCGGTCAAGTTGTTTTTTCAACAGAAATCGAAACTAGGTTATTCTGTCGCGCAAAGCCAAACAGCAGTAACTGCTTACTTGAAAAGTAAGCAGTTACTGCTGCTGGTCTTTGCGTAGCAGTATTTGTGTGGATTAAGCTAACATTCATAATCATAACATGACAACCGAGACTAACGGCTTGATATCGATAAGAATGATATATCCGAAAAACAATAGGACAAAGAACATATACAATTCACGTTGACCAAACGTAAATGTGTCGTAAAATACGCACGTATTTTTGAACGCCTAATTTTTACGCACTATTGAAGGAATATAGCAAAGACTGGCAATAATGTAGAACCAGAAACGACATAAATGAACTGTCGATATGTTTTTATGTTTGGTTGTCATGCATGCAGCTGCGAGTGGTGAATAATTACAATACTATTACGAGATTATATGCATACGACATCGTTGGGAAGGCGAGATGGGCTCATCTCAGCACAAGTCACCACATTTGATTCAAGCCCGAGCCTTTAGCCCATCTCACTGTGCCCAATGATGCAGTATGTATTTTCTCGTACGAATATCTATTTGAAGCGGGAAAATAAAACTGCAGTGAAGCGTTTTGGAGAGAGTGCGAGATGGGCTGATCTCATCATACGTCAAGTAGTGAAAGCCAACAGCATGAGAGCGAGAAAAATTAATCTTTACCACTAATATCCACCACGAGTTGCCAATTGATGTCGAGGTTATCGACTTGTAGTGGATGGAGATTGCGTTAAGTGGGTGGCTATATTAACGAAATTTGTCATGTATTAAAAAAATGTCAATAACATTTTGGTTATTTTTAACCCTTACAGCGAGACGTCAGAATTTCAAGCACATGTTAAAGCACATGTCAGTTATTGGTATGACATGAGTGTTTTTCACTACCATACATGACGGAAATTTCCGTCGTCATTCGTCAATGAACGTAACCATAAAATTACACAAATTTTCGTCAAATATATACTACATTTATGTATTTTTCGTCATTTGAAGCTGGAAATTGCAGCTTCAAATGACGAAAAATAGAACTCCTACACCATGTATATCTGGATCCTGGTATGCACCCCGGCCTGGAAGTCAAAGGGTTAAACATCAAGATTTGGTCAAATGTTTGGTCTCGATTTTTTGTTTGTGGGTCGCGGTAGTGAGATACAACTTCCAGTGCGTGGAAATTAGAAAAAAAGGACTTGGGAATGCTGCTAAGGTGTCGCTTTGATACAATTATTATTACACGTGATAACTTATTTATTACACTTGCTCCCAGCGAACACGGGACGTTGAATCAACGTTGGCTTTATGTTGGCCCATCGTCTGCGACGTTGTACCAACATTAAACCAACATTGGTTTGACGTCCTGTGTTTACTGGTCTGAAACGCAGACGGTGGTCCAACATTGAAATGACATTATATCCCGTCTAGTCTCGTGTTTGCAACAAGGTGACCCAATGCTGGGCTAATGCTGGTCCACCGTTTACGACGTTTGCAGAGTTTGCCATGTAAAGGCAATTCTAGTCTATGGACATTTTGAAAACTTAAAAACAAATCAAGGAGCCAAAAAAGATGCTTGATTGTGTCGCTTTAACATGTTTAACACTTTCGGTGCGGGGACCGTCTTTAGACGTCAGAATCTGACGTCTGAAGACGTCAGATTCTGACTTCTAAAGACGATCCCCTCACTGAAAAAATTAAAATATTTATAATGGCAGTTGACCTACAACATAGGTATTCGAATGAATCGGAAAAAGCTAACGAAGACATTTATGATGATTTCAAATTAAAAAAAACACCCTTTAGTCTCCATTGTTTATGCAAAAAGAATTCAGCGTTGTAGGGGATAAGTCATACAAAAACAGACTAGATTTGTGGTATTTTGTTTAAAGCTGCAGGCATTGTGTTAAATGATAAAATTTTCTATAAAGGCAAACAGCGGTAGGCCCAACTGTTGACTTTTACTGCTGTTTGGTTTGGCACGGCAGTATTTGGACGTAGAACCTATCAAAGAGGAAGTAACGTGAAGTGATCTTATATCACCCCTCATATATATAACAGCGATAACATCAATTTGTTTGACATGGTGTATGAGCTTTCATAATACAGCTAATCAGTAATCGATAGACTTGGGTGATTTACGTTTAGACATGTTTATTTCGTGGACGCCAGAGCAGATATTTCTGTCAGGAAGTAACATATATAGTTTCTATGGAATAATATATTTACCCTTTAACCGCCGTTCCCGATTATATTAGTTTTTTCATTTATATACATGAGGAAACACTAACCACCAAACAATATGAACAAGATAAAACGTGACTTCAATCAACGAAATTACAAAATCGTTGACCTCCATTTTCTCAAATCTGAATAATTTTCACTCACTTGGAGTTGTGGATCGCGTCAGCGAGACACAACTTCAAGTGGCTGAACATTCCAATTGAATAATTTGGTGGGTAAAGAGTTGAGCCTATAACATAGGATCACATACACACGGAATTGTGTGCTGTACAAACTATATATAGTTCATGCCCGCAAAATAAAACTTTCCAAAAACATTATGTCGCGTAAAAATGAGCTTGTGGTGGATAATGGGTGCTAAGGGTAGTGTTACAACCCGTCACCATGGTCACAGCGTGGCTCAATTCTGCGGGGGGGGGGGGGGGCGCAATTTAGCGTACAGTGTAATTAGTTTACGGTTCATTGCAATAACGTAAGTGATTACGTAAATGGTACTGGGATTACTGTAGATCTGGTAATATTCGCGAGGTCTTAATTTTCGCGAATTTCGGGAGGAGGACAAATTCGCGAGTTTAAGAATCTCGCGAAAATTATTATAATATTGCTACCTATCTTCGAAATCGATAATTCGCGAATTCTAGACTTCGCAATAAGTTCCAGAATCACAAATTTGCGGAAATCTAAACAGATCCTAAAAGATCTACAGTAGGCCTTTTTATCATCCTTCATGATCCATTCACCCGATGCTGGCTTACCTCTGACAACGCCGAAATATTTTTGTATAAACCATGACAAAACGGGTTTTTCAATTTAAAATCATAAATGTCTTAGTTAGCTCATTCCGCTTCATTTGAATACCCATGTTATGGGTCTTTGGCCATTATAATTAATTCTTTCAGTTTAATTCTTTCAGTGCGCGATCTGACGTCTATGGACGCCTGATTCTAACGTCAATAGTCGATGAAAGGATTATAAAACATGAAACACAATAACCTGATAACATTGTTCATTCTCTAGAATACAAGACATAGAGCAATAATCGGTTAAATCTATAACAACATCGAAAATCGTGTCCAAAATTGAAACAACATAGGGGGCCTAAGGTATCTGTTAACCTGAGAACGGTCACTGCATACCCTGGAGCAAACCGGAATATGCAGAGTGACTAAGTCAAGTAATAGATCGATAGTAGGCCTAATCTATCAATCTGCTATAGATAATCGTCAGTAGAGTGTATAAATCATACACCCTTATAAACAAAAATGCAAAATAGAAAGGGGGAAGGCATATAAGCATTGAGAGGGAATTTGAGTGTTCGAATAGATAGTAAGTAGGCCAAGTAAAAAACACCATACTTATATTATGTATGCGTATTATGAGCTAGTTGTAAATCGAACAACAGGGAATCTGAGCCGTTATATTGAAAAACAGAGGAGTTAAAAAAAGGTGTAGTAAATTAATATTGAGTCTTTGTTTAAAAAACGGCAGTTCTAAAGTAAGGAGGGTTATAAAAACCTATCATGCAGTGTCCTAGTATTTTAAATATTCGTTATTAAATTGACAAACCCACCACATGGCCGGCTCATTAATTCGGTCCGGTTGTGGCTCGAAACTCAGAGGTACTGGGTTCGAATCTCAGCCGGGTCGCTTGTTTGCCATCACCCACATGAAGTTGTGGGTCGCGTAGCGAGACACAACTTCATGTGGGTGAAAATTTAAATAAAATAACTTAGCTGGCAAAGGGCTAACATGCTAATAGCGAACGTCACAACTTCATGTACGGCCGTCTAACCCTTTAAGCCCTCACGATGCATTTAAGCATAATTTTACATCCCTAAAAACAAACTTAAATTTCCTACAACCAAGGGTTTGATTATTAAACCACTTCAAATCATCTTCATCCACTACAAGCCGAGAATTGCGACAGCAATTCGCGGCTTGTACTGGATGAAGATGACAATGGTAAACTCAGGCTTAAAAGGGTTAGGCCATTCGATAAGGGTAAGACATAGTCTAGACATAGTCGATAATTCGCGAATTCTAGACTTCGCAAAAAGTTCCAGAATCACAAATTTGCGGAAATCTAAACAGATCCTAAAAGATCTACAGTAGGCCTTTTTAGCATCCTGCATGATCCATTTACCCAATGCTGGCTCAACTCTGACAACGCCGAAATATTTTTGTATAAACCATGACAAAACGGGTTTTTCAATTTAAAATCATAAATGTCTTAGTTAGCTCATTCCGCTTCATTTGAATACCCATGTTATGGGTCTTTGGCCATTATAATTAATTATTTTAGTTTAATTCTTTCAGTGCGCGATCTGACGTCTATGGACGCCGGATTCTAACGTCAATAGTCGATGAAAGGATTATAAAACATGAAACACAATAACCTAATAACATTGTTCATTCTCTAGAATACAAGACATAGAGCAATAATCGGTTTAAGTCTATAACAACATCGAAGATCGTGTCCAAAATTGAAACAGCATAGGGGGCCTAAGGTATCTGTTAACCTGAGAACGGTCACTGCATACCCTGGAGCAAACCGGAATATGCTGAGTGACTAAGTCAAGTAATAGATCGATAGTAGGCCTAATCTATCAATCTGCCATAGATAATCGTCAGTAGAGTGTATAAATCATACACCCTTATCAGAAATAATGCAAAACAGAAAGGGGGAAGGCATATAAGCATTGAAAGGGAATTCGAGTGTTCGAATAGATAGTAAGTAGGCTAAGTAAAAAACGCCATACTTATATTATGTATGCGTATTATGAGCTAGTTGTAAATCGACCAACAGGGAATCTGAGCCGTTATATTGAAAAACAGAGGAGTTAAAAAAAGGTGAAGTAAATAATATCGAGTCTTTGTTTAAAAAACGGCAGTTCTAAAGTAAGGAGGGTTATAAAAACCTGTCATGCAGTGTCCTGGTATTTTAAATATTCGTTATTAAATTGACAAACCCACCACATGGCCGGCTCATTAATTCGGTCCGGTTGTGGCTCAAAACTCAGAGGTACTGGGTTCGAATCCCAGCCGGGTCGCTTGTTTGCCATCACCCACATGAAGTTGTGGGTCGCGTAGCGAGACACAACTTCATGTGAGTGAAAATTTAAATAAGATAACTTAGCGGGCAAAGGGTTAACCTCCTAATAGCGAAAGTCACAACTTCAAGTGCGGCCGTTTAACCCTTTAAGCTCTCACGATGCATTTAAGCATAATTTTACATCCCTAAAAACAAACTTAAATTTCCTACAACCAAGGGTTTTAGAACGAAAATTCCCACAAAACTGGTTTACCAATACAAGGCAATTTTCTTTAAAGGGACTGGCCCAGGCTAAAATCAACAAAAAATCGGTGATTTTATTTTGCCTTCTCAATATGACCATAATTATGATGTAAACATGTCCATAGACTAGAGCTGCAAAAGTTTTTTAATTTTTGTGCTGCGCATTCACCAGTTAGGCTAGATATAGAGACGAAATTTCTAATTATTGACAACCATGTCAAAAATAAGAAATACGGGCATTTCGTCAATCAATCAATCAATCAATCAATCAATCAATCAATCAATCAATCAATCAATCAATCAATCAATCAATCAATCAATCAATCAATCAATCAATCAATCAATCAATCAATCAATCAATCAATCAATCAATCAATCAATCAATCAATCAATCAATCAAACAATCAATCAATCAATCAATCAATCAATCAATCAATCAATCAATCAATCAATCAATCAATCAATCAATCAATCAATCAATCAATCAATCAATCAATCAATCAATCAATCAATCAATCAATCAATCAATCAATCAATCGATCGATCAATCAATCAATCAATCAATCAATCAATCAATCAATCAATCAAATAATCAATCAATCAATCAATCAATCAATCAATCAATCAATCATTGAAACCTTCAATACACCAGAAATATTCCATAGTGTCCAAAATATCAAAGAACCGAGCATGTTCATCTGTCATAATCCAGAACAAAGGCATTTCGTCAACAGTAAGCGGCCAATATGTTACAACAAATTCACCAGTCTATTTTACCATCCCCGAGTCTGTTATATATTATGGAAGCTTTGAAACGACATGACAAAAATATTTTTTATCTCGTTATAACGACTTATAAATCATTAAATCGATCTAGTATAAGTTGTCATAACGACGTATATGTCGCTAAATCGACTTAGTATAAGTCGCTGTAGCGACATGTAAGTCATTAAATCGACTTATGCTAATCGTTATAACGACTTATAAGTCGTTAAATCGACTTAGTATAAGTCGTTATAACAACTTATAAGGCGTTAAATCGTCTATGCTAAGTCGTTATTACGACTTATAAATCGTTAAATCGACTTGTATAAGTTGTTATAACGACCTAGAAGTAGTTAAATCGACTTAGTATAAGTCCTTATAACGACTTGTAATCGACTTAATCGACTAACTATAAATCGTTATAACGACCTTATACTAGTCAATATAACGACTTATACTAAGTCTATTTAACGACTTATAAGTCGTTATAACGAGATAAAAAATATTTTTGTCATGTCGTTTCAACGCTTCCGTAGTTATAACATATTGATCAACATGTTATAAGAGATAACTCGCATATGATAAATAAATCTGTAACGTAGTAGAAGTATTATATTTTTGGCATATATTTACGCGGCGACTTCAGAGAGGAGAATACTAATCACAGATCATAATTCAGCACTGGAGCGGGCGACACACAGTTATAAAAAGATGTCTGTGGGGCGACACCTGGTGAATGTCGATAGGCCTGCATGCAATTTATAATTGTTCATCTTTTCATATATTCAACTTTTTAACATGTTCATCACTTTCCCGCATTCATTTTGAATAATCTATTATTAAATTCATTCATTCATTCATTCATACGCAGCATTTATGTATTTATAGTATGAAAAAATCACGTAGGATTTGCAAATTAGTTTTATATTAAGTATCTCTTACGGATACATTATGTATTAATTATGAATTTAATTTATATATGAATGTCTGGTCTTGTGTACATGTACTTGTTTTATTGTCTCTCCCATCTCAGTCATGAGTGACATGTTATAATACAGGGTGAGGAAAATGAATAAATACATGTGTTACTACTAGATGTAATATCAAAAGTAAGGAGGCCTATTTGGACCATAGAGCAACCTATATTTCCCCCCACATGGACATGGATATGAAAGAGTCAAGTGGAATAACCAGGTAACCATGGTAACTAACGTATGAACTGGTATGAACCCTGAAGAACATGTTTAACCCTTTCAGCGCCAAGCACGACTATAGTCGTTTCTAATATTATGTCCGTTTTATTGACCGATCAGGCCTGAAGCACTGTTATTGCATGGGAGCGAAGTGAGTGTTTACACGTACAGATTTGCAAATGTTTGGGTCTCAAATCAAACAAATATGAGTTATTTTCACCCACTTGAAGTTGTGTGATCGCGGCAGCGAGACACAACTTCAAGTGGGTGAGAATTTAATAAGATAGCTTAGCAAACACGAAGACTTGACCTAATGGTGGGCCAATAGTGAAACAGCATTGGGTCAAATCCTCGCGTTTGCTGGGCTCCCACCCACTACACCCACCCCTCCCCCACCATAATATTCTCGCCAGCCGATCAGGGTACTTTTAGCAAGACAGCCGGCCGATCGCAAGCTTACTACAATACTTGAAATTGAGAGCGTCAACCATCTGCACATTTTAACATGCGAAGTAGCAGTGTCTAGGGTGGGCAGTGTATGGGATGACATGAATTTTGATTTTTACTTTGTAAAAAAGTAGTGTACCCGCAGATCATGATTTCATTTTTTCTTAATTTTTCAGATTTTTAAAAAACATTTTTTATCAACATTTATAGGAATCCAGAGAAAACCTAAACAAACTAGTTGTACGCCTAAAGAATGGTTGAATGTTAGCACAGCATTGGGACACATGTTGATGCCATCGGCCCAGCGTTGGGCAGACAATCAGTGCTGCAGGTTAACCGACATGCCTCCAATTTCTGACACCAATTAGACACCAATTGTCGGCGGTGTCTTTCATGTGGCCGGTCGCAGAGGGTGGATATTTGTGGTATAAAGTGTTGTATATTGCAAACAGTTTTGTTTACATGGCAATATAAGACTTGGAAATAAAACCTGCTTAATCTTTTTCAGTGATTTTAATTTTCCAAAATTAAATGTCCTCAACATCGATCAAACATGTCAAAATCCCAAAATATCGGTATTTGACATTCAAAATTTACCATAGTAGTACCTCACCACCATAGTAAATTCCCCTATATATCAGTATATCAGCTGAGAAAGAAAACAAATGATGGAAATCTAAATTTAATTTTTTTAATCGAAGCCTTTTTTTTCAATATGCATAAAGCTATGGTTTTTTTTTAGTTATGAAAAATGTTTAGGGCGTAAAATGGACAAACATATCTTTTACAGAGTAGCTAGAGTCCCCTATCTATTTTTAAAGAATACATATATTTTGAGCGTGTGATCATCATTGAAGCTTCTTCTACATTCCGGGCCTTACTGTTTCTCAAACAAAATTAAGTTAAATCAAGCATAAATCTACGCAAATATTCGTGATTATTAGGCCTAAATAGTTGCATATAAACATGAGCTATAAAAAAACAACTTACCCCAAAATCCATTATCACGTTTTACGGAAGATGACTGATTCACGTTGTATCTCGTTGTCAAGGGAAACCATAGTGATGATGAGTTTCTAGACATAGCGCCATTGTCTAGGCTTGTTTCAGATTTGGGTACTTGCAGTATGTCCTGTTGTGTGGACAGTTTGCCCGGGATGCCTTGAATGCCTGGGATGCCTTGACTGCCTTGAATGCCCAGTGCAGCTCGAAAACAGTTGTCCTGACGAGCATATTGATGAAAATCACTGCTGTGGTGGGTGGGAAGTGGGCGACCTGAAACATTACAAACAAGATAGATAACCTGCCGCTCACAAATGATGGACATCACTGCTGTGGTGCGTGGGAAGTGAGTGACCTGAAACATTAAAAAACTAGATAACCTGTCGCTCACAAATGATGGACATCACTGCTGTGGTGAGTGGGAAGTGGGCGATCTGAAACATTGGAAACAAGCTAGATAACCTGTCGCTCACAAGTGATGGACATCACTGCTGTGGTGAGGGCGAAGTGGGCGACCTGATACAATAGAAATAAACTAGATGAACTGTGGCTCACAAATGATGGACATCACTGCTCTGGTGGGCGACGTGAAAAATTAGAAATAACTAGAAAGCCTGTCGCTCACAAAATCGTCCTTTGGATATGATAGGGTGTTGCAGATACACCTTTTCTTATCCAAGGGGACGAAATGATAGACATCACTGCTGTGGTTGATGGGAAGTGAGCGACCTGAAACATTGGAAACAAGATAGATAACCTGTCGCTCACAAATGATGGAAATCACTGATGTGGTTGGTGGGAAGTGGACGACATGAAACATTACAATCAAAATCATAAGTCATAGACTCCAAACCTCCGCCGACATTAACCCTTTCAGTGCGGGACCGTCTTCATACGGCGGAATCTGAGGTCTGTAGCTTCTGACGTATAAAGAAAAAAATAAAATATCACTAATGGTCGTAAACCCATAACATATGACTACCCTGAAAGTGTCGCGAAGTTTTGATAAGTATTGTAGAAGTTAGACCATTTGACATGTAATAAAATTCTGAGACGAAGCTAATGGGATTATAGAAAGCTACATTTTTATTTATTTACTACATGTCAAATGGTCAAACTTCTAAAATATTCATCAAAACTTCGCGAAACATTCAGGATAGTCACGATATGAATGGAAAATAGTGTGTGTGAAATTTCATAAAAATTGGTTGAGAATTGCCTGAGAAATCGGCGAAAATCTTTCACAACGGTTAATGTGAATCCGACTATAGACCTTGGCCAGAGACACACTTGCGGTAAACGCTTCATGCAAATCCGTTCATTATTTTTCAAGTAATCCAGCGGACAGACAAACAAACAGACAGACAAACCAACACGACTAAAAACATAACCCTCCTGGCTCAAGTTAATAAACTAGAAAACGTGTCGCTCACATAATGTTCGCTCCTCCAGAGGCGTGTGGCCTACGTGATCATCATCACTTCCCCACCCCCCCCCCGTATTATGTTTTCTGGACCCGTTCAATTATGACACTGGGCGAGCACTAACCCTTAAAGCGCTAAAATATTTATCTATAAACCAGGAAACCAAAGGGTTTTTTCAATTTGAAATCATCATAAATGTCTTGGTTGGCTCTCTCCGCTTCATTTGAATACCTATGTTATGGGTCTACGGCCATTATACATATTTGACTCTTTCAGTGCGGAGACCGACTTTAGCCGTCAGAATCTGACGTCCATAGACGTCAGATTATGACGTCTAAAGTCGATCTCTGAGCAAAGAGGGTTAAACCTACACTGATATAACTGGTATAACGTCCAGGGTAAATTTGGAACGTAGGTCTAAACTCGCATAAAGTTCATTTCACTAAGATTGTACCCATTATTACGTCACTTGTACGACTGCATAAGGCAGGAAATTTTTCGCTTACAATAAATCACACATCTGTTCACGTGTCAATTAAACATGAGTAATAATAAAATATTTAAATTTAAAACCACTTGAGGTTGTGTCTCGCTACTGCGATCCACAACCTAAAGTGCTTGAAAATTACTAATATAATTTCAATTTGAGACAAACATTTACAAATCCTGATGTTTAAACAATCATTTCATTCCCAATAACAGTGGTTTAATCGGCTTATACAACGGATTAAAAAGATTATTGTCATGATTAGCAGGCAAAGGGTTAGCAGTAGATCTCAGCATCCGCCATTTCTTACATAGCTGTTTCTTGTCAGGTTGGTATAAACATATTTATTGGGATTTGCAAGTAGTACATAATTATTCTAATACAAAGGGATTTCGGATCTTGTCAGGTTGATGCCTCTGATGGGTGCATCCGCTACAGAATCTGTAGGAACAGCATACCGATCGATGTCAGTGTCTTACCCGGGCGACTTGTGTTTATTATTATCGAACTAGTTATTGCAACACTCTCAACAAGATTTGAGAAAAGTACATGGAACTGTTGTCGTGCCGATAATATAAAATTCATAACGTAAAATCTGATAAATTGGAATATTTCTATTTTGGAACCTTAGAAGTGGTTATTAGGAAATGAAATGAATGGGGTTTTAGGCCACCTTTGTGCACATATAGGCTAAACTGGGCAAGAATAATCCTGATGATGGTGAGATGAAAGAGATGACACTGCCACAGGATTCGAAATTCGAGCCCTGGCGGTCTGAGGCCGAACACGCTACCTCTCGGTCACGGAGGCTCCCCACAATATTGAATCATTACGAGTAAGCGAGAAAGAAACAATTTTATTTCTATGAAACTTGAAGGCCAGCGTCGGGTTCGAACCCGACTTTCCAAGCAGGCAGCTTTAACCACTGCACCAGGGCCTTAGCGATGTCAGGGGGACTTATTTATTATCAAACCATTTATTTGCAACACACTGAAAAAAATTGAGCAAGTTACGTGTAACTGTTGTCGTGCCCATAAAATATAATCCATATTAATTGTAAAATCTGAGAAATTTGCATTTTCTGTTTTATTCTTTATATTACCATTATGGAACCTGTCCGAAAAGTGGTTATTAGGCGGATGTATGACAAACTTGAGCAAGATGCACAATAATGCCTTGGTCATAATTCTCAAAAGGGGCCTTCCCGGGCAGTTCCCGGGCTGTTTTTGGCCATTTTTTGGCCGTTTCGGACGAGACCCCGACCGAGTGCCGTTTATTTTTTCACCCTAGCACGGGTTACTTTCAATTTTGAACTATGTTGAAATTACAAGCATACAATTGGATATATCGGACCAGCATTAACCAACACAATTTCAATGTTTTGTGTTTTCTGGTGCTTTGAGATAACCCTGTAACCACCAATCCCAACCATAATCGTTAAAAGTTTATTTATCGGCATGTCAAGAAACGGTTTTTCGTATTAAAAACGACTCATTAGAAAGCAGGACACCATGTTAGAAAGTATCTGCATGACAAGTATACAGAGAGCTGTGATGCAAGCTGGTGTTTCTGACCTGTGGCGTCCATGTAGTAATCATCATCATAAGAATGCATTCTATTGAGAAACATCCAGTGTCATATACGTCTTTTGTCTATACAGGGCCGGCCTAGCAATGGATCCACATAAATATTCCAAATATTCCAACAGTTCCAATGACTTTTCTGGATATATTCTTACTTGAAACTCAATCTATTTTGTCATGTTCCTCATACAGGAACCATCCACAATAAATATTTGTCTTTTGTCACTTATTATTGATTAGTCCATGTCACTAGGATGGTAATATTTCACATCTCTGTGTAACATATAGGATGAGAAGCGTTGAAATGCGGATGGATCCTAAATGACAGTGTCTCACACCAGATGTGTATGCTGCCCTACAAAGCCAAAAGGCAGCATCTGCTCACTTGTAAAGTAAGCAGATACTGCCTTTTGGCTTTTCAGAGCAGCATACTGCAAGGAAGTCAGGGGTTTTTTTTGGAGCGCATCCGCATATATATAACAGATCATATGCATGGATCACAGAAAGCACGAGAACAACGCTGGTTTAATGTTGGCCCACCGTCTATGACGCTGGCGCAATATTAAACCAGGGTTGGTTCAATGTTTCTTGTTTGCTAGGATGTGTGGCCAGAACAGAATGCCAGGATTGAATGTCACTCTGTCACGACATTAACCCTTCAGCTGCTAGTGATGGCAGTATTAGCTCGAACACAAATACGAGAGTGAATATGTACGTACACGACGGACGCGATGTTGACTGTCTACACATTAACGCAAAATGTGAGACGTTTTTCCCTGTTCTTCATTTAAATGAATTTCCCACGCGAAAACCGGCGCGCAGACCGGCGCGACGTTCGAAAAAATGTAACAGATTTGTGAAATTTTGTCGCTGCCTTCGTGCTTGTATAGGCTTAAGTTTTGGCAATGATAAATAGTGTGTTCGTTCACTTTCGCGCACGTATTCGCGCTCGCGTTGGTATGCCCCTATGTTTGCGCTTTAGGAAATAATTTTATATTTACATTAAATTAGGTTTCGCCTAAAAATTTCGAATTCAACCAGCACAAATTCGTATATATCTGCGGCATGAAAAATTCTTTTTACATCTGCTCAGCTCAGCTCAGCTCAGCTCAGCTCAGTCAAAAATAAGAAATACATGAGAAACTGATAACCGGGTTTTTTGTTACACTTGCTACGTTGCCACAGCAACCCAAAATTTAAAAGACTCTCGCAATTATAGTCTATGGACTTGTTCATATATTATGGACATATTAAGACGCCAACATAAAAATGACGATTTTTTTATGACTTCAGCCTGATAATGTGACTTAGCCTAGTAATGTAATAAAATCGCTCGCAACCCTCCTGCCAGCAGCAGAGTTGTTCTCTGCGGTCAGGGTGCTCGCAAACCTCCTGACATCCTGATATTTGGTCTAATTTTTAATTCAACCATTTTTATTTTATTCTAGTGGGCTGGTTGTTTCACAGCTCATGATAAAATAACTATATCATTTTAATAAACACCCAATGTAAGTAGCCTATATGCTATGAAAGCTCAGAATGCCTAATCGTCCCCTTGGGATTCAGAAGGTGCTAAACTGCCACTTTGTAAAGTGGCAGATTAGAATCATAAAATATCATTTGAATGTTTAATCGTCCCCTCGGAGTTAGAAGGTGCTAAGCTGCCACTTTGTCAAGTGGATGCTTAGCACCTTATAACTCCAAGGGGACGTAATAAAAAACCTTATTTTTGACAGATTAAGGTATTTTCTCTTATATTTCATTCAGAATTTTCCTGTAGTGTATGTATACGACCATGGAACATAAAGGGTTAGAATGGCTGGATTGAGATATAATAGTAATACCCGGAACAAAATAGTACTGACAGATAATGGGCTTGCTCGATCAGCACCACAATTAGTGACATATCACATCACTGTTGTAGATAACATATTATCATCAGTCCACATACAGTCAGGCGTCCGCTTTGTCATCACTGATTAGATAGCTCTCCTCTCGATAGCTAAGTGTAGTTCCGTTATTATTATTATCAAATATGAAATTCGTATAATATTATATCTATGTAAACTTATGCTAGCGTATACTGTTCTGCAAAACCAGGCAGTATCCGCTTACTTGTCCCCCGAAGCAGCGAGCTCGAATCCCTGGGGCCGAATATTGTTTGTAGTGGTTATGTGTAAGCAGTGCTCCAAACTGCTCGACGGCTTGGAGTGTGCGGCACTGGCGATGTTGCTGCGCATAATAAAGTACTCACTCACCCACCCACCCACCCACTCACTCAATCGCTCGCTCGCTCGCTCGCCCGATCTATCAATCAATCAATCAATCAATCAATCAATCAATCAATCAATCAATCAATCAAAATCAATCAATCAATCAATCAATCAATCAATCAATCAATCAATCAATCAATCAATCAATCAATCAATCAATCAATCAATCAATCAATCAATCAATCAATCAATCAATCAATCAATCAATCAAATCAATCAATCAATCAATCAATCAATCAATCAATCAATCAATCAATCAATCAATCAATCAATCAATCAATCAATCAATCAATCAATCAATCGATCGATTGATCGATCGATCGATCAATCAATCAATCAATCGATCGATCGATCGATCGATCGATCGATCAATCAATCAATCAATCAATCAATCAATCAATCAATCAATCAATCAATCAATCAATCAATTAATGATTGCATTGAATTATCATTAATATTAATACAAAAAAAATATTTTGTTTTAATAAATACATACAAGCTCATTGAGATGATCTGTATCAAGCTTTGCACTTGAAATAAAACGAAAACGTTTATTATGTGTTGGGTTAAAGTTGGCCATCATCTGCGACGCTGAACAAAACAACAAACCAACAAGTCAATGTAACTTGTTCGCCAGGGTAAGTCTACTGTAGTCTATGTGATATGGCCGACTGGCTAAACAATCGGGTTTCTCTGGACTCATGTGTAACGACGCGAAACAAAGTCATAAATCACTCCTTAAATACGTTATTTTGAATTACAGTACTATACCCATTGACAGACATAAGGAGGTACTGACAGATACTACGTGATGCGAGTGAGCGAGCGAGCGAGCGATCGAACGAGCGAGCGAACGAACGAGCGAACGAACGAACGAACGAACGAACGAACGAACGAACGAACGAACGAACGTACGAACGAACGAACGAACGAATGAATGAATGAATGAATGAATGAATGAATGAATGAATGAATGAATGAATGAATGAATGAATGAATGAATGAATGAATGAATGAACGAGTCTAAGAACATCACGGCGATGACGTTCATTTTTTACAGGTGCCCCGATAAGAAACAGGATGTTTCCTTGAAACCTGGATACCGAAAAAATGGACAGGCGGTAGTGCTGACCACTACACCAGGCCTCCCGCTCTGGCGTGACGGCCGGTAGTGCTGACCATTACACCGGGGTCCCGGCTTTAACTCTTTCAGCCCGGGGACCGTCTTTAGCCGTGAGAATCTGACGTCATAGACGTCAGATTCTGACGTCTAAAGTAGATCTCCACACTGAAACAGTAAAATATTTATAATGGTTGTGGACCCATAACAAAGGTATTCAAATGAAGCGGAAGGAGCTAACTAAGACATTTATAGTCAGATTCACATTAAACTCAGAAACCAGGATTAATACATTTCGCGGAATTCTCAGGCAAATCTCAACCAATTTAAATGTTATTTCACACACACTATTTTCCATTTATGTCGTGTCTACCCTGACAGTTTCGATAAGTAATGTAGAAGTTAGACCATTTGACATTTAATAACTTTTGAGACGAAGCTAATGGGTTTATAGAGAGCAACATTTTTATTTATTTACTGCATATCAAATGGTCTAACGTCTAAAATATTTATCAAATCTTCGCGAAACTTTCAGGGTAATCACAACATGAATTAAAAATAGTGTGTGTAAAATTTCATGAAAATTGGTTGAGAATCGACTGAGAAATCGGCGAAAATCATTCACTACGGTTAATGTGAATCCGACTATAATCATGATTACTTCAAATTGAAAAAAGAATGGTACAAACACATTTGTTAAGGAAAGCCTAATAAATATCTCTATGCCAAAATGGAAAAAAACCCCTTTATTTTCCATGGTTTATACAAAATTATTTCAGCGTTGTAAGGGTTGAATTCTTGTGCTTGGAGTTTGTAAACTGCGACACCAAACCTGACAGATCAGGCTTAGGGCATGTCGGGCTGACTATGGTGTTAACCCTGATCCTGCTGAGTTAATTATATAAATTTTCAACCACTTAAGGTTGTGTCTCGCTACCGCGATCCACAACCTCAATTGGTTGAAAATTACTTATATTTGTTTAATTTGAGACCAAACATTTACAAATTTTGATGTTTAAACAGTCACTCCATTCCTAATAAGAGTGATTTAATCGGCTGATAAAACAGACTAAAAACGACTATTGTCGTGATTAGCAGGCGAAGGGTTAATTTATTATAATGTGGGAAATGCAAATGGGAAATGTAAATGCCTGATAATTACAATAAGCCTAAGTGTTTCCATGACGGTACGCTCACTTCCGTCAACATATTCAGATTACACGCCAATCACTGAACACAATAATTTATCGACCAAGTATTTTCCAGCCAAAGAACTGTAATTATCCGCGTTGAACACTGGTCAATTCTTTATTTACTTCCTACCACACTGACACGTGTAATTGGCACAATGCTGGCTCAATGTCAGGCGAAAACAGGTAATGGTCGGGTCACGTTTAACCCTTCTTTGCCCAAGTTCGCAATTAGCGAATCCTCGGTAGCCGCCCAAGTTCGCAATGGTGCGATTTTTATACATTGAAAAAACAGTTTATAGCCATGAGGGTTATATCATGTATATAGCTGTGTGCCAAGTTTTATTATGCTGTGTCTAATGGTTGCTGATGAGGGTCTAATTAAAATATTACATCACAGTTTTTTTTTTAATAAACTAGGGGTCGAGGAATAGGTTTTTGTGCGGAATTTTGGCAAAGAAGAGAAACAAGCGCAAAGTACGACTATAGTCGTGTTTAATCTGTTTTATCAGCTGATCAGATCACTGTTGTTGGGAACGAAATGTGTCTTTAAACATCAAGATTTGCAAATGTTTGATCTTCAATTAAACAAATATGTGATATCTTCACTCAACTGACGTTGTGGGTTGCGGTAGCGAGAGACAACTTTATGTGGGTGAAAATTAAAATTAAATAACATATCGGGTGAAGGGTTAATATTGTAGCGCTGTCTCCGACGCTGGGTCAACAATAAACCAACGGCTCGTGTTTACTAAGAATTGTGGGAGCATTTCACATTTAACCATTGAAGCGCTAAAATAAATAATTTAAAATGTCACCCACTTGAAGTTGCGTTTCGCTACCGCGAACCACAACTTTAAAGGGGTGAAAATTACTCATTAAAATTTGAGATCAAACATTGCAAATCTTGATGTTTAAACACACAGTTTGCTCCCAATAACTGCGCTTAAAACATGTCAAACGGCTAATAAAACGGATTAAAACGACTATAGTCATGCTAAGAGGTGTAAGGGTTAAGGCGATTAAAAGTGAGAAAGAATACCTGGATGTCAGAGGGTTAAATCTAAGTAATACCTAGATGTGAAAGGGTTAAATTGGCGTAAGAGGATTAACCCTTGAAGCGCTGATTTTTTATATAAACCATGGAGATCAAAGGGTTTTATTCAATTCAAAATCATCATAATCTTAGTTAGCTCTTTCTAATTCATTTGAATACCTATGTTATGGGTCTACGACCAATATAAATATTTTTACTCTTACAGTGCGGGGATCGACTTTAGACGTCAGAATCTGACGTCCACGGACGTCAAATTCTGAGGACTAAAGTCGACCCTCGCACTGAAAGGGTTAAATCGACTTTGAGCGTTAACTACAGTTTCCTGGGTAATTATTCCTAAATGGCGGCAGTACATGACATGTAAATATAATACTTCAACACTATATTTCGATCGTCTCGGATTGCAGAGTAAACCATTGCGCTACTAGGACCGTATATATTCGCGAATCCCAGCGTTAGATGCAGCGCAATATACAACATAAGACCAAAGAAAATGATAAGACGCTGCGCAAAATGCAGCACAAACAATTGCAATTTCATGCCTGCAGTTTAATTGCAGAAATATTGTCAGTTATCATGTTAAAAAAACACATGGTGAATGTGAATATTGCTTTACGTCGCTTTCTGCACAATCATGGTAATATCGTGAAAGAATGAAGCCCGAAGCCGAGACTATGCTCTACTCTTATTGCGAATAACGTCAAGGGTTCTTTATAGTGCATAGTACCATAGGCAGCACTATACGCTCCATGTCTTTGAACAGTTTGGAGCACTGTATATACACAACCACGATGACAAATATCCGGTTTTACCGGGATTCGAACCTGGTACCTCCAGGTTACAAGCCCCCAGTCGATACGAACGAGCCATCTAAAAGCACAAATATCCGTCAAGGAGAACTTTCATAACCTACGTTACTACATGTAAGTTGCTAGACAAATAGTTAGTGTGCCTTTTTAGATTTGGGCAAGGCTTTCGACTGTGGGGGACCAGTATAGCATATAACTGATTTATTCGTTTTGCATTTCTCTGCACGACTTTCTATTTTTAGAAAAATGTAAATCAGTTGTATCGATATACGTAAATAAATATTGTGATTTCGTTGTATTACCTTGTATTATAATATACTGGGTTTTTTGTCTTTTATATGAATGTTGATTTTCTGTATTATAGCTATGGTAAATTAGTTTTCGTTGCGTTTTGCTATGGCTGTTTCCATAATTTTCATAACGACGAGGCAATGGAAAAATACACAATTTGTATAATTTACCTTAAAATTTTAACATTAATACATAGAATAACATTTTCAAGGCTAATATATTTGCATCAAACCATGAAGAGAGTTTCCGTTTGGACTCCCTATAGGTTAACAATGTTTATGAATGTCAACGACAGTGACATCCATGATCATATTATTTTCTCTATGTTTTCCTCCTACCTGTTGCGTAGATGCCAACATTTTGTTGCTGAATCATTATAATCCACCAAGAATCAGCGAGCGAGACATGTCTGTGTGTAACCGACGACGAGAAATAATCCAGCTAAGGTGTGCATCTCAAGCGATACTCCAACCAGGCTTCTCTTCACGAGGGCGTCGACATCCGGTGGCGCGCGTCAGGCTCACTGTGAAGAAGTGACCGCTCATTCCACAGCTATTATGGACACGGTATGATAGAATATGACGCAGTGCATTGGTTCAGCTAATTTCAATTGTTTAATGTTGTGACCTTTGTGAGATTGACTCCGTCGTTGGTTCCTGGGAGGGGGGGGGGGATGAGAGTAGCTGGAGACAGTTGACCGTGCATAATACCAGGGTAGGCCGACTAATGGTTCTACACTCCGCAGAACCATGGCTGAATTTCTTTACGTCGCGCCCTGCAAAGCGCAAATCATTTGACACAATACTAGCTCTCTGTAGGTCGAAACTCATGGTATATTGGCCCTAGCTTGGCTGAACGTCGTTGATATTGGGCATACGTGTCACCAACGCTGGCTCAATATCTCTTAGCTGTTTAAATAAAAAGGGTCGGCTCTTGTGACCAGCTAACAGTAGGCCTATACGTTGAACCAATGTTCGCTCAAAGCTAGACGACCGCCTGCGATGCTGGCCCAGCCCAGCCCAACATTGGGGACGTTAGAATCTGACGTTAATAGACGTCAGATTCAGACGTCTAAAGTTGATCCTCGCGCCATGAGAATTAAACATTTTATAATGGCCGTATACCCGTTAGACCCATAACATAAGTAGGCCCCTATTCAAATGAAGCGGAAGGAGCTAACTAAGACATTTATGATGATTTCAAATTAAAAAGAAAAAAACCTTCGGTCTCCATGGTTTATACAAAAACATTTAAGCGTTTACTGCTGGCAAGAATCTACAACTCTGACCCAGCATCAGACCAACATTAGTTCAACACATTGTGTTTGGTGGGGTCTTGTGTTTGGGGGGTGTGTTATACCCTGGTATGAATATATCCTCCTATTCGCCGCTGCTAAGCCCCCAGATCGTTGAAGGCATGACAATAACGGTAATTGAAAATGTCGTGCGCCAAACAGAACCCCCGCGCCCCATTCAGTTTGTGAACTGGCCACGATAAAGTTGTTTTTGATGAAGACTGGTTTGCGTGACACCGTGGCACAGGTCTTTTAAATTTGCGGAAGTAAAATGTATACGTGTGTCGGTATATTATGAATATAGGCCTGTATAATAATTATATGAAATACTTTTCTTCTCCTGTATTATACTTTACTATTATTTATGTACATATTTTAATCATTATGCTATTGCATGTGTATACACATGATAAAGAGGGCCATTGCAAATTAGTACGATGTAGGCCTATACTAAATGGTCTAACCTTTATAAATAAAGTTTATTATTATTATCAATATTTATCAATACGCACCCTGCATAGTTTTTGCGTGCAATCAAATAAAAAGACCACTGTGCCAAAATTGGTGGTATTAACCCTTTCAGTGCGGGGACCGTATTTAGACGTCAGAATCTGACCGTCTATATGTATTCAAATATAGCATATGTATTCAAATAAAGCGGAAATAGCTAACTAAGACATTTATGATGATTTAATATTGAAAAACCGTTTGGTCTCCATGGTTTATTTAAAAATATTTCAGCGTTTTAAGGGTCGGACATTAGACAATTAAAAACGTATAAACTGGAAATGTTCTATGTTGCTTTAAAACGTGTTTTATTATGACAATAATGTTTTATGTGTTGATATACTATGTACTGATATCGGTTATATCAAATCAAATCAAATCACATTTTATTACCATATTATATCCGTACAGAATTCATGGTATATACATTATTAGTGGTACATTATTATAATACATTGATGTACCCATACAGTGCTAATATTTTTAAAACGTAATATGGAAATCTTGCCCGCGCCAAAACCAGAGATAAAAAACTACATATTATTATGAATAGTATATATAGGTGAAATACACTCTGGAAATCGTAGCAGCCTACAAAATAACTACAAGTAGAACACTTTTAACATGCATCGCTATTATAGAATTTACACCCTTATAGTCGGATTCACATTAACCGTGGTGAATGATTTTCGCCGATTTCTAAGTCAATTCTCAACCAATTTTTATGAAATTTTACACACACTATTTTCCATTCATGTCATGTCTACCCCGAAGTTTTGATAAATATTGTAGAAGTTAGACCATTTGACATGTAGTGAATAAATAAAAATGTTGCCCTCGATAAACCCATTAGCTTCGTCTCAGAATTTTATTACATGTCAAATGGTCTAACTTCTACAATACTTTTCGAAATTTTCATGAAAAGTGGTTGAGAATTGAGTGAGAAATCCGCGAAATTCAATAATCCTTGATGAATTTAATGTGAATCTGACTATAGTTAAAATATCGCTGTGGTGATATACGAGGTTTAGACTGGTACAATGTAAAAGGGGACAAGAATGACGAGAACTAGTCGTAAGTACGATCATATTAATAACACACTGTACGTCTGGCAGCCCAGTAAACACGATACCAATGTTGTTTCAATGTTGGGCCAGCGTCGTAGGCGGTGGCCCAACATTGAAACAACATTGGTACGATGTATCGTGTACGTCTGGTTGTCGCCATTGTGTCCAAGTGCGGAAAAGGTAAATAGGGTCACGGCTACACAGAAAGGTGGTTCAACCATGGGCCAACTGTACATTGAATTGGTCCAGCTATGATTCTATCTATGGGTGTAAACTCTATTTGGACGGGGTTACTATATGCGTCATTAGGCTAAGTAAGTCTACGAAATAAAAGCTCCGTCCAAAAAGGTGAACAACACGGTTATAGATCATCAGCAGATTACAATTACAGCACTTTTAGGATATCTAAATCGTTGACATTATTGACATTATAGGATTATTTTACATTCATTTTAAGCCGGAAATTGCGTGTGCAATTCTAGCTTCAAATGAATGAAAAATGCAACATGATAAATATTCATCAAATCAATTATTGTAGGCCTATTGTAATGTAAGGGCAACTATTTTACGTAGTACTTCACTTGATTGTAAGATTGCACATAAACACTGAATGAGTTTACCCCTTGTGTTCCAACGTCCGTATATATACGATATAACCCTCGTCCTGCCACGTCCATATATATACGGTTTCTAGCATGTTTTAAATCAATAGAAATATCACTAAATTTGATAACATGTTTTTTTGTAGATGCTTAGTTAATCCAAGAATTTAAAATTGGTGATATTTTTCATAAATATAAATATTTCTCGCCATTTGAAGCTGGAAATTGCGTCAGCAATTCCAGCTACAAATGAAGAAAAATACAATATAAACAATTGAGCAAGATAACAAGTTCTCCATAGATGCCTGATTCAGCTACAATGAAGCATTTAAATACACAAACGTGTGGACAGCTACTGTCAACTGATGAAAAGAGGCTTTATGTTAAACTTGGTTAATTTATCTTAAATATTCTTGTATTTGTGTACGTTTGTATCATTTCCTTTGGAGAATCAGATGATGTACTGATTCTAATAAATAATAATCTACATAAAAAGTGTGTGTTTGAACCCAGGAAATATTGTATTTCTGCCAAACTAAACCCTTACAACCTTGAGATATTTTGCATAAACCATGGAGGCCAAAGTGTTATTTTCAATTTGAGATCATTTCAAATGTCTTAGTTAGCTGAATGGATATGTTATGGATCTACGACCATGATAATTGTTTTTATTCTCGCAGTACCGTCATCAGATAAGTTAGACGTCCGAATCTGTCGTCTATATACGTCAGATTCTGACGTCTAAAGACGGTCTTCGCGGTGAAAGGGTTATTCAAGTAGCAGTGACCTCTTAAAGCTGATTTCTCATCTTATTTGGCCGAATTAAGTATTAGAGATGATAATTCACAAAAGGTCATTCTTCACATATTCCTTGAATATGTTAAACAATGTTAAAACGCGGAACCTTGTGCTATTTTTTTATATTGTTCCAATTGGCCAGTAACACGTTATCATGGTTATGCCAATTTAAAGTACGTGGGTCGCCATGATTCACTTAGTAAACATTGTTGGCGCACAATGCAAAGGCACACGTAAATAGTATGGTCAACGTACACAGGCGTAGTGTCCGACGCAATGTAAATATAATGTTAGAATGAAGCATAAAGACCCAGCTGCTTTAAATATGAACTTGCTCAACAAACATTATTACTATAAAATGGACTATTACTGTCAACACTATTTCTCCAATCAAAACATGCATTTTACCTTTTAGAATTTTTGCTTATTTTAATGGTTTTAACTTAATATTATTGTTTTAACACAAGCCTTTTTGCATTTTTAATTGTATTATGATGCTTGTTTTTTTATCATCTGTCGCCACTTGCCTCTATTTCCTGTATAATTGTGCCTATTGAAAGTCGAATAAATTAATTGAAAAAAAATCAG